>NW_020769399.1:2940390-2997920 GCF_900518735.1 Pseudonaja textilis
ATAGATAGATAGATAGATAGATAGATAGATAGATAGATAGATAGATATAGAAAGAAAATAAAAAAGGAACTGAATGCCCAGCTATTTTTTTTACTGCCAATAAGAACTGAAGCTCACAACTCATTTTCTTATTCAGTTTTACAGATTTTCTCCATATTTCAACATGAACACCTTCAGAATAATTTAACCAGGGATAGGTATAGTATAAAACCAAATATTATCCCAACTGGAGGATACTCCTCAGAAAGTAAAATATGTGGTTTCATAGGAAACCAAACCTGCCTCAAATAACAAAAACCAGACTAACCGATCAGAAGGCTGGTTGCTACAAGGACGAACAGGTATGTTTGGGGAGATGATAATAGGGTTTGGCCTCGAATAATATCAACCCTGCACATGAAGTTTGATTTGATTAACATGTACGTTATGATAAAGCCGTAACCTCCCAAGTCCCAACATTTTTAAAAAATGACTGTGGGGTGATTCAAAAGGAAGCCATACCTATTTTCCCAGAAAAAATAAAGAGTTCAGTTTCACAAATTTGTGTGTGATTCAACAACCGGGATAGGTCACACTGACCAAGGAAATACAAATAAGCAAATGTTTCATACTAACTTGACAACTTTCACTATGAAATGCACTGCTATAAATACCTAGTGTAAATGGCTATTACACCATAAGTTACACCCACAGGGATCTAAACGTTCAAGAAAAGCAACATGAAAGGGGAGATTATGGGAAAGCTATCTGTTGAATATTTTTAGTTGCTAGGGGAGTTATTCTCCAAATTCTTGTTTTCCTTTGATAACAACTAGGGCAGGTTTTTTTAGATCAATAGTCTTGATTGATTTATTTTTTCTTTTTAAAAAGGTGTGTCACAAAACAGCGCGCCAGTCTGGAGCTGGAGGATATTAAAGGAGATATTGTCACATGTTTGTCTTGCGATAAGTGGATATTTTATGATTATTTTGATTTATCATTTTATGGCCACATTCAGTCATGGCAATTCTTTTGTGCGTGAGTGTCTATAAAAATCTCTCAACGTATCCATGATTGGAAAAGGGTCTTATCAGCTGGTTGAATAATGATTTATTTATTTATTTACTGACTTACTTATTTATTTAATTTTTTGTTGGGCGTAGGGAATAAAGGTGCATCATTACCTTCAGTGAATACTTTTCTTTAGAAAAGAACATAAAAACAAGTGGAAGAAAACTGTGGAAAAATAACCACAGAGAATGCATTTCTGCGTCTTGTTAAAAGCAGGTAAACTTTGACACAATTTTTGAAAACTGTTTATATGCAATCTTACAATTGAACAGCTTTCCCCTGCAGTATGAAAAAGGCAGTTTGGTCCAGTGGTTAAGCAACCAGGCTAGAAAACAGGAGACAGTGAGTTCTAGTCCTGCCTTAAGTATGAAAGCCAGTTGGGTGACTTTTGCCCAATCACCAGGAGACTGAGAGTTCTAGTCCCACCAGAGTCATGAAAGCTGGCTGGGTGACTTTGGGCCAATCACCAGGAGACTAAGAGTTATAGTTCTACCTCAAGCATGAAAGCCAGATGGTGACTTTTGGCCAATCACCAGGAGACTAAGAGTTCTAGTCCCACCTTAGGCATGAAAGTTGGCTGGGTGACTTTGGGCCAATCATCAGGAGACTGAGAGTTCTAGTTCTACCTCAAGCATGAAAGCCGGATGGGTGACTTTTGGTCAATCACCAGGAGACTAAAAGTTCAAGTCCCACATTAGGCATGAAAGTTGGCTGGGTGAGTTGGGCTACTCTCTCTTAGCCTAACCCAGCTCACCTCACCCGGTTCTTGTTGTGGAGAAAATAGGAGGAGGAAGGTATTGGACATGTTCACCACTTTGGGGAGATATAAATACATAAATAGACAAAGACAATATATAGTATTTATCATCGTTTATGTTTGGATTGCATATTTCCCCCTGTCTTTGAAAATCCGTCTGTGCAACATCTGAAGAGGCATTGCAGTGTTTTGGGCATTAACAAACACTTTTAAATATTTTTTATCAATATACTTGTTTACAAGATGTAAATATAATATTTTGCTATGGTTATATGGCAGTCTTTTTTTCCCTAGTGCTGTATGAAGGACTCTTTTCTTCCTCTTGAGGTGACATTTCTGTTTTCATTGTTGATCTTCATTCATTCATTCATTTATCAAATATAAATGTATTTTGTCTGTCTCAAAAAAAAGTGACTGCGGGAGGCCTACCTCTGTGGCCTCTGGTGCCAGTTACTGCCAGTCACCTAATTTCCATCTGTAATCATTGGGGATAAAGTCTAACAGATTTTATATTTACCTTGAAGCTGACTTTGAATGGTGTCAGAAGAAAGGGTATAATCTTATGTCAACAGCTAAGAATGATTTAAGGCTGTCTCACTCCTGGGAGGAGAGATTTGGCTGACGTATGCAATGGACTATATGGTAAAAACAAGGCCACACCTGGATTATTGCATCTAGATTTGATTGCCACAATATAAACAAGATGTTAAGACTCTAGAAAGAGCGCAGAGAAGAGCCACAAAGATGATTAGGGGACTAGAGACTAATACATATAAAGAACGGTTGCAGGAACTGGTTATGTCTAGTTTAATGAAAAGAAAGACTAGAGGGTGACATGGTAGCAGTCCTCCAATATTTGAGGGGCTGCCACAGAGAAGGGGTCAACCTATTCTCCAAAGCCCAGAAGGCAGGACAAGAAGCAATGGATGGAAACTGTCCAAGAGAGAACCAACCTAGAACTAGGGAGAAATTTCCTGACTGTGAAAACAATTAACCAGTAAATCATTTTGCCTTCAGAAGTTGTGGGCGCTCCATCACTAGAGGTTTTTAAGAAAAGATTGGACAACCATTTGTCTGAAATGGTACAGGGTTTTTTCTGCTTGAGCAAGGGGTTGGACTAGAAGACCTCCAAGGTCCCTTCCAATTCTGTTATTCTGTAAAAGAAAATCAAGAAAAACTCCACCTGAATCCATGTGGTTTCAGTTTTAATTCTTTAACAATGAATCCTTTTTATAGTTCCTGCTACCTTCTACTATTGGTATCTTATGATTATACTGTATTACTTTGTTGTTTGTATGTACACTGAGAGCTTATGCACCGGAGACAAATTCCTTGTGTGTCCAACCACACTTGGCCAATAATGAAAGTTCTGTTCTGTTCTGTTCCATTCTGTGCCATGCCATGCCATGCCATGCCATGCCATGCCATTCCGTTCCTTTCCAATTCATTCCATTCCATTCTATTCTAAAAAATAAATTTCATAATACATAAATAAATTGGAAATTAAAGTATTTCAATAAAAGTTTGTATTTACAGCTGCAATTTGTGCTCTAAATATTCAATGTGCTTGGGGAGAAAAATAACATTAGGGATTGAATTACCAGCATGGCTTATTAGTGGTTTGTCTCTTGCACACTCTGGCCAGTGCTTTTGAAATGATTTTAGCTATTTTAATTTGCTATTCGTTTTAATGAGTTAGCTAGTTTCAACAGGAAAATTGTTAGCAACTTCTGAGAATGGCAATTTCTGAGGCAGGATGCTGCCTGAAAGTCTTAAAGTTCTAAAGAAGAATGTTTTGGAAACTTATGTTCCATGGAAAATGTTTAGCAACAACAACTTGTTCAGATTTGTCGGACGTATGACATGTTTTAGGCAGAAACAATATTATTTTTACAAAATAGTATAATGTTGACTGTGAATCTTTTGAGCTAGCTCAAATCCTTGCTTTGTTGCTTCTTAAAAATGTGAGAGCAGCTATTTCATAGATTATTTTTTTTAAATCTCCCCAAAGCAGTTTTTTTTTTTCTTACATAACATCCAAACTATCAACAGATATAAACCATGATTATAGAGACACAACAGCAGCTTGGGGATTTGGAGCAATTTAAAGGACTTATTAATTAATCCATCACAATGTATAGCTACAGGGAGGAGGGTTGATTCAGTTGTTTTGCTAGAAATAGCTTGCAAATCAAAGGCCAAAGGAAACTTTAACTTGGAAACAACTGTATTGTGTGCAAAAATAATTCCATGCCCCAGTATGCCAATGTGCTACAAACATAATTGTATTTTCCTAAGGCTTGGAGGGTACTTTTGGAATTTGGGGAACACATAAAACATTATTCCATGGGGTGGACATCTTCATTTACCATCCGACTACCATGGTGGATACGTTCAGTTTTTAAAAAATCACATATTTACCAGCGGGCATACCAATGTAGAGCTCCAAAACAATTTATTTCACTACCAGTTTATTGTGTCTGTTTCTCTAAGCAGGTGAGCACATTTTAAAGATAAATAGGGTGACTTAAGAGAGACAGTTTGGTCTAGTGGTTAAGGCACCCAACTAGAAAGTGGAGTCTGTGAATTCAAGTCCTGCCTTAGCCATGAAAGCCAGGTGGGTGACTTTGAGCCAGTCACTTTCAGAATAACAGAGTTGGAAGGGACTTTGGTGGTCTTCCAATCCAACCCACTGCATGTAGGTTTATGCAGGTTTCCCCTAATATTGTACGACAGCATGTTGTTTTTATATTAGGTATAGTTATACAATTGTAATTTTTTCTTAACTTTTGAAGGCAAGTCATTTCACTGGTGAATGGTTCTCGCTGAAAGGAAATTTCTCCTTGGTTGTAGGTTGCTTCTCTCCTTGATTAGCCCAATCCAACTATTGTTATGAGAAATATAGGAGGAGAAAGATGTGTTGGATATGTTCGTTGTCTTGAGTTAGTTGTACAAATAATAAAGGTGGAAAAACAAACCAATAATCCTTCTGCAACCTGATGCCTTCTGCCCATACGGGGATGACTACAGCTTTCAAACTTTCTACCAATACTTTTGCAACTTAGCAGGAAGGGTTAGGCTGGGGTGGTTGCCATGGAAAGCTGAATGCGTCGGCAGCTATGTCATTGCAAGAGGAAGTAGAGATGCAATGTGGTTTATGGTTGCAAACTCTGCCCCTTATGTACTTTCCTGTGGCATAACACACATATGGAAGTTTGGAATTTGCATTGTGATGTCTTGCTTCACATTTCATCAGTTGGGGAACTTTATGGTTGGGACTAGACACTAAACAATGGCTATTTCGGAGGATTCTTCTATCAGTTTATAGGTTGTTTTTTCTCAGCCATCCATCATACATATTGATTTATTTTATTTTATTTATTTGTCAAGCAAGTATTAGATAACAGGTATAAGCATGGTTATGAATACATGAAAAGGATACAAATAAAAAAGAAACAATAGGACAGGGACAGTAGGCACCTTGGTGCACTTATGCACGCCCCCTACAGACCTCTTAGGAAAGGGGTGAGGTCAATGGTAGACAGTCTAAGGTTAAAGGTTTTGGGGTTTGGGGAAGAAACCACAGAGTCAGGTAGAGGATTCCAGACATTGACCACTCTGTTGCTGAAGTTGTATTTCCTGCAATCAAGTTTGGTGCAATTAACCTTGAATTTCTATCTATTGTGTGCCCTTGTATTGTTGTGGTTGAAGCTGAAGTATTCATTGACAGGTAGGACATTGCAGTAGATAATTTTATGTATTATACTTAGATCAGACCAAAGGCCCGATCTAAGATCGAATATTAAAGACCGAATATTAAAGAAAACACTTCAAATTTCAGAATAGGTAAATGGTTTAAAGCAGCATATCCTAATGTTAATATATTACTTTTGTTTGCCCAGGAGGCATCGCTTTGTATTCAGTAACTTATACAGCTTTGCAGAATGGGTAAATGATTTAAGCAGCATGTCCTAATGTTAATGTATTAGTTTTTTGCACAGAAGGCATCAGCTAGGGGTATTAGAAAGAGTCATTAGCTTATATTAGATGCTCTGGGCATCAACAATACACTAAATCACAAAACTAACCATACAAGCAACGATTGCTGAATATACTAGGTTAAAATGTAGCTAGCTGTCTGTTTGGATCTGTGTGTTTGCACAAATAGAAGGCTGAAGCTGGGAAGGAGGAGAAAAAATATCAGGTCTAATGTGTAGATATTAAAGAATTTTCTATTAAGGAAAAATTACAATTGCATAGCTGTACATAATATAAAAAAACATTACAGGATGGGCTTCCGGTTTGAAGTCTCTTCGGCGACAGACAGAAATCCGCGATCGTGCACGGTTTCGGTCTGGGCTCGCTGCTGGAGCACCCCGAGCCGGCTGGTTTCGGGGCTAAGCCACCCAATAGAGGTGGTAAAGAGGGGGGAGACCACCAGCAGGGTTGAGGAGAGCCACATCTCTCCTCCTCAGCTGGCCATTACTCCCTTTCCCGAAGGTGGTTGCAGTGATGGTCAGAAATGGCCACCACAAAGAAGAACTCGACCGGAAAAGAATGTGCAGGAGGAAGATAAGAAGTGAAAGTTTTGGCTGACTGGGTTAAATTGTAAAAGCAACAACTAAGGTACCCTGGAATTTAAACTTACAAAAAAATAACATCGCTCCCAAAGAAGAGTCGGAAGCAGCGAAGGAAAGTGAAAAGGAAAAGGTTTGGGGGTTTTTTTCTTCTCTCTCCTTCCCTATATTGACAACTAAGAGACTTAAATAAGAAATTGGAAAAATCCACTTTGACATCAATAGGCAATTAAGCTGAAAATAAAACAAAATGTCAAAGGGATAATAAAGATTTCCAGACACTAATTTTTTTTTCATAAGCAGGAAGGGAGAGAAAAAGAATATCTGGAAGAGGGAGGAGACTGCCTGGAATTAAAAAGAATCTACAGTAAAACTTCAACAAGACTTCTAAAAGATACATTTTAACTGAAACTTTGTAACTAAACAGTAACCCCAGGAAGAGAAAGTGAAAAAAAAGAGCAAAAAGAAACAGCTTGCGTGTATTTGGATTATTTGGTGATCTTTGGATTCTTGGTTATTACATTTGAATGACTAAAATTAATCGGGTGGTTGTTTAAAAATTTATACAATGGCACCACTTCTGGATGAATTGAAAATGGAACTTAAAAAATACAAAGAAGATGCACAAGAAGGGAAGGGTTCTTTTGGCTTCGTTTTTCAATTCTTAGAAATGGAGATTTGGAATTATGAGAAACAACAAGAAAAGACTGCAAAACAAGAAGACTGGGACAAAGAAGAAGCCATCTTTAATGAACAAGTAATTTTATGTGGGGAAGAAAAAGGAAAGGGGGGAAAGAGAATGGAGAATTTAAGACTTAAAAAAACAACCAAAGAAAAGAAAAATAATTCAAAAAATAAGTATAATACTGGAAAGCAACAGAAAAGGGGAATACAGAAGAAAGAAATAGAAGTAGAGAGACAAGGGGGTAAAAAAGGGAGAGAGAAGAAGAGAGGGAAGAAGGAAAGGAAAAGAAGTTACAAAGGACCGGAGCAAGATATAGAGAAACAGGACCTATTTAGAGATAATGGGTGAAAATCTAACTGAAAAAGGGATTAAGTAAAGGTACATAAGATTGTATTGTTATATTAGTAATAGAAATAACTTTAGAAAATTGGAAACAATATATGATTAAAATGAGGGATAAAATAGTTAGTATAATTTAGTGAAATGTTTGTTAATAAAATAAGTGAAATAAAATAAATTAGAAAATTGAATTAGGAAGGAACGGGAACATTTTAATTAGTTAAGGTTTTATAAAATATAAGTGAAGAGGGGGAGGAATTAATTATGGAAAGCTTATAATTGTTCCCATCGAAGTATGATATTTAATTGAAAAGTAATGTTAAAGAAGTTAAGATTTTGATGAATATTAATATTAATGATAGAATTGAATTGGAATGGAATGTGTTGTTTTAATTACATACATGAAGATTTACATACATACATACACATCACTCTCTTCATTTTTCGTTTAGCAACTTTTTGCAGAATACAAAGAAGGAGGAAGAATTCACAAATTCATTTAGTTCATCCACTTTTTTTGCCATTTATACATATCTGTTGTCATGTATGAAAAAACTTGACCTGACTTGCATCACCAAGACCCTGTGGGATCCAGAAGGCAGTCTTCTTGGAAATGTGCTCAACCAGGAATGAAGGGAAGGGTCAGAGTGAGGATGGCTGAGTTCATCCAAGCTAATTTGATGAGTCTAGCATCAGACAGAATGGTTACAATTGTACCAGCTTCTTTACTGCATAGCAGCTTTCCTGCCTGTTAGTAATACAGTTCCTTAGGGTCATGATTCATAGGAACTTCAACCTGGCTTTTGGGGGAGTGGAGAGAGGTGGCTGAAGAGTTAATGGCATATGGAGATTCTCAATCATCCAGGTTATGGTTGTCCCAAAGGTGCTTTTTCAAGAGGCAACTGGACTTTCTTTTTTTAAATTTTATTTAAGTTTTATTAATTTTCTACTATTACATTTAATTAGTGCTTAATAAACATCATGTTGTCTGGGTTATTTTATTTTCTTAACAGTACAAACCATATCCCTAATCTTTACCCCTTTTTTCCCAGCTATTGATAAATGTTTGTTACTAAATGTTTGTTAGTATTCTGTATCTTCTTTCTGCTTAATCTTCAATGTAAATCAGTCCATTTCTGCACAGGCCAATATCTTCTTAATTATTTCTTCATCTAATGGTATTTCTTCATTTTTCCAATGCTGAGTAAATGCAACCTTCACTGCTGTTATTACATGGAAGCAACTGGACTTTCTGGTAGAAAAAGCATCTTTGGGAAGAGTTGATGGCTTTCATAATAGCTATGTAGGCCTGTCACAAGGCACTGGTCATATCATAGGGTAGATGTAGTCTTTATGGTTGAACCAGTAGCAGTGTACTGTGATATTGGGGATTACAATTACACTCTTGTCAAGGTCACTCTCTGTTGGCCCTGTTTTCTCTGGTGCTTCCTCCTGCTGCAAAGAGGCTGAACCTATGCAATTGATGCTCCAGGTGACTGATGGACCCATTATGGCTCCAGAGGGAGCTCAGCTATGAGATGACATAAAGGTTTGATATACAGTCCAACCAAGTACTCACTTAAGTGGCATAGGCACTTTATGAGTTGACCCCTGGAATGAGAGCATGGTTGAAGTTTTGGATCAGATTGCACCCATGTGGCCCCTCTTTTCCAATGGATCCTGAAGCTCCCCTTGCTTTGCTGAGAAACTGAGGGAGTTGATGTGGTTGAAGAAACGCCTGGAGCACACTGCTGGAGGACGATGAAGAATGAACACAACAAGCATGAGGTAGACTAGAGCAGGGGTGGGATTCTACCACTTCGCACCTATTCGCTAAAAGTAGTTGTTAAAATTCTAAGCAGTTCGGAGAACTGGTTGTTAGAAAAAATTACTGGCCTAATCCTGTAAGGAAAGCAGGAAGGAAACATTCTGGTGTTGCTTACAGAAGCTGCCTCTCCGTTAACCCTTATTACATTCTTGGCAGGACTAGACTTCCTGTCTCAGGAACTTCTCTGGAGTTATTTTCCCCCTCCTTTGCTGGTACTTTGCTTATGTGGAGTGACCATTCAAAGTTACAATGGCACTGAAAAAAGTGACTTATGACCATTTTCCACACTTACGACTGTTGCAGCATCCCCACAGTCATGAGAGGCCAGGCAAGGAGATGCATGCCTCAATGTGAGTGATATTGAGTTGGCCACACCCAGTAGATTGACATTTGAAATTAGAGAACAAGATGATAAACCATTTTATAAAATTTGGGATCTATTCTATGAATGGTTAGACAATAAAAGATAGTAATGAAATATGTAGACTTTTAGAAAATAATAAATATATAAAGATGTATTCTTTTCTTATTATATCTACAAAATGATTCTAGGATAGATCTGGGGTGATAATATGAATTGTCATAAAACAAATTAAGTTAAATATGATCATTTTGTAAAACATGAATGAATAAAAGTATAGTCAAATGATTGATTAATAATGATATTAATGTATTTAATATTTGATTGAAAATACAAGATTATATACAATGTATTTATAATTGAAGACTATGAAATGGAAGCACAAAACAATTTGTAAACCAACCGGCACACTGTATGTACATATATGGAAGATGACGTTTGATGTTTTTATGTTTTGTTTGTTTATGTTTGCTTTAAAAACCAATAAAAAATTTTTTAAAAAATTTGAATCCCACCCCTAGGCTAGAGCCACAGGCTGTGGCACTAAGTTGGCAAATGGTAGTATTTTTCCAACTTTACTGCAAGTGCACATGGCTCTCCTGAGAAGAACGTATTATTTCCATCTTCCTTTGGTTGTTATATAAACTGAAAGAGACTTTGGAGGGATATTACATTACATTGTTTGCAATCAGCCAGATATTTAGACTGGTTTTTATTATTATTATTTTGCATCATTACGTTATTTGTAATCCTCATGTTCTTTTTGTACATTGTAGAACAGGGTGGAAATTTCAGTAACAAATACAGTCAAAGCAGTAAATGTACCAATATTTTAATCACCGGGGGAACAAGTTCTTTTGAAAATCCCAAATTCATCGGGGGGCGGGGAACGGGACACCCTGGAGCTGTTCCTTTATTTGTAAGCAAAGGCCCAGAGATAAAGTTCTGGGTAGTTTTAAAGCTCTGGAAGATTTATTACAGAAAGAAGTAGAGTAAACTTCTGAAAGATTTAGTAGGTAGGATAAACCTGTTACTGTTTAATCTGTTTTTCTAATGTTTACTGCAACTGATTAAGAAAGTTATTTGTTTTCCTCTTAGCAAGATCCTTATACCCCAGAAAAGGCAAAACAAATAGAAATTCCATGAAGATGGGGATTTTTTTTTTCACTGAAGGTAGAATAATGAACCTTCCCAATGTTTGTCTGTCAAAATTATTGCCTCAGAACAGGAAATACTGAAGACAGAATCCTTAAAAATGGGCCTCTTCTCTGCCCTCCTGAAAGATAGACTATAATACAGTATTATGCTATAATACTGTTGCCTTGAAACTCAGACACCCCAAGTTTGCATGGAACTGAAGGCCTATTCCTTGAATTTGGCAAAGAAAAACACTTTTACTTTTGCAAAGGGACATCTTTCCCCTCCCAGAAATGCAAATCGCGATGTAATTTAAGCAAAGCATTTATTAGGGGGAGTGAAGTCTTTTTATAGTGTAGAAAGTTAGCACCCACCCCTCTCCTAGAAGACTGAAATATTTTGAGAAATATTAAAAAGGCAGACTATTATAGTCCCCTGGATGGGAAATGGAGAAACATGCTCTTGGAAGGCAGCTCCCACCTTCCTTTATAGCCCACAGCAGGTGTCAGCACTTAAGAGATAAAGAGATAGCTAGCTCTATTCATAAGCAAATATCCTCACCCAAGGTTCAACAAAGGTAAGATTAGCCCTCAGCCACAATAGGAATTGCCCAAAGTCCTTTCATTGCATCATCTCAGTTGCACCACCCCCAGCAGTTCAAACTTCAACCAAACTTAGCTCAGCCAAACTCCTAGGATTTGTACATGTCCCCATGGGAGTCTGATAATAGCCAATAGAATACATGTTCTTCCACAGGAACAGGAAGTTCAAGTGCAAAGCCCAAGAGAAGGTACAAATACCCCCCACTCTCAACTCCATGTGGTCAGCTGCCCAGCATCACACAAGTTCTGCTTCATCAATAAATAGGCCCTCTTTTCAATCAGCCTCCATTTTGTCTCCAGCGCCTTTGTTCCGGCTTGGAAATGAACCAGATGGATATTTTTTCCTACAATAGGATACAGAAAAAACAGTGTATGTCAGAAAGCAAATGATCAAACAATAAGGCACTGATCACATGTGAAACTTGAACAATAGAAAACATTGATTCTAGATAACACTAGATAACCCATGGCCCTGCTGCGTCATCATTTTGGAGATATTTCCTTACCTAAACAGAGGAAAAAATGACCAAGGGCGGGCAAAAAAGTAGTGGGAACAGGAAGTGGCTTCCAACTTTCAGCCAGTTTCCCCACTGAGTTTTCTTGTGGAGATCTGAGAAGGAACATCAGAAATCTTCCTTCCTTCCCATTCCAGCAGGCAAGTGGTAGTTGCTGGGTGGCAGAAAGAGTGAGGGATTGCAAGACTGGCTGGGAAACTGTCATAGAACGTTGAAAATGAAGATCATGTGACTGCAGCAGCAGCCAGTAGCACTGAAGCAGCCATAAATTTCGTTTTTGAAAAGTCATGGTGTTGCCTCAAAATTCAGGCACTCTGAGTTTGGTGTGGAGTTGATAAGAACTTGATTGCTGAACTCTGGAGAGGCATTTTTATCTTTGCCCATTTAAAAATAATAACCACCAAGTAATTCAGACGAACAAATAAAAAAAATTATTAGAGGGAGTCAAATTTTTTCATAGGGTTCAAAAACAAATGCTACATACCTTTGGTATATTTGATACATTCGAAAGCAAGAAATCGTAACAATAAAGGACACGGGTTACATGTGAGTCTTTAAAAAGAAAAAGAAAACATTGATTCTAGGTAACATTGCACAAATGGCAAATTTATTGGTTACTTTACTGTTTCCCAAATGGGTTTGTATCTTTCTTAAAACATGTAAGTGTAGTCAAGGACTCTCAGAATACTGACTCTCTGTGGATTAGTGCAAAAAAGAAACAGGATCTTACACAAAGAAATGACCTTGGGTAAGAAAAAAAATTTTTTTTCCTGAAGTTGGAAAACAGGCTGAAACTGCCGTGGTAAAAATGATATTCTCATCTTTTAAAATGCTAAAATTCCATGTAACAATTGGTCCTGGATTTTGGACATATTCTGTAAATTAGCCAATTATAGGTACCCAGACTCGGTAACTGTTGCCCTGTAATGCATTATTTTACCAAGTTAAAAGTTATAGTAAGAGTTTTAGTAGCAGCTTTAGTGGCCATTCAAAGTTATGGCAGATTCCCCTAAAGCTACCTTACTATCTGGTTGCAACATTATTATTGCTACAGGGCCCTCAGCATCATTCACCCTTACAACTTGTCCCAAAGGTGCTTTTTCAAGAGGACTTGGTGTTTTTTTTCTTTGAAGACATTTCATTTCTCATCCAAGAAGCTTCTTCAGCTCTGACTGGGGAATGATTCAGTCAGAGCTGAAGAAGCTTTTTGGATGGGAAGTGAAACGTCTTCAAAGGAAAAAAAAACAGGTCCAGTTGCCTCTGGAGAAAGCACCTATGGGGCAACAGTGACCTGGAGGACTGAGAAACTCCATATACACCCTTACAACTGATCCCAAGGATGCTACAGCACCTCCCCAATATCTCCCCCCACCCATCACCCCGCCATTCTCCTGCTTCCATTCCCACCAGGCGCCACACCCTCCTCCTCACTTTCCTTTAGAGCTTGGGTCTCTAGAGCTTGGGTTAGGGAAGTAGAATGGATCATTTCATTGTGCAGCTTCATGGTGTAATCCCTGAAACCAGATGCCATTTTCCAAGTGGCTGCATTGAATTGAGATTGCTTGGGAAATGACGGCTGCTACTGGATTTGTGCCAGGCAGCTGTGCAACGAAGCAATCTGTTCTGCTTCCCTAATGCTCTCTGCATAATCATCCGAAAAGCTTTAGACTAGAGATCTTCAAAATGTAGGTGAACAACAGAGGATGGGGATAGTGAGGAGGCCTGAACCCTGCAGGGATCTAGCAGAGGGAAAGCTTGCAGAGGGACCTGGGGAGAGGATGAGGAAGACAGGTCGAAAGGCTATGGGGTCCCTGAGAGGCAGGAAGCCAACTACAGGTCCTCAACTTACAATGGTTCATTTAGTGACTGTTCCAAGTTATAACCCCCTGAACAAAGTGACTTCTGACTGTTTTTCAAACTGCTGCAGCATCCCCAAGGTCAAAATTCAGCCACTTGGCAATTGACTCCTATTTATGACGGTTGCAGTGTCCCAGGGGTCACGTCTTCCCCTTTTGCAACCTTCTGACAAGCAAAGTCATTGGGGAAGCCCGATTCGCTTCACAGCCGTGTGGCTAACTTAACAACTGCAGTGTGTCACTTAACAACGGTGGCGAGAAAAGTCGTAAAATGGGGCAAAACTCAACAAATGTTTAATTTAACCACAGAAATGATGGCCTCAATTGTGGCTGTAAGTCAAGCACCGCCTGTAACAACAACGTGTTGTTGTTGTATGGAGACCCAGGGCCAGCACACCTGGTCTGGCACTGGGCCTCCCGTTTGAAGCATCACATGGTCCGCTTAACAACCCACATTCATTTAACGTCCACATCAGGGAAAGCGGGGGATGGGAGTCATTAAATAAAGGCATCTCACTTAACAGCCATCACTTCTAGCAACCTTAATGGGCATAAGATGAGGACTACCTGTATATTTTTGGCCAAATAAAATCCAAAATCAATATCGTATAAAAGTATAAAGGTAATGGATTACGTCACCCCTTTCCCCAGTCGAGTTTGTTTCTTTCTTAATTACTGAAAATGTACTCAAGACTTCCAAAATACATTCCATTACAGGTAGTCCTTGACTTACGACCACCATTGACACACTCGGATTTTTGTTAAGTGAGACATTTGTTCAGTGCATTTTGCTTCCATTTTACGACCTTTCTCGCCAGAGTTATTAAGTGAATCATTGCAGTTGTTATGTTAATAACCCGGTTATTAAGTGAATCTGGCTTTCCCCATGGGCTTTGCTTGTCAGAAGATCGCAAAAGGGGATCATGTGACCCTGGGACACGGCAACCATTATAAGTATGAACCAGTTGCGAAGTGGTTTAATTTTGATCATGTGACCACGGGAATGCTGCAAAGGTTGCAACCGTGAGAAACATAAGTCTCTTTTTTTTTCAATGCCCTTCTAACTTTGAACGGTTACTAAATGAACCATTGTTAAGTCAAGGACTGCCTGTATTTAGTTTATTAATAGACTAGCTCTACCTATTAATAAAAAGCCTTTGTTTAAAAGGGAGAATTGGTTTTCCTAATCTTCCAAAGGAGGTGTGGATGCCACGATAAAACGCTAGCGCCTTTATTAAAAGGCGTTTTATCTAATAATGAAGCTAAAATTAAAACGAGGAGCCAAAAAATTCCCCCACTGGCGCCTTTGCGTCCCTCACAGAAATGACAGTTGAACAACCGACGGTGAAGCCCCGCCCCGTTCGACGCAGCTGTAAAAAAAAATAACAGAAGGGGGGGGGGTAGGGAAATAAGAGACAAATCTCATTGGCCCAGAACAGAGCTTTGGCGTCACCGTCAGCCAATAAACACCCCACTGCTTTGAATAACAAAACAACCGAGAGCAGGAATGTCTGGCACGGCAAGGGCCGCTTTTTATCCAATCAGCGCTCCCCCCACCGCTAACCAATCAGAGAGCGGGCATTTGGGCGGACTTTTCAAACCGAAGTTAGTTTGGGTTAATCTTGTCCCTTTAAAAGGAGTGATTCGACCAAGTACTGTATTCTTCCGCTTCTCTTGCCTCAGGGGAAGCTTAAAAAAGCCTGACCTCCGCACAGCCTTCTTTGCGGGGAGAGGGGGGCAGGGTCATTCAGGAAAAACGCTAATAAGTATTCCACCGCAGAAACTTAATGAAAAAAGGTGGCTCCCTTTCTTTCTTTCTTTGAACCTTTTATTTCCCTCCCCCTTTTTTTTTTGATGGGGGAGGAAGGAGAGTCCTATCACTGGGATGTAGATCCCTCCGCCTTTAAAAAAAAAAAAAAGAAAAGGAGGAAAGGAGAGCAAAACAAAAGCAGAGGGTCACGTGACGGAAAGGGGCGGGGCCTCCGGACCTGGGAGGGCAGACTCCATTTTGAAGCGGCTCTGAGGCGCCTCGGACTGGCTCTCGCTTTCTTTTTTCTCTGAGCGGCGTCCGGGGCTGAAGAAAAGACGAGCCATGGTGCAACTCGTTCGCTGACTCCCGGCGGGGAAGACCTGGGACTGGAGGGCGAAGGGGCGTCGTCGGGGGCTGAATGCGGGGCCGCTGGGTCGGTAGCGACGAGGCGCTGCTGCGGCTCTGGTGCTCGTTGCTGCGGCGGGGAGCGGTCGCCTCCCTTCGCTTCAGCCCCCGGTCTGCCTCCTCCGGCCCTTCCGACCTCCGGAGAAGGGGACCCGCCGCCGCGGAGAGGTAAAACCCCACCTACGCTGAGGAAAAACCCACCCGAGGGGGGGCGGAGGCGGGGAGATAAGTAGAGAGACCTCTTCAGAGACAAAAACTATTACTTTATTTGAAAGGACGGGTCCGTATTTTCCCCTCGCTCGGTCTACGTCGGTAAAAAAAACATCCCCTCTATTCAAAAATAAACGAGGGGAAGGCAGCCTGTCAATCTCCGAACCCCTGTCAATTTACGGTTGAGGGGGGGAAAGGAAGGGGGTCTCCATCTGGGCATGCGCGCAATCCTCTTTGTCGGGGGAGGCGGGGCTCCTCGAAGGGAGCCCCTTTCTAAATCTGGGGGGGTCTCGCTGCGGAGATCAGGAAAGCTTTGTTTAATGACGGAGGGGGCATCCGTGGTTCCCCCCCTTTTTTTATAAGAGATCCTTTGAAAATGGTGGGGGGGGGTTCTCTCCCCACCCCCTTGTAAGGCAGGGAGTGTTTGGAAGCTGGGGAGGATCTGGATGTGGAGTAAACAAACCAACACACACACACACACACACACACACACATGAGAGGGCGGGAGAGGAAACATCCTGGCCAGTTTATATTGCAGGTAGTTCCTCAACTTACAACAGTTCATTTAGTGACCGTTCAAAGTTACAATGGCTCTGAAAAAAAAGAGGACTTGGGACCGTTTTTCACACTTCTGATCATTGCTGCATTCGTATGGTCAAAATTCAGGACACTTGGCCACTGACTCACGTTTATGACGGTTGCAGTGTCCCGGGGTCACATGATCCCCTTCTGAGACCCACCTGAGACAAGCAAGAGTCAACGGGGAAGCCAGATTCACTTAACGGCGGCAATGATTCGCTTAACAATTCTGTGGCAAGAAAGGTTGTAAACTGGGGCAAAATCCAAACCAATGTCTCACTTAACAACAGAAATGTCAGGCTCCATTATGTTCATAAGTCAAGGACTACCTGTATATGGAATCTGGGATGACCTGAGGACGTGAAAAAACCAAATCTCCCCCCCCCTCCCCTCCCCCCAAAAGGAAGAGGAAACATCCTGGCCAGTTTGCATTTTAGGTAGTCCTCAACTTACAACAGTTCATTCAGTGACAACAGCACTGAAAAAAGGGACTTATGGCTGTTTTTCAACTTACAACCGTTGCAGCAACCCCTCGGTCACATGATCAAAATTCAGACTCATATTTATGACAGCTGTAGGGTCCTGAGTTCATGTGATCACCTTTTGTGGCCTTTTGACAAGCAAAGTCGATGGGGAAGCCAGGTTCGCTTAACCGCTGTGTTACTAACTTCACTGAACAGCTCTGCCAAGAAAGGTTGTAAAATGAAGCAAGCTCATTTAACAAATGTTTCCACTTAGCAACAGAAATTTTGCGCTCAGTTGTCGTAAGTTGAGGACTACTTGTACTAACTGTGCCTCCATCCTAACACACACATACACACACCCAATGGCTCTTAAAATGTCAATTTAAAATTCTTAAATTTGTTTTTGAAGGCCTGTTACTGCCTACCATTACCGTTTAAAAGAACAAGCTGCTTTTCTCAATTTGGTGTTCTTTGGGATGTAAATTGACCATCCTTGTCCAGCTTGGTAATTGGTTGTCTGGTTAGATAAGGTGGGGGCATTGTCTGATGGGTGTGAGAAGGGTGAACTAGGGAGCCAGACTGCCAGATGGCTCTTGGAGTATTGTTTTACCACCGTAAGTGGGAGGGACTTGTAATCTGAATTTTACATTGATTTTGGATGGCAGGGAAAGGGAGACATTAGAAGCAGTGTGCCCTGGAGAGAATCCAAGGTAAGGAAGAGAGAGCAAAAAAAAAAAAAAGCTATGACAGAGGCTTATTTGTGTATATAATTAGGATGAGTTGAATTGGTGTGAACCCAATAACATGGATAAATAAGCATTTTGGGAGCTCTTTCATAGTTTTCCAGTTCTTAAAACGGAGATTGGAAGACTGGTTGGGAAGGATTTAGGGATGAGAGCCCTAAAATGAGAGAAAGGAAAAGAAAATGTAAACAGAGGTTATGATTGGTCACTTGGGGTAACTAGAATTAAAGTCGAAGTATTTATTGAAAAAAGAGTATTAGATTGTTCTGGCAGCATTAATACAAAGGAAGTATGTTTTGGTATTTCAAAGGGGGAAAGCAAAGTCAAAGAAAACATTCTGTATTTAGAAATTGTAAAAGTATTGAGTTAAGGATCATTGTTGTGTATAATATGATCAGCTGTGTACATAGCATATATGTGGAATCCCCTATGCTTTGAGTTAAAATCCTTTTATGTCCTGTTCCTGAGGGCAGAGATGGGAGTTAAGGCCTCAAAGAAAAAAAGAATTGTAGGCCATTCTTTCTGTTTATACACAAACTCTGCTCAAGGTTGTTGTTAGGACAAAAGGGAAACAAACTGCATTTATCATTCCAACTAAAAATTGTGTTTACCTTTGAGTGTGAGAAAGACCCATCGAGACACCACAGGAAATGTTTTAGACTATTTGTCCTATGTCTTAATAAAAGTCAGGTGGGTAGAATTTGAACTATGTGGACCCTTAAACCCTGAGGAGAGGCTGTTAAAATGCTAACCAGAGGCAATGCCTAAACTGAGCTCTCTTTATTTGGTGTATAAATAAGTGAACAAGAACTGGGAAATCTCTGTGTTCTTTTGCCGCCCTCTACAGTTACTTGGAAGTTATTGTCATGGTGCGTACGTGACAAAGCCCTCCTATGCTTCCCCCTCCCTCAACATCCTCTTTGTTAATTCTGCTGTGAACAGTGGGGAAAATAAAAGCTTTTCCTAGTCCTTAAGCAAGAGGGAACATTCGGTTTTGTGTCTTACCCTTTTCTCTTCTTCCCCCATTGGATGGTTTTATTACTCAAAAAACGTAGTTGGACAGATGGGATGATTGGAGAAATGATTAAATCAGGATGTTAACGGAATACCCCTGTCTTTTAATGTCTGGATCCCCTGGGGTAAGAATTCTAGTAACTTTAAGATCATATATCTATCATTGGTATTTAGCATGGCAGTTCTAGGGTTTCTGTGGTTCGGTGCTCTAAAATAAGTCTTGTTGAGGCAAAAGCAGACTTCCAACTAACATGGAGATACATTTGATTGATTTTTCGCATTTGTAACACCTCCTGATTCCACAATGACTTTGGGAGGCACCACAGATGGACCAAAAATAGACATTGCTGTAGCCCACCTCAGGAAAACCAGTAATGTTGGTTGTATATTTAGTGCCCGCCACCCTGAAAACTTATTTTCTTTTTTCTTTAGATGAAGAACATAGAAGCTGAAGAACAGATGAGCAGCTGGCTCTTCAAACAGCTTAAACTCCATTTGGATCAGGAATGGAAATACCAGCCTAGGGAAAAAGGGCTGAGTCTCATTGAGTGCACTACTGAGGTGAGAAGATAGAAGTTTGCTTTTTGGGTGTGATAGCAATAACACCTAGATGTATATACCACTTTACAGTGTTTTACAGCCCTCTCTAAGTGGTTTACAGAGTCATCATGTTGCCCCCCAACAATCTGTGTCATCATTTTACCTACTTCGCAAAGGATGGAAGGCTGAGCCAACTTTAAGCTAGTCAGGATTGAACTGCCAAACTGTTGGCAGCCAGTGATTAGCAGAAGTAGCCTGCAGTACTGCACTCTAACCACTGTGCCACCGCAGCTCATGATGAACCTTAACTGATATGACTTATTTCTGGAGGAAGTGGCTAGAAGTACGGGAAGGATCTTAATGCAGCTCAGCAGGAAGCTGTCAATGTTAATTTGTTTAGAGCAGTTTGCTTGCTTTGTATAAAATAGATCTATTCAAATGTACTAATTCATCATAATAAACTATGGCTTATTCAACTAGTATAAATGCTGGATATTGGCTTCCTGCCTTTTACAATAGATACTTAAGCAGATTGTTACCATTGATTTTTAAAGCCGTTGGAGCACTGCTTCCCAACGGTTTTACTGAAAAACTGTATATAGCTGAAATTACATATTTGTCAGGTGTTTCTTTGCTTGGTTCAGAGATAGTTGTGGATAATGATTCTTTGTTTGAGAGAATGGTACCTGCCAAATTAAAAATGGGCATCGCCCTTCACAAGACTAGCCAAGTTATTGAATGAAGCAACCCTTGTTTCTGAAAGAAGCAATGATAGGTTCTTCCCAGAAATCTACTTTGAAGAGGAAATTTACAGTTACAGAGTAGTCCTTGTGATTGTTCTGGGGTCATGTGATCACCATTTGTAACCTTCCCAGCCAGCTTCCAGCAAGCAGACTCAATGGGAGAAGCCAGATTTGCTTAACGACTACATGGTTCACTTAACAACTGCAGCAATTTGCTTAACTGTGGCAAAGGTCATAAAATGGGGTACAACTCGCTTAACAACTTAGCAATGGAAATTTGGGGGTCAATTGCGATCATAAATCAAGAACTACCTGTATTGAGGTAGGATTGGTTCTGACCCCTTGCCATCTTAGTTATGTGTCTCTGTTCCTCCTGTCAAGTAATTGGCCGTTGCTGGTTCATCAGATTATATAGATCGTCCAATGAAAACCTTTTCTGCCACTAGACTTAAGATGCTGCTTGTCTTGTTACAGAATGAAAACACCTTATGCCCAAGACTGAGGAATGCAAAAGTGGAAGATCTCTGGAGTTTGGTCAACTTCTTTGGATTTGCCACAGAAACCTTTGTCCTGGCTGTCAACATTCTTGACAGGTTTTTGGCACTCATGAAGGTATTTGGAAGAAAGGAAATGCTGCATCATAGTTTGCACAGTTTTACATGAAGTAGACAGATAAGCAGCCTTTACTATTTGTTCTGGACTTAACTTGTCTAGTTCATCTCTAAGCAAGTAGACTAATATATATTCAGAACATGTTATAAAAAGTTATAAAAAGTGTGTCATCTTTAAAATGTATTTTTATATCTTTTCTCTGTCTCTTAATTTTTCTTCAATCTGAACCTCAATTGTATGCCATTTTTTTATAGTGCCAATTATATATGTAAGGCCACATGAACGTTGGCTGAAATTCTGGGAAATATCTGTTATCAGTGGATTGTTGAGTGGATTTAAGAGTATCGCAGGCTTTGTCATGTAATATGTTATCACTCTGAGAAGTAAAATTGAAACAGCCTTGTGGACTGTGAAATAAATGGGCTTGCAACATTTTAAAAATTCAATATTGTTGAGGGGCTGCTTATTCATAAGGTGGTTGTTTTCCTCTGACTTAGGTGAAACCTAAACATTTATCCTGCATTGGAGTCTGTTGTTTCCAGCTGGCTGCTCAACAGGTCGAGGAGGAAGGCAACATCCCATCTCTGCATGATGTCATCCGGATTAGCCAATGCAAATGCACCGTTTCTGATCTAAAGCGGATGGAAAAAATAATATCAGAAAAACTGCACTTTGACTTCAAAGCAACTACTGCCTTAACTTTTTTGCACTTATACCATACTATTGTACTCTGCCATACCTCAGAAAGGTACCGCTGGCTCAGTTCTTTTCTACCTTCATTTCCAGTTTAAAAAAAAAAATTGAAACATGCAGTACAGATAGTCCTTGATTTATGACTGTAACTGAGCTGAAATTTCCATCATAAGCTGTGATGGTCAGCGCTGAGCTTGTAATTGGGCCCAATCTTACAAACACTTGCAGCAGTCATTAAGCATGGTCATGAAGAGAACGTTGCAGTTGTTAAGTAAACATATTGTTCACTATGGAGTGGTTTTAGCCAGATGTAAATGGCAGTTTCCAGGAAAATGTTGTGGTTTGTGGTCACGTGACCTTGGAGTGCTACAAGCTGTTGTAAATGCAGGCTTGTTGCTGAACTCCCAGAACCCAGTCACATGACTGATGGGGAGGCTGGCTTTAGAACTTTGAATCTGGCTCAAGTCCCATTTTCAGGGTGTGTTGTAACTTAGTCACTAAGTGACCGGTTGTGAGTTGAGGACTACTTATATCCCTGTTAACACTCTGATTTATTTCTTTCCCATCTTTTGCTGTAGTTCAGATCAGTGGTAGGATTCAAAAAATTTTACTACTGGTTCGGTGGGCGTGGCTTGGTGGGCGTGGCAGGGGAAGGATACTGCAAAATCCCCCTTCCCTCCCCACCCCACTAACCTGCTTTCCAGCTCCGTTCTCCTGTGCAGGGCAACCAAAGAAGACCCAGTCAATCAGCTGGGACTCAATGGAAGGCAGAGAATAGATGGGGTTCGCGGGGCCAGTCAGAGGTGGGGTTAGCCGGTTCTCCAAACTACTCAAAATTTTGGCTACTGGTTCTCCAGAACTGGTCAGAACCTGCTGAATACCACCTCTGGTTCAGATACTTTCTGAACTACAGAAAGTTTCTGTATGATTAATGAGATAAATCAAGATGGTTGTATCTAGGCATCTTGTTATGTTTTATTTGGACAACAACTATGCATTTTCACATTTTAGATGTACACATTGTACTAAGACATAATTTGGCTTAGTAGTTTCTGCTTTAATGAGTTATGCAAAGCTCATTCACGATGTAACGTACACGTGCAACCAGCAGTAACGTTTTGCTATTGTGACCCTTTGCAGGAAAGAGCTGTTGAATCTCGACAAACTGGAAGCACAACTGAAAGCTTGTAACTGCCGACTTGTCTTTTCAAAAGCGAAAGTAAGTTTGAAATAAACCATTCACAATATGACCGTTGAGGGTCAGCGACTAAATTTCTGAGCCCGGTGTGTATTTTTGTCCCTTCAGCCATCCATTTTGGCCCTGTGCCTTCTCTCTCTGGAAGTGCAGGCTCTGAAATCCATTGATTTGTTTGAGATTCTTCTGTGTGTTCAGAAGCAATCCAAGGTAAGAGAGTAGCATTCATTAACCCTTGCTCCAGCCATCCAGTGTACATTTTTCTTTTTTTGGGGGGTGGGGAGGGGGGTGATAATAGAGTTGATTCAAAAATAATGTTTATTTTTAAAACTATAGAGGAAAATGCCCCTCCCATTTTGAAGGTGGGTTGTTTGGAAAGAAATTGCATCTTCCTGCAGTACAAATAATTCCTGACCTATTTATAGAAGATAGACTTTTTCTCATTCACCTTGGGAAAGTGGCGTTCTCTTACGCTAAAAGTTGCATCGTACCACATGGATGTAATTTCCGCAACACATCATTCAGACTGCATTTCCACTCAGTCTCATATGTACAGGTAGTCCTCAACTTAGCGACCACCGTTGAGCCCAAAATCTCTGTTGCTAAACAAGACATTTGTTAAGTGAGTTTTTTGCCGCTTTTTATGACTTTTCTTGCCACGGTGGTTAAGTGAATCTCTGCAGTTGTTAAGTTGGTGACATGGTTGTTAAGTGAATCTGGCTTCTCTATTTGCTGGTCAGAAGGTTGCAAAAAGGTGACTCCGGGACTCTGTGATTATAATGAATATGAGTCAGTTGCCCAGTGTCCGAATTTTGATAATGTCACCATGGGGATGCTGCAATGGATGCATGTGTGGAAAAACAGTCATAAGTCACTTTTTTCCAGTGCCGTTGTGACTTTGAACAGTCACTGTTGTAAGTTGAGGACTACCTGTATGTGGGCTCTGTCAAAGCCAGGAAATTTTCTTTGGACAAATGTGATCTGAGTTCATAGAATCATCCAGTTGGAAGGGACCTTGGAAGTCTTTTAACTCAAGCCCCTGCCCAAGGCAGGAGTCCTTATAGCCCCCCAGACAAACGGTTGTCCAATCTCGAAAACATCCAGCAATGGTAGCACCGGCGGTTGATTTATAGGCTGAGCTGTATAGATCGATGTCGGGTGTGTACAGCTGGGTTTACAATCAAGTTAATGTGGATAGAATGGCAGCCGTAGTTGATTGGTGAAAGAACTTCTTTTTTAAAAAAAGTAATCATATGTGAACCCCCTTTTTTTCCCAGATAAGTGACAGTGACTTGCTGTATTGGAGAGAGCTGGTCTCAAAATGCTTAGCAGATTATGCTTCCCCCGCCTGTTGTAAGCCAGATCATAAAAAACTAGTCTGGATTGTTTCAAGACGCACTGCCCAAAATCTTCAAAACACCTACTATAGTGTTCCTGAGTTGCCCACAATCCCAGAGGCCGGATGCTTTGACGAAAGCGAGAGGTAGGTAAACACGCTTGGGCTTTCTTCGTTATTGGCCCAACTGTATGTAGTCGGTTCAAGCAACTAATTGCTTATTTTTTAACTGATGTTAAAACTTTAACTTAATTAACTAATTAATTGTTTTCCATAGTGTAAATGCCTGAAGGACAGATAGAGGGCCCTTCAACTAGCATTTCCTGTGCTGGCATTTGGAAAAATAAAGTGACATTTATTTAAGAGTAAAGGATATATTTGTCACCTCTCGGTTTTGATGGTTTTGTATGTGTTTCTGTGGCATTGATGGAGAGACCCATGACTCAGTGTTAGAACTCACTAAATCACATTGAGAAAGTCCTCACTTGGAAAAATAAGCAATGGGCATTTTTGGTAACTGTTGTTGGTCAGAATAAACCAACTTTCTTCTATTTGATTCCTCTTAGACGAGTTGGATTACATCTGCCTTGCTGGAGAAGATGGGATGTATATTTAGAGAGGGCCTAGTAGAGTAAACTAGAAGAAATCGTTCTACTTTGAGAAGCTTTTGATTCTCATTGGAATAGAATGGCTTTTCCATCCTCCTCTGTTTTTAACAAGCTTCTCAGATTGTTTAATGCTGCATATGTACTTAAGACTCATGTTTGCATGGAGATATAGCTAATTCTGAGTTGATTTTTCCAAGACCACAGCAATCAGTTCTTCCATGGATCATTGGTTATCAAGCTATCTTACACACACACACACACACACACACACACACACACACACACTTACTTTAAAATAAGATAGCATGCAGACTGGCAGAGGGGGAGCTGATTTCTCTTGTTATCCAGTTAAGTCATTTTTCTGGGATTGCTTTTTGTCAATGGTAATGAGTTGAGTAGTTAGGTACACAATTGAGCTAATGAGACTGAAGATCTCGATGGGATAAGATAATTATCAGCACTGCTGAATTTGCACTTTCCTACAACAGTAGAAGGTTGTCAGCTGCCTAGAGTCTAATGGTGGGGACAGCCATCATTTAATTTACCATATTTTTTGCACTGTAAGACGCTCCAGAGTCCAGGCCATAAGACCCACCTAGCTTTTGGGGAGGAAAACAAGAAAAAAAAAATCTGCCTTTGCCTCCTTATAGCAAACAGCCTGGTCAGCTTCTGCACAGTCTGATTTAGCACGAGCAGCTGATTGGCAGTTGGATTGGCTTCCCAGAATACTGCCAATCAGCTGTTCCAGGCTGTGGGGATTGCCGCCGCCCATCACGACCTCTACGTGACCTATTTGTGGCCTCTGCACGCCTCATTTTTGCCTGTTCCAAGTGGTGGGGATCGCGATCACTGCCAATCCCTGCCGGTTGGAATGGGCTGAAAATGGGACATGCAGAGGCCGAACATGAGGTCCAAGGCGGTGGCGATGGGTGGCAGCGATCCCCGCAGTCTGGAACAGCTGATCAGTGGTATTCTGAGGGGCCGATCCAACTGCCAATCAGCTGGTCGTGCTAAATCAGATTCTGCTGAAGCTGACCAGGCTGTTTGCTTCAAGGAGGCAAATGGCTGGGAGGCAGAGGCCGAAGGGTGGGAGCCGGTGGGCGGGCGGGGCTTTGGCCACATTCGTGCTCTTAAGACGCACAGACATTTCCACCCACTTTTTGTAGGGTGGGGGAGAAGTGCGCCTTATAGTGTGAAAAATACGGTATGCTACCTGGTATTTCAGAGCTTCGTATTTCAAATCTTACATTAAGTCTCCCTCGCGTTGTGCAGATGATTACAACATCAATATGCCCATGTTGTTTTCTAGGCAAAGCATGGAAAACATTTGCAATTATCTTCTTCCATGATTTTGCTCTTGCTTGTCTGCCTGTCTATCTGCATAATTTCAAAAGATGACTAGGGCTGGTACATTTTAAAGTGCACCTAATTTTTGATACAAGCGGTTGCCTAGATGCTTATCTCCTATATACAATGAACTCTCCCAATTCCTTATAAAACAGCACTTCACAACTTTGCTTTATCATACAGTGGATTTTATCAAAGGCTTTTCCAGACAAAACTCAGCATGACTCTTTGATCTGCTAAGATACCATCTGAAGAGTTATTTAGCAATAACTAATTTGGTAGCTGCCATAGATGTAGAAACGTAGTAAGTTTTATTTAAAATTTGCCATTTTAAGTTTTGGGCCCTCAAATATATGGAACGAATCCAATTCAAGAAACTTATGTTCCCGCCAAAAGGGAAAAATGTTCCTGGAGTTTACAGACTTATTGAAATGTTAAAGAGACCTCCCTGAGATTCTTATGAAAGGTTGATGCCATCAATGTATCTAGTCTCTTAAGTGTTTAATTACATACTGATTATCAGAACTGTTCTCACTTTTGCACATAAAATCCTGAAGCTTCCAAAGCCAATTCCTTGCTGATTCAAATGCAATATTTAGGTTTAGGTTTAGACTTTGCTAGAAAATTGAGCGTATGTAATAAAAATATTTTGGTAAGGAAGAAGGTACAGTAACTTGGCTGTCTCAGAATATGTTATGAATGTAGGTAGTCCTCAACTTATGATCACAATTGACCCCCAAATTTTTGTTGCCAAGTGAGACATTTGTTAAGTGAGTTTTGCCCCATCTTACGACCTTTCTTGCCGCAGTTATTCAGTGTTAAACAAGTTGATAAACAAGTAACACGGTTGTTAAGTGAATCAGGCTTCCCCATCAATTTGGCTTGTTCACATGACCCCGGGATCCTGCAGACCATCGTAAATGTGAGTCAGTTGTCCAGCATCCCAATGTTAATCATGTGACCATGGGGCAGTGGTCATAAATGTGAAAAATGGACATAAGTCACTTTTTTCAGTGCTGTTGTAACCCAAAATGAACTGCTCTTAAGTCAACCACTGCCTGTACCGTACCTGGTTACTCTTTTTTTTTTTTAACCTTCCTTCGCGATTGCTAATCACTTCACCATTTTCTTTCGCAGTGAGGACTCTTGTGAAGACATGAGCTGTGGAGAAGAAAGCCTCAGCAGCTCGCCTTCGAGCGACGGAGAAGGCACCTTCTTTTTTGACCTCAAGCCCAAATCAAAGTGGCAAGCTCTTTCCTTCGATTCCGTGTGCTAGTCTGAGCTCTTAAAACGCATCGTAGTATTTTTAGGCAATAAGAATCTGAACCAGCCCTCATCCCAACTAGGGTGCCTTCCAAGGCTTGGCTTCCACTCCCAGAATCACCAGCCCACCAACCACAGTGGTTGCTGAGAATTCTGGGGGTTGAAATCAACGCGGCCGGAATGCGCTCCGGTTGGGGAGGGAAAAGCTGATCTTAGCATTCCTTGTACTTTTGGTACAAGATCTCATGGAGTACTCAAAAGACAATATTGTGCTCTTTTTTTTTTAAACCTTTGTATGATGGTAAGTCTGATGTGGCGTGAAGGATCAAATGAACCATTTCAAACCTTTGTTTGGCGAGAAACGATCACAGGGGCACAGATTTGCCACCCAGGTCACAAGAGGGAGAGCTTCACCGTTTGCCCTGGGCTGGAATTCTCTGTTGAAAAATAGGTTGAATCTGCAAATCTGCAGTGGCGGATTTGGGGGATAGGGGAAATTGCAGAGACGTATATGAAGTTCTTTTCTGAAAAGATTTTAAATACTTTTTTTTGTTGTTGTTACGTATTCTTTTAAAGAAAGTTATCTGGAGAAATACTGTACTTTGGTTTCAGTAGACTTGTTTTAATCACAAATGCTGTTTTTCTTTGGGGAAAAGTAAATAAGCTGCTTTGTTTTTAAAAAAAACGCAAAACCAATCCACATCGATGTGCTGAAGCATATTTTAGTGTTTAGTTTTCTAAAGATGAGTTTTCAAATCCTCAAATTAGGAAATGAAATGTTTTTAGAAACCCTTAGTGTTACTGTTAAAAAAAAAAACCCCATACTATTAAAATTTAGAAAGTACTGGATTTCAGTGTAAAGTCCATTGTCCCTCTCATGAGCTTATTTCAGTATTTCTTTTACCTTGTTATTAAGTAAATCTATAATCATTATTTTGCATGCTTAAGTGAAAATGGTTAGTGGAAAGGCAGTTGATTATGGAGAAGTTTTGATAAACGTGAAGTTGATAAAATGGTTGTCATTACATTTAATTGCTTGCCTTTCTTTCTCCCCCCCCCCCCCCCCACCCTCTCTAAAGCACAGACTTTACGGTTGCTTTACTTTAGTTCCTTCAAATATATGCAAAGTAAGCAAAAGAAGTCATTTAGTCTGTATTAATAATGTGAAGGCAATGCTGTGGTTGAAATGAAGTGGCAATAAAGTTAGGATCCTTGCTTTGTGTCTTTTTCTCATGTAGGCAGAGGTGAATGTTTGATAATGTGTGGTGTGATCTGATTTTTATAAAGAAAAAAACCCGTTTACAAAAAAGTGTAAAAAATGTAAATTAAAACCTGTAAAAAAAAAAACTTAAAAAACAAAATAAGCTGAAAAATATTGTATTTTTTACAGTGTACGTTCCTTTCTATATGTTGCATGTAGATATTAATTTATTATACCTTGTATATGATATAAATAATGTATATGGAAGGTGGGGGAGAGTTGGTACTACCAGATTGTGTCAGAATGTTTTTTTTTTAAAGCTATTTTTGCTCAAAAATAACTCAAAGATTATCTCTTCTGCTCCTGTTCAATAAAACCAAATGCTTTTCTTTTCCTATCTGTCTGTCGTGATTTTGGTATAACAGGACAAAATCAGAAACCAGAACACGTTTTTAAGAAAGTGGTCACTTCTAACTAATGGAACCTTAATTGTGACGAGGATGCCATTTTCTAAAGTAAAGATAAAATTACAAGAAAATTGTGATGTACTCATCCTCAATTTCTTGGACACATTTTCAATACCATTCCTTGATCATTTCCTGCAGGACATATAACCAGATCGGATGCATTTTAAAAAAATAGACCCGACACACGTGGCAGACAGAGAGGTGTGGAAGCAGTACTCAAGGACATTAGCGGACCTCGCCCGAGCGCGAGACAAACGCTGAAGAAAAAGAAGAAGAAGAAGGATGCATTTTAAAAAAATAATAATGAAAAGAAGAAGGGTGATTACAGGCCGAATTTCAGGCCAGATAGCCAATCAAATCCATGTCCTAACTTGGCTAACATATACACTGCTCAAAAAAATAAAGGGAACACTTAAACAACACAATGTAACTCCAAGTCAGTCACACTTCTGTGAAATCAAACTGTCCACTTAGGTAGCAACACTGAATGACAATCAATTTCACATGCTGTTGTGCAAATGGAGGAGACAACAGGTGGAAAGCATAGGCAGTTAGCAAGACATCCCCAATAAAGGAGTAGTGACCACAGACCACTTCTCAGTTCCTATGCTTTCTGGCTGATGGTTTGGTCACGTTTGAATGCTGGTGGTGCTTTCACTCCAGTGGTAGCATGAGACGGAGTCTACAACCCACACAAATGGCTCAGGTAGTGCAGCTCATCCAGGATGGCACATCAATGCGAGCTGTGGCAAGAAGGTTTGCTGTGTCTGTCAGCGTAGTGTCCAGAGCATGGAGGCGCAACCAGGAGACAGGCCAGTACATCAGGAGACGTGGAGGAGGCCGTAGGAGGGCAACAACCCAGCATCAGGACCGCTACCTCCGCCTTTGTGCAAGGAGGGACAGGAGGAGCCCTGCCAGAGCCCTGCAAAATGACCTCCAGCGGGCCACAAATGTGCATATGGCTGCTCAAACGGTCAGAAACAGATTCTGTGAGGGTGGTATGAGGGCCCGACGTCCACAGGTGGGGGTTGTGCTTACAGCCCAACACTGTGCAGGACGTTTGCATTTGCCAGAGAACACCAAGATTGGCAAATTTGCCACTGGCGCCCTGTGCTCTTCACAGATGAAAGCAGGTTCTCACTGAGCATATGTGACAGACATGACAGGCCATGGAGAATGCTCTGCTGCCTGCAACATCCTCCAGCATGACTGGTTTGGCAGTGGGTCAGTAATGGTGTGGGGTGGCATTTCTTTAGGGGGCCGCACAGCCCCCCATGTGCTCGCCAGAGGTAGCCTGACTGCCATTAGGTACCGAGATGAGATCCTCAGCCCCCTTGTGAGACCATATGCCGGTGCATTTGGCCCTGGGTTCCTCCTAATGCAAGACAATGCTAGACCTCATGCGGCTGGAGTGTGTCAGCAGTTCCTGCAAGACGAAGGCATTGATGCTATGGACTGGCCCGCCCGTTCCCCAGACCTGAATCCAATTGAGCACATCTGGGACATCATGTTTCGCTCCACCCACCAATGCCACGTTGCACCACGGACTGTCCAGGAGTTGGGGGATGCTTTAGTCCAGGTGTGGGAGGAGATTCCTCAGGAGACCATCCGCTACCTCATCAGGAGCACGCCCAGGTATTGTAGGGAGGTCATACAGGCACGTGGAGGCCACACACACTACTGAGCCTCATTCTGACTTGTTTTAAGGACATTACATCAAAGTTGGATCAGCCTGTAGTGTTTTTTTCCACTTTAATTTTGAGTGTAACTCCAAATCCAGATCTCCATGGGTTGCTAAATTTGATTTCCATTGGTAATTTTTGTGTGATTTTGTTGTCAGCACATTCAACTATGTAATGAACAAAGTATTTAATAAGAATATTTCATTCATTCAGATCTAGGATGTCTTATTTTTGTGTTCCCTTTATTTTTTTTGAGCAGTGTAGATTTAATATAGGATTGGTGCCTTCTTTAGCTTTTTATCCTCTAATGCAGCATTTCCACCACCAATTGTTCTCCATAATATATGGAAGAGCAGAATTGGGGAATTTGGAACTTTTGGAACTTAAACCAACTGGCTTAAACCCCAGTTTCACTGAAGACCCTTAGGTGGCGCTGTCTTCTTAAGCCAGGACATACGTAGCTAGAACCTAAATTAGGTGTCTACAGTCTTAGTAACTGTTGGTTTTCCACTGGTGCATTGAAAGTAGGTCTACGTCTATCGATTGCCTGGTACTTGAGGGTTTTGCTTAACATTCACTGACATTATTTTGAAGATGTCCCTTACTCTAGAAGAGAGTGAATGTATATTTTTTCAATGTGAGGCTTGCTTATTTATTTGTAAATTATTGGCTTATTTATTTGTAAATTAATTATTTTGAAAAATACCTCAAGGGGCTGAACATATCCAACACACTTTCCTCCTCCGATATTCCCCACAATGACAACCCTATGAGAGTGGGTTGAGCTGAGAGAGAATGATTAGCTCAAGGTCAGCCAGTCCGCTGTCATGATTAAGGCAGGACTAGAACTCACAGTCTCCTGGTGATTGACCCAAAGTCATCCAATTGGCTTTCATGCTAAGGCAGGACTAGAACTCACAGTCTCCTGGTGATTGACCCAAAGTCATCCAATTGGCTTTCATGCTAAGGCAGGACTAGAACTCACAGTCTCCTGGTGATTGGCCCAAAGTCACCCAACCAGCTTTCATGACTAAGGCAGGACTAGAACTCACAGTCTCCCACTTTCTAGTCTCATTCCTTAATCACTAGGCCTAACTGGTTCTCTTTCAAACTGGCTCTCTCTCAGACAACAAGAATTGAACACCGTTAAAATTAGATCTGCCTGGTATAATTTTCTAATAAAGGCTAGATCAGATGTTGGAAAAGCCCCTGGATAAAAACTGTAAACCACAGAACGGGTTCCACCAATTGTCCCTTATCTGTAAGGACAGACTCCTGCTTGGCTAGGACGCTTCAAATTTACTCTTCAGCATCTGTGGTGGGAGGATGTTTAATTTATTTATTTTTATTTTTATTTATTTTGATTTGTCAATCACTTACAAGATAATAGGTATAAGTATATACATAGTTATGAATACAGGAAACGGGAACATATAAGAAAAATAAAAGAAACAATAGGACAGGGACGGTAGGCACGTTGGTGCGCTTATGCATTTCATTTTATTTTATTTCATTTCATTTGATCTTAATAAATGCCATCTGATGTTTACTACGGCTAAGATAACTCCCATTTAACACAGTTTAAAACAGCTTTGTTCCAGTGCCGTCTCGACACTTCCTTGGAAAGAGCTTGTTTTGTGACTAGATGCTGTTGGACTGCATCAGCTACCACACCAGTTAGCAATTTGAAATTTGGTGGTAAGCAGGCAACTGGAGTTGCCTCCTGCTTCCCCTATTGCTGGACCTTTCATTAACAGCTGGTTTTGCCAGAGGTTAGCCGTTCTTCAATTTCACCTCCTTGCAACGTGTTGTCAAACTGTGCAGGAGTGAGTGACTGTGGATCAGTCAAATGTTTTAACCGAAAACCATGTGGTTCATCTTCGTCCGGTGCTGACCAATCCTTAATCTTCCTTGCTCTTTTCTCTACCTTTTCTGGTGTTACTACTTTCATTTCAGCTTCTTGTTTATTCTTATTTGCCTCCTTTAACCAAGATATATCCTTGTTGTATTTGGTTGTTCCTTAGTTGTGCCTATACTTCTTCTTTGTCAGGTGTTGATTTACAGTCCCTCCATTGATGGCCTGGTGGAAATGTTTCTGATTCGACTGAAATTGGAGATTCTTCCTCTTGTTTAATTCAAGCTTTCTATCTGTTGATCTTCTTGGCTATGTTTGCTGCTTTATTATTTTCAATAGTTCCCCGATCTTCTTTGTTTTTAGGTGATGCTTCTTGATAAGGTATTCTTTGGCCTTCTTGCTCTCCAATTTATTTTATTTCACCTGTTGTGGTTTGCTTTCGCCTGATTTTAGCGTGCTGAACATAATTTTCAGCCCGATCTTCCATTTGGGGCACTGTTTGGGTTTTTTCTTGCATCCAAGGTATTTCATAATTAGGTATAATGGCAGCCATGTTGTACGTGAGTTGGCTTGTTTCTTGCAATAAGCTGGTATGGATATTTGATATTACAGCGTTAAGATCTTTTAATACTCGTGTTTCTTTGGAACAAACTTCAGTGCAGGTCACCTTATTCTGTTGTTTTTGTTGAACTCTAGATACTGAGTTATCCTTTGTTTCAGTTCCTCTTCTTTTCCAGTTAGATAGCTTTGTTCTTTCTGAGAAAAAGGCCAAGGAGCGGGTGCCCGGTTTGAGAATTAAAACAATTCAATAATTATGCCAGTTTCCGCTATTGTCAGCTCCCTGGGGTTTCCCTTTACAATCTCAACTACTTTTGCTGAGGTTTCAATTTATTCTCCTTTGCAGATCTTCCAATTCTCTTCTATGAATATTTTATTTTGTATTATAAATAAATGTTGATCTGCTTCTCTTTCCTTATTTCTCATTCTGGATGTTGTTCTTTCCAGAATTGGTGCCATCTTTTCAGATGTCCTCCTCTGGTTGATTTGCAATAACATTTTATTCGTTGTTTTCCGTTCTCCATCTTTGTATGCAGGTAGTCCTTGACCTACAACCACAATTGGGTCCAAAATTTCAATTGCCAAGCAAGGCAATCTGTCGTGACTATGCAACACACGCGTTTGCATTGAAGCCACAGTGACCTGAAGGATGGCATTCCTCTTCTTCAGAATAAACTCTGTATCATAAGAATATGCACGGTCTATGTAAAATGCTGTGAGGTGAAGCTCTATGCATTAACCACGATTCATGTGACTGAGTTCATACGAATAATTATCATTAAAAACAGTAATCATGGGTAATAAGGGTAATCAGGGGTAATGAAGGGTAATGAGGGAAAATCATTATAAAACTCGGGTTAGATCCAACTTTATTTTGTTTGCTTAGCTATTATCTCGGACTCCTTGCGGAGGAAGGAATAAACAATAAGCTTTTTTGTTACAAAATACTGAAGCGAAGAGTGTCTTATTTTCTCCCTGCATTTGTGCCAAAGAGTAGCTGAGACAATCGTTAAGTTGTGCTCCATTTTACCATTTTTACGCCACAGTTATTAAGTGAATCACTGCAGTTGTTAAGTTAATTACATGGTTGTTAAGTGAATCTGGCCTCCCCGTTGACTTTGCTTATCAGAAGGCTACAAAATGTGATTATATTATTGTTCTGATCACGGCTTCCTGAGTCAGCCACAAACACACATAAAATCCAAAACTCTTTTATTTTAGTTTAAGGCTGTGAATTATCATCATTCACAACCCAGAATGAGTCTTAACTGGTTATAATTAGTCCCAGGGACATCAGCCAAAGTTCTTCGGGAGATATCTGATAAGAATGCACCATATCTTACTTGAAGTTCTGCCTACGACTAAAGCCCCAATTAGTCTTTCCAAAACCAAATGGAGAAGAAATTCACCCATGGAGCTTTCAGAGTCCAAACCGGTCAGAGCGACCGACGTTGCTTCCTGCAAAGGTTCTCCTACCTTTACATTTCCTTTATACCTTATGGGAGGGGCAATCGCCTCCCAGCCTTACTCCTGAGTCACCCCTTTTGTCTCAGCTGCTCCCGCCTTCTAGCAGCTCTGTGCACAAGTGCACTGGGAACAGGCTCCCCTTGTTCCTCGGCCTCGCTGTTGCCAGAATCTGGAGGCTCTGGAGTCAGCACCCCACTCCCAGATGGTCCTGGTCCCATCTCTGTATCGGATGCAGGACCCTCGTCTGAGTCCTCCTCAGATTCCCGGAACTGGTCCCCATTCTTCCCGACTGTCCAATTCTTCTGCCATTTGCACAGCCTGCTGGCGAAACGCAACAATGATCCTGGGATTCTGCAGCAGTCATAAATATGATCCAGTTGCCAAGTGGATTGTCATGCTTCCCACCATCATAACTAGAGATATCATAAAAGTCTGAATATTTATCCACCATTGGAAGGTTCTTCACTGAATTAAGTATAGGCCTAATAAGTCAAAAAGTCCACATATCTTTGTCACGGATGAAAAACACTCATCGATAGTAAAGAAAGCATTTAACATTTTTTTTTTTTGTTCTTAAAATACTTGGTTCACTTCTGATAAATTCGGGGTTAATAAACTGAGCAAAACACAAAATTATATAATTAAGGTTAGGAAGGGTGTTGATACTTTTGAACTTTAGTATTGGGGAAGACTCTTAAGAAGTCTGTGGAGAGACAAGAAAACAAAGAAAGGGGTCATCGACGATATCAGAATTACAGAATAGCAGAATTGAAAGGGGCCTGGGAGGTCTTCTATCCCAACCTCCTGCTCGAGCAGGAGTCCCTATAGCATTACACTGTGTAGAACGATGCTCCTTCCTTATCCACCATTTCAGGAACCAGCAGTAGGTAGAGCTAGTTTAACAGAGTTGGAAAGGACCTTGGAGGTCTTCTCCAACTCCTGCTCATTTCAGACAAATGGTTAACCAATCTCTTCTTAAAAACCTCCAGTGTTGGAGCTCCCGCAACTTCCGGAGACAAGTCGTTCCACTGATGAATTGTTCCTGCTGTCGGGAAATTTCTCCTTAGTGCTAGGTTGATTCTCTCCTTGATTAGTCTCCATCTATTGCTTCTTGTCCTGCCTTTAAATGCTTTAGAGAATCGCTTTAGAGAATGATTTTCTTTGTGGCAACCCCTCCAAATATTGGGAGACTTCTTGTCAACTAAAAAGATACTCCTTTGGTCTCTTTAGCTGCCAGGAAAAGGGGAGTGCGGGGGGGAAACAAGGCATTCTTGAAATGCCTAGATAATCACCTCGGCAGCCCAAAGTTGTCGGAGCATAAGAAGGTTGAGGAGCATGATGGAGACGGATGTGTCCCATTGGAGAAGTCTAATCCAGGGGGTGTGGGGAAGACCAGGGTCAAGGGGGAATGTATGATGTAATTTGGTATCCGTTGCACCCAGACACACACCAACAATAATAAACCAATTTATTTTTCTCTGAGATGCGGCTAGAGACTTTTGATTTGAATGAGGGTGGATTTGTGGGAGCCCCGACACTGCTGTCATGTCACCCCAAGTCCTTCTTTTCCATTAAACTAGTCATATCCAATTCCTCGAAATCAAAAGTTTTCCCTGGAAGCACAAATGACCAGGCTCAAAGTATCCCAGTTTTTTGACCCATTATGCAAAGTCCCAGCTGTCTGGAGAAGGTTCCGGTGCTAGGAAAGACAGAAGGAAAGAGAAGAAAAAGGATGACAAGCAGCAAGATAGATGGGCTCAGCTACAGCGGCGATGGGTGCACCATTGGAAGACGATGTCAGGAACAGACCATCATGGAGAAAATCTATATGGTCATTAAGAGTCAACTATGACTTGATGGTGCAGGAACAATCAATCAATCAATCCACATTCTGGACAGAGAAGGTGGCTTGTTTGAAAGAGTGGTCAGAGAGGCCATGTACATTAAGACTGAGCAACCCTCTCTCAACAGAGTGGGAGGATGATGACCCCACTGATCTCTTGTTTACAACACAGTCCTTTCAGCAGTTCCCAGAAGGTTCCACACCTTATGCCACCAGACTCGAAATTCTAGACCTAGAAAACCTAGAAAACTACGCCGCCTTCGGTCCAATCTAAGTGTAGTATATAAAATCACACATTGCAATGTCCTACCTGTCAATGAAAATTTCAGCTTCAACCATAACAATACAAGAGCACACAATAGATACAAACTCAAGGTTGGGGTTTTTTTTTGTAAATTTTATTTGAGTTTTCACAAAAAGAAAAAAAATACAAATAAAACATCTTTTTTGAAAGCAGCATAATCCCGGGTTACATTTCTTCGTACAGACACAAATTCAGGTTCATGCTCATTTTTATATTCTATTCCATATCTTATTACTATTTTACATTTTCTGCATAGCTTCTCCCCTCTTTTAATTTTCTCAATTTTATTTTAATTATTTCATCTCAATTCAAATCATTATATTTATATTTTTTGTCTGCCCTGTTTCAATTGTCTATTATCTTTCCTCATTAAACAAAATTTCTCCTGTAGTTACTGATTGGAGTATGACGCCTTTATATCTTTTCCCTAAAGTTGTAACATTCAATATAATACATAACTTCCATTCGGATTCTGCTTGGTACATTCTTAAACTATACACTGTATTCTTAAAAAAAGAAAAAAATTATAAATGTATATAATTAAAACAACATTCCATTCCAATTCAATTCTATCATTAATATTAATATTCATTAAAGTCTTAACATCTTTAATGTTACTTTTCAATTAAATATCATACTTCTATGGGAACAATTATAAATTTTTCATAGTTATTTCCCCCCCCTCTTCACTTATATTTTATAAAACATTGACTAATTAAAATGTTCCCATTCCTTCCTAATTCAATTTTCTCATTTATTTTATTTCACTTATTTTATTCACAAACATTTCACTAAATTACACTATTTTATCCCTCATTTTAATCATACATTGTTTCCAATTTTCTAAAGTTATTTCTATTACTAATATAACAATACAATCTTATGTACCTTTACAGAATCCCTTTTTCAGTTAGATTTTCACTCATTATCTCTAAATAGGTCCTGTTTCTCTATATCTTGCTCCGATCCTTTGTCACTTCCTTTCCTTTCCTTCTTTCCTTTCCTTCTTCTCTCTCCCCTTTTTACCCCCTTGTCTCTCTACCTCTATTTCTCTCTTCTGTATTCCCCTTTTCTGTTGCTTTCCAGTATTATACTTATTTTTCGAATTATTTTTCTTTTCTTTGGTGGTTTTTTTAAGTCTTAAATTCTCCATTCTCTTCCCCCCTCTTTCCTTTTTCTTCCCCACATAGGGTTACTTGTTCATTAAAGATGGCTTCTTCTTTGTCCCGGTCTTCTTGTTTTGCAGTCTTTTCTTGTTGTTTCTCATAATTCCAAATTTCCACTTCTAAGAATTGAAAAACGAAGCCAAAAGAACCCTTCCCTTCTTGTGCATCTTCTTTGTACTTTTTAAATTCCATTTTCAATTCGTCCAGAAGTGGTGCCATTGTATAAATTTTTAAACAACCACCCGATTGATTTTAGTCATTCAAATATAATAACCAAGAATCCAAAGATCACCAAATAATCCAAATACACGCAAGCTGTTTCTTTTTTGCTCTTTTTTTTCACTTTCTCTTCCTGGGGTTACTATTTAGTTGCAAAGTTTCAGTTAAAATGTATCTTTTAGAAGTCTTGTTGAAGTTTTACTGTAGATTCTTTTTAATTCCAGGCAGTCTCCTCCCTCTTCCAGATCCTGCCCTTATTCTTTTTCTCTCCCTTCCTGCTTATGAAAAAGAAAGTTTTTAATGTCCAGAAATCTTTATTATCCCTTTGGCATTTTGTTTTATTTTCAGCTTAATTGCCTATTGATGCCAAAGCAGATTTTTCCAATTTCTTATTTAACTCTCTTAGTTGTTAATATAGGGAAGGAGAGAGAGAGAAAAAAAAGCCAAACCTTTCCCTTTTCACTTTCCTTCGCTGCTTCCGACTCTTCTTTGGGAGCGATGTTATTTTTTGTAAGTTTAAATTCCAGGGTACCTTGGTTGTTGCTTTTACAACTTAACCCGGTCAGCTAAAACTTTCACTTCTTATCTTCCTCCTGCACATTCTTTTCCAGTCGAGTTCTTCTTTGTGGTGGCCATTTCTGGACCACCGCTGCTACCACCTTTGGGAAAGCTGGTAATGGCCAGCTGAGGAGGAGAGATGCCACCTCTACAGGGTGGCTTAGCCCTGAAACCAGCCGGCTCAGGGCGCTCCAGTGGCGAGCCCAGACAGAAACTGCGCACAATCGCGGATATCTGTCTGTCGCCGAAGCCCTTCAAACCGGAAGCCGCAGATACAAACTCAAGGTTAATCGCACCAAACTTGATTGCAGGAAATAGTGAGAGTAAACACAGCCACAAGAGTTAGTGGGATATTCCTGACCCCACTGCCCCCTTGGCAAGACTTCTACTTTATTCCAAAATTTATTATTATGAAAACTTCTTCCTCTTTTGATTTCTCATGAAATGTGTTGGAAACTTCTTCAGAATATACGATAGTTGTTTATGATCTTTTTTTATTTTATTGCAATAATTTTACTCTCCTATTATCTCCTTAGAATGAAATTATCAGGCTCTCAGTACAGGTTGACTTACGACCACAAGTGAGCCCAAAATTTATGTTGTTCAGCGAGACATTTGGGAAGTGAGTTTTACGACCTTTCTTGCCATTGTTCTTAAGAGGATCATTGCACTTGTTAATTTTGTGAGGTGAATCTGGCTTCTCCATGGACTTTGCTGGTAAGGAGGTCGCAAAAGGGGATCAAGTGGCTCCGGGACACGGCAACCGTCATAAATAGGAGCCAGTTGCCGAATGCCTGAATTTTGATCACATGACCACGGGGAGGCTGTAACAGTCGTAAGCAGGGGTGAGATTCAAATTTTTTAACAACCAGTTCTGTGGGTATGGCATCCCACTCCTATTTTATTTGCCTTCCTGGGCCCCAGGGAAGCCTTCTGGGAGCAAACACACACACACACACACACACACATATACATACAGTATCTTTCTCTCTGTGTCTCTATCTATGTATCTGTAGTATCTCTTTCTATCTAAGGGCCATAAATCCCATTTTTCAGTGCTGTTGTAACTTCAGTCATTAAGTGAAATGTTGTAAGTTGATTGAAGACTACCTCTGTGTGCATGCGTTTGTGTGTGTGTGTGTGTGTGTACGTACATTATACTGTATATGTGGTTTATTGAACGAAGTATATCAGCCTTCCCACAGCAGACGCACCATTAAGCAAAACGATGTAGTTACTTTAATGAGTTGCTAGCCTGCATGCCTGTTCTATGCACCTTCCTGCCTGATCCCAAGACAGATTTTCTGAATCAAATCTAAAACACCTCCCTGTTTCTCTGAATACACAAGAAAAGCTGGAAAGTACGGATGAAGAATTGGTGATGCAATAATATTAACTTTCCAGAACTGATAAAGTGGTGATGCAATAATAACATGGAAGACAGTGAAAAGGCTAAAGGTTGTGTCACAGTGGGGTCAAAAGGGAATGAGGATTAATTAGAACTTCTGAAAGAGGTGATTGATTTAAGAACTTAAGAACCCTGCAGGATATTGATAAATGTCTACTTCACTAAAACTTAAACCAACTTCAAAGGTACTACCTGTTTTTTTTTAAAAAAAATCGATCCAATTGAGAAAATAAACTGTATTTTCTCCAAATCTTGCTCAAATGCATAATTTTATTTATTGTCCAAATAGAAAATATAAGGGAAAATAAAAATAGTGGAAAAGTGGGAGAAAAGGAAGAGAGAAATGTTAAATAAAAAAAGGAAGAAAAAAAGCATTGGCTTTCAACTCTTTTCAGTTCAAGAAATTTCTCCTTCATCCCAGGTTGCTTCTCTCCTTGATTAGTTTCCACCTGTTGCTTCTTGTCCTGCCTTCAGGATTTTATGCATTTCTTTTGTATAAATACTAGCCGTTTTGACAGCAACAAACATTTCTAATCCGCAAATCCCAAAGTCAGAATTTCATTTTTCCCAGCTGTCTCGAGTGCAAAATTTAGAATTATTTTCCAAGTGGAAACAAAACTGGATGTATTTTTTTCTTTGAGGAAAGCAGTAAATTTGGCCATCTCTGCCAGCTCCATCAATTTCTCCATCTGTTCTTCCATGGTGGGTATATTTTCTCCTAACCTTTTTTTTTTGAAAGTTTTATTATTTTTTTAGGCATGCGTAAACGTACACAACATAAAAACATCAAGCCATCTTCCAAATATGTACATACAGTATGTTGGTTGGTTTACAAATGGTTTTGTGCATCCACTTCATAGTCATCACTTACAATTACTTGTATATGTTCTTATATTATCTATCAAATATTCCTAAATACATTGATATCATTATTAACCAATCTTTTGACTATACTATTATTCATTCATGTTTTGGAAGATAATACATATTTTAATTGATTTATTTTATGACAATTCATATTATCACCCCAAATCTATCCTATAATTATATTATGATTATGATAAAAATAATACATCTTTATATATTCTTTATATTCTAAAAATCTACATATTTCACTACCGTGTTTTATTGTCCAACCATTGATAAAATAAATCCCAAATCTTATAAAATTGTTTATCTTCTTGTTCTCTGATTTCAAATGTCTACTCATTTCAGCATGTTCCATTATTTTCTTAATAACTTCCTCCTGCGTTGGTATTTTCTCATTTTTCCAGTTTTTAGCGAATACAATCCTAGCCACTGTTAATACATTTACGACCAAATATTTCAATTCCTTACTGTATATTTCAGGTAAAATTCCCAATAAAAGTATCCCTGGTTTCAAGTCTATGTGTTTTTTTGTCATTTTTTTCCAACCATCAGCTAATCTTGATGATCTGCTCCAGAGGTCATTTTATACCACTAAATTTGCCTTTTATTTTTGTACCCTCATTACGTTTTTTTTTTTACTGTTAACGCATTTCTGCTGATTTTTTTCCCCTCCTTCAGCGGAACCTGTAAATCCCCTACCAGAAAAGGAATTGCCTGCTCTTTAGAGGCAGCTAAAAGAGGGACCTTCCTACACAAGCTTTTATCCTAAGAGGAAGTTGATGGCTGTCTCTCTTATCGAAGCCAGATAGAGAAGAATGGCTCCTCTGTGCAAACAGAACAGCAGAAGAGGAAACCGAGGCAAAAGTACTTGCTCAGTTGACCGATCAACTGGTACAAGGGCCTTCCCACCTCATCTCCATTCAAATCAAATCTGTGGGGATTTGTGAGGAGATTTTCCTTCGTGCTGTTATTTCGAAATGGAGGAAACTTCATAGAAGCACAGGGCTGGAAGGGACCTTGGAGGTCTTCTAGTCCAACCCCCTGCCCAAGGCAGGGCTTCTTATAGCAGGGGTCTCCAACCTTGGCAACTTTAAGACTTGTGGACTTCAACTCCCAGAATTCCTCAGCCAGCAAAGTTGAAGTCCAGAAGTTTATCAATATCCCGCAGGGTCCTTAAGTCCTTAAATCAACCACCGCTTTCAGAAGTTCTAATTAATCCTCATTCCCTTCTGCGTTTCCTAAAAGCACTTCCTGGAAGACCCCACTGTGACACAGAATTTAGCCTTAAAAGCCTTTAGCCTTTTCACTGTCTTCCATGTTGTTATGACGTCACCACTTCTTTATCGCTTCTGGAAAATTGATATTATTGCATCGCCACTTCTTCATCAGGTTCTTTCCAGCTTTTCTTGTGTATTCAGAGTGTAGGAAGTTAGCACCCAACCCTCTCCTAGAAAAATGAAATATCCTGGGAAATATTAAAAAGGCAGAATATTTCCCCTAAAAAGAGTAGAAACTCAGAAGCAGATACCCACTTCAGAGAGGCAGAAACTCAAAAAAACCCACCTTTGCTAATGGGCCATTAACGCCTGGGGCAGAGTATTCTACATAACAAAACCCTCTACCCATCTCACCACCTGCCCTTGGAAGATTGTATCAGCCAATATTCAGGTGAACCCATGTGGTCCAGACAAAGCCTACAAAGTTAGTTAAGACCACCACCACCCGCCCCTGGGAATCTGACAGCCAATGGGATACATTTCCTACACAGGAACAGGAAACACTAAGGTGGGGCCCAACAGAGGGTATATAAGGGACTCTCAGCATCTCAGCCCTTCCTTCTTTTCCTTCACCTTGAAGCATGTGATCATCCTTTTCACTCTGGAGCTCCAAGCCACGTGGTGCTGTCCACCATTAAAACCATCTTTCCAAACAGCCTCCATGTTTCCAGTGTCTTTTTCCCCACTTGGAACTGAACCCAGAAGGATATTTCTTCCAACAAGAGAAAAGGTGGAATGTTTTAGATTTGATTCAGAAAATGTGTCTCGGGATCAGGTGGGAAGGTGCATAGAACAGGAACGCAGGTCAGCAGGGTCTCATTAAAGCAGGGATGTCAAACTTAAGGCCTGGGGTCCAGATTTACTTAGATCTGGTCTGCCCCCCCTGATGGAAACAGTGAAGGACCGGCCCAAAGTGCTTCTGTCAGCGAAAACAAGCTCCCGACCTCCGTTTTCGGCTGCCACATCCTCCTTCAACCTACTGCCAGTGAAAACGGAGCTCGGGAGAGCTGCCTTCCCGAACTCCGTTTTTGCTGCCAGACGGTTGCAGGAGGCCATGGCAGCCGAAAACGGAGCTCGGGAGCCCGTTTTCGCTGACTGAGCACTCAGGCCACCCCAGACGCCCCTGACAGGAGTGATGTCAAGCTGGCCACACCCACCATAGACACGCCCACCCCAGTCCCCCAAGGTCAAATACAACCCTGATGTGGCCCTCAATGAAATCAGCTTTGACAGCCCTGCATTAAAGTAACTTCATCATTTTGCTTGGTGGTGCGTCTGCTGTGGGAAGGCTGATATAGCTCCTTCGATAAACCATATAGACAATAGATAGATAGAGAAGATAGAATTCTTTATTGGCCAAGTGTGGTTGGACACACAAGGAATTTGTCTTGGTGCAAATGCTCCCAATGTACATAAAAGAAAAGATACATTCATCAAGAGTCAAGAATCATCAGGTACAACACTTAATAATAGTCACAAGGTACAATAAGCAATCAAATCATACTAGGAAACAGTCAATATAGATCGTAAGGATACAAGCGACAAAGTTACAGTCCTACAATCACAAGTGGGAGGGGATGGGTGATAAGGAGTGATGAGAAGATTAACAGTAATAGTAGTGCAGGCTTTGTAAATAGTTGGACAGTGTTGAGGGAATTATTTGTTTAGCAGAGTGATGGCGTTCAGGAAAAAAACTGTCCTTGTGTCTAGTTGTTCTGGTGTGCAGTGCTCTATAGTGTCATTTTGAGGGAAAGAATTGAAACAGTTTATGTCCCAGATGTGAAGTGTCTGTTAATATTTTCACAGCCCACTTTTTGACTCATGCAGTATACAGGTCCTCAATTGAAGGCAGGTGGGTAGTAATTGTTTTTTTCTGCAGTCCTAATTATCCTCTGAAGTCTGTGTCTGTCCTGTTGGGTTGCAGAGCCAAACCAGACAGTTATAGAGGTGCAGATGATAGACTCAATAATTTCTATATAGTATGATATACACACAACACACACACACACACACACATACAGAGTCTTCAACTTACAACCATTTGCTTAGTGACTGAAGTTACAACAGCACTGAACAAAGAGGGCCCCTTTTCACACGTATGATCATTGCAGCATCTCCACAGTCACATGATCAAAATTAAGATGCTTGGCAATTGGCATGTACTTATGACGGTGGCACTGTCCCAGGATCCCGCGTTCACCCTTTGTAACCTTCCCAGCTGGCTTCCGACAAGCAAAGTCAATGGGAGAAGACAGATTCGCTTAATGACTGCACGATTCACTGACCAGCTAAAGGGATTTGCTCAACAATGGTGGCCGAAAAGATCATAAAGTGAGGCCCCCATCTCTTCTCTCCCTCCCATTGAGTCCCAGCTGATCGGCTGGGTCTCCTTTGGTTGCCCTGCACAGGAGAACGGAGCTGGAAAGCAGGTTAGTGGGGTGGGGAGGGAAGGGAAGGGGGATTTTGCAGTGACCTTCCCTTGCCACGCCCACTAAGCCACCCCCGCAGAATTGGTGGTAAAATTTTTGCATCCCACCACTGGTCCCCAAGGTAATTCTATTTTTGCAGCTTTGTACGGCTAATCCTCAACACACAACAGTTTGTTTAGTGACCATTCAAAGTTACAATGGCTTACGACCATTTTTCACACATACGACCACTGCAACATCCCCATGGTCACGTGGACACAATTCAGACACTTGGCAACTGGCTCCTCTTTATGACGGTTGCAATGTCCCCGAGTTATGTGATCCTCTTTTGCGACCTTCCGACAAGCAAAGGAAGCCAGACCCATTTAACAACTGTTTTACTAACCTTAACAACTGCATAAGTGTGAAGAACAGTCGTAAGTCTCTTTTTTTCAGTACCGTTGTAACTTTGAATGGTCGCCAAATGGAAGGTTGTAAGTCAAGGACTACCTGTTGTCCCCAATTTGGGTCTGAGCCTGGTGCCAAAGCCAACAACAGACGCCAGACACAAGGTGCAGGTTTTCCGATTGCTTTTTATTGGAATAGTACTCCAAGGAAAAGGGCTCCTGGTCAAAATGCGACGAGCCAAGAACAAAGGATTGAGCAAGTTTTACACACTTTCACTAAAGGAGAAGGTGGGACAAAGTGAGATCATAAGAAATATCATCTAATAAACATTTTAGTAATAATTCTACATTTTGTTCTGTTGGTCTCTAGCTGTCCCTATTCCCAAGTCTTGGCTAACGAATGCCCTAGGAATTATCTAATACAGGGGTCACCAACTTTCTGGACCTCGGGGACCACCAAACTCATAATTTTAAATCCCACGGACCACTAATATGAATTTTGAGTGACGGTGGCTTTCTGACATTGGTGGGAGAAAGAGAGAGAGAGATCCAATCTAACCTTGGAGGGCTGGCAGTGATGTGTTCCCCCCCTCTCTCTTTCTCTCCCTCCCTCCCTCCTCCTCCCTCCCTCCCACTGTCTCTCTCTCTCTCACACACACACACAGGTCCCTCACACACACACACACACACACACACACCCTCCAAGGCAGCCTCATTCCTAAACTGATTTTGGGAGGGAGGGGAGAGAGAGAGAGAGAGAGAGAGAGAGAAGGTATCCTGCGATCCCAAATAAAGAATGACCGATCGGTAGCAAAACAGGGTGGGGGATTTTCATGCAGACTTTTTTGGGGGCGGGGGTCTTTCCCAGGGTCTCTGCAAAAAAAGCAGAAGCAGCCTGGATTAATTGCTTTGGGGTGGTGCTTTGGAGGTGACATTTCTCTGTGGACCACCAAAATTTTCTTGCGGACCCCCCGTGGTCCCCGTCCCACCAGTTGGCGACCACTGATCTAATACATATTTGATTTGCTGCAGGCTTAACTTTTAGCTGAGGTCTGCAAGTTGGCTAACTTGTGTCACTTTTATCAGCTTTCCAATTAGTCAGGATGGTTACAAGAGTTACTCGTGCATATCTCCTGTGTTCTTGCCAGATAGACCCCACAATTACAGACTTCTTCATTTACTTTAAAGTGTGTGCCATGACCTGGTAGCAGATGGCCCATCAACCTGTACAAAGTGGCCAAGAGTCCAAATTTCAATCACATGTCGATGAGGGTGCTACAACGGTTGTAAGCGTGGAAAAAGTCCCTTTTTTTCAGTGCTGTTTAAACTTTGAAACGGTCACTAAAGAAATGAAAGTAAATTCAGGATTACCTGCAGTGCTATAGGTAGCATTAAGTTTCAATTCTGCTTGTTGTTGGTTTTTTTTTTTTTAACAGACGTTGTATTTACCCTTCTAATTTAAGAATGGTTTCTTTATCCTTTTGGTGTTGCTGCTTCTGCAATTCCTGAATTAAAAATTGGTTCAGGGATCAAGTTGCAAACCTCAGCATTGCAAATTCTGAGGGAACTGTATGGGAAATGGTGAGTGATGCAATTTTGCATGTTGCCCAAAATAGCCCTTTGCTTGTGACGTGTATCGTGAGGGATCTAGGAAATAAATTGGAGGTGGCTGGGCACCAGAAATCCATCTGAGTGAGGCTTCAGACAGCAGTGTGTGTCTTCTTCTACAGCCAGAATGAATAACCGTGTCTTCCTTGGGCTTTCTGTTTTGCTTATTGCCTGCCACCTCACTGGTGCAAGTAAGTAGTACCCTCCTGGATTTTTCTCTTCCTCCTCTTTTCCTTCACTCTCCATCATGTACTCACTGTATAAATAGTCTACCTTTGAATGTCTTAATAGCGTAGTAATTTCATATATGCTCATTGAGACTGCAGGGGTGATGTGGGTTTGTGCCATGGGCTTAATAAAATAAATAAACCCTTCGTCCTGATAGCAGCATCGATGGATATGTGGCTTTAGAACTTTAAATAGGTTCAGTATTGTATTTATTTTATATGCCCCTTGGTAAGTATGATTTGATTGCTTATTGTACCCTAGGACTATCATTAAGTGTCGTACCTGATGATTCTTGACTCTTGACAAACGTATCTTTTCTTTTTATGTACACTGAGAGCATTTGCGCCAAGACAAATTCCTTGTGGGTCCAATCACACTTGGCCAATAAAAAATTCTATTCTATTCTAATCTATGCAGAAAGTTTGGCATGAGGGACATCTAAACTGATTTGTAAATTAAGGGAGCAATCAACCTGTTTTCTGACCTAAAGGACCTGAAGTCCAGATAATAAATAATGGATGGAAACTGGGACTTTTTTAAAAAGAACAAGAAATCTCAGGGAAGTTCATTCGAGTAAACCTAGTGTCAAGTGTCATGAAACAACGATTTGTTTCTAGTTTTAGGAAAACTAGAAGCAACAAAGCAACAAAGATGATAAGGGGACTGCAGGCTAAAACATATAAAGAACGATTGCTGGAATCAGGCATGTGGACCAACAGTGGAAGTTTCTATTCCATTCCCTATATTCTATTCTATTCTATTCTATTCTATTCTATTCTATTCTATTCTATTCTATTCTATTCTATTCCATTCCCTATATTCTATTCTATTCTATTCTCTATTTTCTGTTCTATTCTATTCTATTCTATTCTGTTCTATTCGATTCTATTTCTATTCCATTCCCTATTTTCTATTCCATTCTATTCTATTTCTATTCCATTCCCTATTTTCTATTCTATTCTATTCTATTCCTTTCTATTCTATTCTATTCTGTTCTGTTCTGTTCTGTTCTGTTCTGTTCTATTCTATTCCATTCTATTCTATTTCCATTTCTATTCCATTTCCCATTTTGTATTCTATTCTATTCTATTCTATTCTATTCTATTCTATTTTATTCTATTCTATTCCCTATTTTCTATTCTATTCCCTATTTTCTATTCTATTCTATTCTATTCTATTCTATTCTATTCTATTCTATTCTATTCTATTCTATTCTATTCTATTCTATTCTATTCTATTCCATTCCATTCCATTCCATTCCATTCCATTCCATTCCATTCCCTATTTTCTTTTCTATTCTGTTCTGTTCTGTTCTGTTCCGTTCTGTTCCGTTCCACTCCACTCTAATCTCATCTAGAAACATTCTGGAAGGAACTTTATGCTAGAAATCAGAAAATTCAGCTTGTCCTAAGTTTTTTCTTACGCGATCCTCATAATGCATTGCCAGTTGGCAATAAAGGTGTTTTGTTCCCTCCTCTCCTCACTACCTCGTGTTGTTCGCAACGCAAGTGACGCAAGCCTTGTGTTCCCATGGGCCATGTGGGCAGCCTTGTGTTCCTGGGCAGCCTGGATTAATTGCTTTTGCGGGGTGACATTTCTTTGTGGACCATCAAAATTTTCTCGCGGACCACCAGTGGTGCCTGGCCCACTGGTTGGAGACCACTGCTCTAAAGAATGGAATAAACGTGCGGAACATCTCTTGGCTGTGTTTAAACCAGCTTCCTCTGATAGCACAAATGAGTCACAGGTTCAACTCATGTGGAAAACATGACATTGTGGGGAAGGTGGCTTGAAAGCAATAGCAGGGAAGCAAAATTCAGTGCCTCTCTTCTATTTCTCTCTGTTACACGCCATGAAACCGTTGTATAGTATTTTGAACACTCCGTTGTGCATCTAAATTAACTATAATCTTTTTTTTATATTAAACAGCTATCTTTGACCCGCTGAATTTAAGCTGCAAATGTGTCAAAGTAACAAGCACCTTTATTCGTCCAGTGAAATATGCCAAAGTCGAGATCTTTCCAGGTGGGGTTGCCTGCAGAAAAATGGAAATCATGTAAGTTTATTTGGATTTTATGCAGAATTTGGATCCTGATTTATTTTTTTATTCTGGGCATTTCCTCCCTGGTCTTCTAGCATACAGCTAGCCCTTGTCTATCTTCTAGGTAAATCAGTGTTTCTCAGCCTTGGCAGTTTGAAGACATGTGGATCAATTCCCAGAATCCTCCAGGCAGTGCTGTTTTTAAGTCGTGCTGGCTCTTTCCAAGCAAAAGGAGGGATAACTAAGGGCAGTTGAACCAGATGAAATTTTTGCCATGATGAGGAGCTAATTTTGCAAGCTTTATTCAAAAATAAGCTACGTGCAACCAGAGGTGGTATTCAGCAGATTCTGACAGGTTCTGGAGAACCAGCAGCAGAAATTTTGAGTAGTTTGGAGAACCAGCAAATACCCCCTCTGACTGGCCCCGCCCTCATTTCTATTCTCTGTCTTCTGAGTCCCAGCTGATGGGCTGGGTTTTCTTCGGTTGCCCTGCACAGGAGAACGGAGCTGGAAAGCAGGTTATTGGGGTGGGGAGGGAATGGGGATTTTGCAGTAACCTTCCCCTGCCACGCCCACCAAGCCAGACCCACCAAGTCAAGACCAGCCCACCAAGCCATGCCCACAGAACTGGTAGTAAAAAATTTTGAATCCCATCACTGCATGCAACCCATGGAAGAATAGCAGATATAGCCCCTAGTTTCCCTTGGCTGATCTTCTGAAAGGCTAACCCGGGTCAGATACAATGAGTACTTGGAGAGGAGCCTAGCTAGAAGTCTCAGACAGTAGACAGACTGGGAACTAAGAAGAAAATATTCTCAAAAAAGGAACAAGTCAACCGTTGCTCCACCGGAAGTCAAAGGAAATTTTAAAGTAAAATTTTTCGTGAAACAATTTTTTAACCGACATCATTGATCCAGACAGGCTTAGACTGGCCATGGTTTATTTAGTGACAACATCCAGATTGGATCTTGCAACATTACCCTGGGATGCATATATTTGCCTTCATTCATTTAGTGACTGTTTGAAGTTACAACGGCACTGGGGAAAAAAGTGATTTATGGCCGTTTTTCACACTTAACGGCCATTGCAGCCTCTCCATGCTCATAGGATCCAAATTCAGACTCTGACTCATATTTATGACAGTTGCAATGTCCTGGGGGGGTCACATGATCTCCTTTAGCAAACTTCTGATGAGCAAAATGTCTGAAACAACTGTGTTATTAACTTTACTGCAGGGATTCACTTAACGACAGTGGCAAGAAAGGTCATAAAATGAGCACAAACTTACGTAACAACTGTCTCACTTTCTGCAACAGAAATTTGGGGCTCAATTGTGGTCGTAAGTCGAGGATTACCTGTACATCCATAGAGATTTTTTGTAAGCAATAACACAAAAATAGTTTGCCATTGCCTCCTTCTAGAATAGTCAGGGTTTTGTTTTGGAGGGAGCTTCCCTGCTGATAGCAATAGCATTTAAAGAAGGATTTGGTGGATGGGTAGGCGGGGTTATGGGGTCATGTGACTTGGTGGAAGTGAGTGACATCGAGTTGGCCACACCTACCCAGGTTTTGTGGCTCCTGGTTTTTTGTTTTTTTTTCCTGTAGGAAATGGGTCCAAATGGCTCTTTGAGTGGTTAAGACTGCAGACCAGAGGTGGTTCTGCCCGGTTCTGGAGAACCGGAAGTGGAAATTTTGAGTAGTTCGGAGAACCAGCAAATAACGCCTCTCCCAGACTTAGACTTATATACCACTTGACAGTGCTTTACAACCAGTGGTGGGATTCAAATTTCTTTTACTACCGGCTTGGTGGGTGTGGCAGTGGAAGGATACTGTAAAATCTCCAGTCAGAGGTAGCATTGGCCGGTTCTCCAAACTACTCAAAATTTCCACTCCTGGTTCTCCAGAACTGGGCAGAACCTGCTGAATACCCACCTCTGCTTACAACCCTCTCTAAGCAGTTTAAAGTATCAGCATATTGCGCCCCTCAACAATCTGTTCTTCAGGACTGATATTATCTTTGAAAGTACTAAAGACACCAGACTAGAAAGGGAAAGACTGAATTCTGGTGTCGCTTTTGACACAAAACCAGCTGGATGACCTTGAGCCAACCCAGGGAAGGGGAAAGAGGACAAGGGGCAAAAACCACTTCCCAAAATGTTGCCATGAAGACTTCATGGACTTAGTTCATGGACTTACTTAGTTGCCAGGAGTCAAGATTGACCTGGAGGTACACAATAATTACCCTAAAGCCCTAGGCACGCACTTACTTACCAGGTTTGATCTTGCATAGCTTTTGAGATCAGCCAAGGATAGCAACATCCATCCAGGTTTGTCACTGCTTTGCTAAATATTTTGTAATGGAGATGTTTGTACGGTAGAGAACCAACCTAGAACTAAAGAGGAATTTCCTGATAGTGAGAACAATTCATCAGTGGAACAATTTGCCTCTAGAAGTTGTGGGTGCACCATCACTGGAGGCTTTTAAGAAGAGACTGGACAGCCATTTGCTTGAAAGGGTACAGGATTTCCTGTTGTGTAGAGCAGGGGTCCCCAACCACCGGGCCCCGGACTGGTACCGGTCCGGGGAACATTTTCTACCAGGCCGCCGGTTTGCAGGGCGCCGCCATCCTGTTTTGATGAGAAAGTGCTTCCGGGTGCGCTTTTCCAGTTGGAAAGCGGCGTTTGGGTCCTGAAGGAATCCTCGCGCCTTAGTTTCATCGAAGGGGGCGCGCTTCGAACGAAACTAAGGCGTGAAGATTCTTTCAGCACCCAAGGCAAGGCGAGCCGAGCGACCGTCCCAAAGCCCATTGACAAAGGTACAAAGGAGGAGTTGAAGGTGGCGGGGAGAAGCGGGGGACGGCTGGCTGGCCGGTCGCTCGGCTCGCCTTGTCTTGTCATGCGTGCTGATGCCGGTACCAGGCCGTGGATCATTTTGTGATGCCAGTACCGGGCCGTGGCACAAAAAAGGTTGGGGGCCACTGGTGTAGAGGGTTGGACGACAAGACCTCCAAGGTCCCTTCTGACTGAGTTATTCCTGTTATAGTCCACCTTCAGATTTAAGCTTCCGGCTATTTCTTTATTCTCTATCTAATAAAGATCCCTGCTGATGTATCTCAGGGATGGTAAACCTTGGAAGTGTTGCTGGATTCTGCCGCTTTTGTGTCATATTCTATCCAAAAACATAATTGTATTCCCTTGTTACCCACAAATGTGTCTGAGAGTGCAGTCCACAGCGGATCACAGCGGATCACAGCTGATTGGGATGTGAGAGATACAAACAGTTGATGCTTTAATTATAGTTGAATTGAAGTTTTGGAAGGGTGTTGCAATCCATCTGAAAAGGATCGACGTTTCAATTGTGCAGTTACAATCATTGTGACTTATTTTTTAACGCCCATCCCTTTGGAGACCCTGATTTGGGCACATAATAGCCCAAAGCCAACATGATCAAATTTCCTCTTTTCTATTATAAAAGTTATAATTTTATATATATATATATATTTAGTTGGTCTGTGGTTTTCTTGCTTGGCTCCCTTCCTGATTTAAGTTAAATGGTCACCCCAGCTAAATCAGGAATTTCTGTCATTTGTGGCTAACATGCTGGATGGGTTTCTTAATTTTTATAACTCCACTTAAACTCCCTCCCACAGGTAGATGTATTATTTCCTGGGGAAAATTCACCTCACCCAATTTGCTTGCTTTGTAGAATCACACTGAAGAGCAACCGCAAAGTCTGCATTGATCCCAAAGCCAGTTGGGTGAACTCTTTATTGAACATGATGGAAAAAGTGTAAGTCAAGTCAAAATGTTTTAAATTGGTGCTTGATCTCTGGTGCTAGAGGCATCCATGCAGTATCTTTTATTTTTCTGGAAAAGATTGCTGTTAGAAAATATGTTCAGCTTCACAGTTTAGCCCAGAGCTGTGATGGTGAACCTATGGCACATGTGCTGCAGGTGGCACGCAGAGCCATTTGTGCGGGCATGCGAGCCCCAGCCAAGCTTACCTCATTGCGCATGTGCGCGCCTCACAGCTGATTTTCAGCCCGTTTGAGGCCTTTTTCGGCTTCCCAGAGGCTTGAGGGGAGCCTCTGCAGCCTTTGGAGGCCAAAAAACTGGCCCATTTCATCACTTCCTGTATTTCCAGAAATACCAGAAGTGATGAAATGGGTCCATTTTTCAGCCTCCAAAGGCTGCAGAGGCTTTCCTCTGGAAGGCCGAAAAGGGCCTCAAATGGGCCAAAAATCATCTGGGAGGTGTGCACATGTGCAGTGAAGGTAAAGGCGTGGCCGAGGGGATCGGGCGCACATGTGCAGGGGGTGTAGGGGGGGCCCACGCATTGCCTTTTGGGTGCTGGCACATGAGCGCACAAGCGCGCATGCAATTTTCGGCACAGAAGCCCCAAAAAGTTAGCCACCATTCGCCCAGAGGTCTCCAAACTTGGCAACTTTAAGACGTGGACTATGCTGGCTGGAGAATTCTAAGAGTTGAAGCCACAAGTCTTAAAGTTGCCAAGTTTGGGAACCCCTGAACTTTAGCCCATAGCCCTGGAATTCCCAGATATATAGATAGTTCTCAACTTACAACAGTTCATTTAGTGACCATTGGAAGTTTACACCACCACTGGAAAAAGTGACTTATGACAGTTTTTCACGCTTTGGACTGTTGCAGCATCCCCACAATCACATGGTCCAAATTCAGACAGTTGGCAACTGACTCATATTTATGACGGTTGCCATGTCCCGGGGTGACATGATTCGCTTTTGTGAAGACAATGTAATGATATGTTATAACTGATCACAATGAAATGAATGCTATTATAAACCAAGTTTTGTGAAAGTTGAGGTTTGCTCGAAAAGAATGATGTGAATTTATAATTAAAGTCTAATAAGGAGTTAATAATAATATAATATAGTATGTATAGTTGATCTATATAATATTAATTTCAATTTAAACTTAGAAGACTATTGATACTGTGCACAAAAGATATGTACCAACTGACACTGTACAATGGAAATATGGTTTTATGTTTTGTGTTTATGTTTGTATTTGTCAATGTTTGTTGTCAAAATCAATAAAAAAAACTTTTTATTAAAAAAAAAAGGCAAAATTAACAACTGCCTCACTTAGCAACATCAATTTTGGGGTCAATTGTGGTCGTAAGCCGAGGACTACCTGGATTTGTCCACCTAGTTCGTTGATGTCCAATTTTCATGGCAAACAACTATATCTCTTCCCTACAGGAATGGACCTTCCTCTTGAAACGAAGTTCGAAGTGTCCTTTCAAAATCCATCGATTCCCAAATGTGAAGCCTCTTGCTTTTCTGCTGTGCGATGCTGATTGTGTCCAATTATGCCTGAAATGACTGTTAAAGTGTTTGGACTTTTTGGAAATCCGGAAGCAATGTGAACATGCAAGCTTGAATCTGAATCTGAGGTGTGTGTGAGAATAACCAAGTTTGTATTTCGGTGTGAGTAGATCAATAAAGAAAAAAGATGAACTAAATCTGTTGTGTAGTCCTATTTTTGTCTCCATGTGTGCTCATAACTGACCCCCAAATTTCTATGATTAAGTGAGACACTGCTTAAAGGGAGTTTTCCTCCATTTTGTGACTTTTATGGCCATAGTTGTTAAGTAGAATAGAATAGAATGACAGAGTTGGAAGGGACCTTGGAGGTCTTGTAGTCCAACCCCCTGCTTAGGCAGGAAACCCTATAGCATTCCAGACAAATGACTGCCCAATCTCTTCTTAAAAACTTCCAGCGTTGGAGAATTCACAACTTCTGGAGGCAAGTTGTTCCACTGGTTAATTGTTCTGTCAGGAAATTCCTCCTTAATTCTAAGTTGCTTCTGTCCTTGGTTAGTTTCCATCCATTGGTTCTTGCTCTGCCCTCTGGTGCTTTGGAGAATAGCTTGACTCCCTCTTCTTTGGGGCAGCCCCTGAGATATTGGTAGACTGCTGTCATGTCACCCCAAGTCCTTCTTTTTATCAAATTAGACATAACCAATTCCTGCAACTGCTCTTCATATGTTTGAGTCTCCAGGCCACCATTTCTAAATGCACTGAGTTATTTTACAATTTAAATGCATTTTGCTTCTTGGTTCTTTAAGCAGGGAACAAAATTCAAAGAGTTTAGGAATTCGGTCATTCAGGTCATTTTGCAACAGAATGCATAAAGTTCAAATACCTCAAGTAGTTTTAGTTGTGAGCTTCTTTAGTAAAGACAATTGGGCTTTTGAAAAAAAAAAATCTAACGGTCTATATAGAAGAAAAAAGGAAGGGATGAATGAATGCAAAACATAAGGCAAATGCCCAGATTAATATTTTCCTAGGGGAAAAAAGTGGGTTCTTCACAGAACCCCAGAATCGAAAAGGGCCAGAATAAATACAGAATAACAAAGTTGGAAAGGACCTTGGAGGTCTTCTAGTCTGACCCCCAGCTCAAGCAGGTCGCAAAAGGGGATCACTTTTGCCTGGGACACTGCAACCATCATAAGTATGAGTCAGTTGCCAAGTGCCTGAATGTTGATCATGTGACCGTGGAGATGCTACAACAGTCATAAGTGCGAAAAATGGTCCTGTTACTTTTTTTCAGTGCCGTTGTAACTTTGAATGGTAAGTCGAGGACTACCCGTACGGTATAATACTGGTCATAACGATCAAAATTTAGGTGCTTGGCAACCAACCTGTACTCACAATTGTTGCTGTGTCCCCTGTTCAGTGAACACCATATTTGTAATCTTCCCAGCTGGTTTTCAACAAGCAAAGCCAATGGAGGAAGTTGGATTTGTTTAACATACATGTAGGGTTGGGGTTCTACCGGTTCAAACTGGTTCAGATGAACCCCTTGCTCCGAAAACCAGCTGGCAGTGAACTGGTTCGCTGAGACTATCATGTGGGGCCACCTGCCCCTGCGCTTTACCTACCTATATCATCGCAGCTAATTAGCACTGCACAGCAGATGTGATGACCCAGGGCATGGCACAAAGGCGACACAGTCACCTAAGTAAGAAAAATCCCTTTAATACCTCCAACTTTGCCCCCAATGTCCAGTTACCCTCAGCTGGAGAAAAACAAACTCTCCCAAGAACACTCTTTAAGTGGAGGAAATTCAGTCCAAAAACAAAGTACATATAAACTGTAAATAAAAATCCACACAAACCACGCTGTAGTAATTAACCTGACAGGGCAGGATAAGGAATTGAAGACTTCAAAGGCCAACAAAACAGACACAGTTGGGAAGACGCCAGGAGCCCAGATAAGCCCTGAGCAGATAACTCACGATTTGCTTCCCATGAGTTGCTGTGCGCAACCTCCCCTTTAAAACACTGTGTTCCCAGCTGCAGCTAATGAAGGGAATTAGGGCCCTTTCCTTCCCCGTAAGCCAGGCAACTCACATTGCTCCCTTCTCCGTTCCTCCCTGCGTGCCCTGGGAGGAAGAGAGGGTGGGCCTGGGTCTTCCTCTGAACTCCCGCTGCCTTGCTCTACCTCTCCCCTGCTCTGCCAAGCTGCACTTTGCCCTTCTCCAGTTTCTTCCACACCCACCGGAACCACACTCCCCACTCCTTGTCAGCTGCTCAACCTCCCCTTTGGAATCAGATTCCGACAGGGGCAGGACAGTGGATTGCTGCTTCTTAGCCGTATTACTCGAGCGCTGCGCACGCACGCACAACATGGGTCAGGCGTGTGCGTGCGCACAGTGCTCATGCTCGTGCAAATCACGCAATCATCAAACCAGTTGTTAAACCTGGAGAATCCCATCCCTGCACACACGTGATTCACTTAACCACCACAATTCAGTTAAAGACTGGGGCAAAAATGATTGCAAAATCAGGCAGAATTCACTTAACTCATTTAGCACACACACAAAAAATGTAATATGCAAAGTTTAGGATTCGTAGCTGTAAACTTGTATAAGTAGTACAAGTGGTACAATCGCCAAGACTTCTGCCCCAAATTAAGGTATGATAGACATTGATCTGGAAGGGAAGGCGTTGCAGATGACAATGTCTCCTTGGTTGTATGAAATTGGCTGAGCAGAAGGAACCTGGCCAGAAGACCACTAAGCTTTCCATTTTGGTTCTCTGATAACTGAAAACAAGGAAGAATCGGTCTGGTGTTAAAGACAAAAACTTCTCCTTTTTCAAATTCTGCAGAAACATCCTTACTGAAATTAAAAGGTCTGAGTTCCTGCTGTGAACTAAATATAAACACTTAGCCATCGTAAGTTTACATCACTGCTCTCTCTCTCTGTCTCTCTCTGTCTGTCTCACGTGATTCCCCCTTTGTAACCTTCCCAGATACTTCCAACAAAGTCGATGGCGGAAACCGGGTTCACTTAACGACCGCATGATTCACTTAACAACTTCATCGACTCCCTTAACAACCATGGCAAAAAAAGTCATAAAATCAGGCTCATTTAACGACCGCCTTGCTTAGCAACAGAGAGCCTGGTCCCAATTGTGTTTGTAAGTCAAGGAGCCCTAGATTAGAATATGATGATGTATGTCACGCAGCAGCTCTTGATCTAGTGAGAATGGTGAGAGTAGTTTTAGCAAACAAATTCATCCATTGATTGTTTTTTAAAGGCGAACAAGGGATATTGCATTATTCGGTTTTCTAGATCCCGTTTCCTGAGACAAGAAGCCTTTACAAAATTCCATTTTCAATTTCTACTTTCTACCTCTTTTTTCCACCTCTTAATAAAATAACCACCCTATTGAACAAAAATTCTATATCTATCCATCATCTCTTGT
>NW_020769399.1:2997930-3013548 GCF_900518735.1 Pseudonaja textilis
CCAGGGGCTGCCACAGATGGGGGTCAAGTTATTCTCCAAAGCCCCTGAGGGCAAGACAAGAAGCGATGGGTGGAAACTGATCAAGGAGAGAAGCCGCCTAGAACTAAGGCGAAATTTCCTGATAGTAACAAGAATGAATCAGTGGAACCTTTTGCCTCCGGAACTTGTGAATGCTCCAACTCAGGGAGTTTTAAAGAAAAGTAAGGCCCAGACTCTCTCCCCTTCAAACAATAAGAACGAACTTCTGAAAACTTGTTCCTTCAAAAGGAATTCTTTGTTGTGAAAAGGAAGTTGTCCAGGTACCAGTCAAAGCAGGGACTAACATGCCTCCAGACATACCGCTTAGATAAAGGGAGTTAGAGCCCCTCCCCTTATTCTGATGTGGATTTCATCAGTGCGGAAAAATCAACATGTTAATTCCCCACTCCCTTTTCTGGGAACGTAGTTGAGAAAAGCTTCCCAGGAAGTGTTTTTGGGAACTGGAATTTTTTGTGGCCCCTTCTCCTCTTGCTATCTCTCCCAAGAGGTGACAAGTTTCCAGGCATCTGGGCTCCAGTCTCCAGTTGTATATCATGTGCAAGTTATACAGATTCAATACAAGACTTAAGATATTCAGGTTACATCAAAAAGGATTACTTGTACCAAAAGGATTACTTGTACCAATTGAAGAATGGCAGATACACGGATCTGACACAACTATTTGTCAAAAATGGTATAGGGGGTTGGACTAGAAGACCTCCAAGGCCCCTTCCAACTCTGTTATTCTAATTCTAATACTATTTGAACGTCATTCAAAAAGAAAGAAGGAAGGAAATTGCTATGCTACTTCTGCTCCATCCTTTCTATTGTTTCCAGCCAGACTCTGAGACTGAAAGAAACCTGAAACTTTTGTGTCAGGAGTTAAACTTTTTAAAAAGAACACTTCAATGCAGAAGAAGCTCTTTATGGTCAACAGGCCAATCTTATTTTTTTAAATCAGTTCCTTTGCAAAGGGTTACGCATGTGTGAATATGGCAGAGGTTACCAAAGGAGCGTCTGTGCTGGAAACACTGGCACTGGCGGTCCCTGACTTACAACCGTTTGTTTAGTGACCGTTTGAAGTAACAATAGCACTGAAAAAAGTGATTTGTGACTGTTTTTCACTCTTACGGCGGTTGTAGCCTCCCCATGGTGACATGATCAAAATTCAACCACACGGTAACTTCTTCATATTCATGACAGTTGCAGGGTCCTAAGTCACTTTGTGGCCTAACAATGGTGGAAAAGAAAGTCTGTAAAATGGGGCAAAACTCATTTAACAAACGTTTTGCTTAGCAACTGATGTTTTGGGCTCAGGTGGGGTCATAAGGCAGAACAAGTTGTATCTGTTTCAAACAGATGAAACGAAAGGAGGAATATTCCATCACAAACAGGCATGTGCTGCCCTCTAGTGGCCAGTACAATCTTAGCAAACCACCTTGCCGGTCATTGTGAAACCATCTCGATGCAGATAATTCTTGACTTACAACAGCTCATTTAGTGACCATTCAAAGTTCGATCCAGAGCTCTGTTATCCACTGCAGAGGCCTTCAGGAAAGCCTTACTGGCCACAGAAGAAGACGTTCCTGAAGGCTTCTGACAGCGAAAAGGAAGGCGAGGGTGATGCATGCAGGTGAGGATAGTTAGTGGATGACATTCTCCTAAAATAAGACCTGGTGCCTTTTTTGATGGGAAAAAAATATAAGACTGGGTCTTATTTTGGGGGAAACACAGTGCATAATGCAAAAAGTTTTGGACTACATGTACTTCTCACATACACTGAAACTGATCCAGTTGAGAGGGGGTGATTGGCCCAAGTTCCCACAAGTGGCCTCCCTATCTAAGGGAGATGGGTCTCCCTGCTCCTAGGTCAGCTCCATCACTACACAAGGCTGACTCTTGGAAACCTTGGAAATCTGGTGGTTAGGGCACCAGGCTAGAAAGCAGGAGATTGTGAGTTCAAGTCCCATCTCAGCCATGAAATCCAGGTTGACTTTGACTTTGGGCCAATCACCACTTTGGGCCAATTCTGAGTTTTAATTCTGCCTTAGCCATGAAAGCCAGTTGGGTGACTTTGGGCCAATCATCAGGAGACTATGAGTGCTAATCCTGCCTTAGCCTTGAAAGCCAGCCAGTCACTCTCTTTCAGCCCAACCCACCTGACAAGGTTGTGGAAAAAATAGAAAGAGGAAGGTGTATTGTGTAGGTTTGCCACCTTATTGGTAAAAATAAAGGCGGAGTACAAATAAATAAAAATATACAAGACTGTACCTCTGGAAGGAAGGGGTGAGGCACACAAGTGAGATTAGTCAGTGGATGATATCCCCCGAAAATAAGACCTGGTGCCTTTTTTGGTGGCAAAAAATATAAGACAGCATCTTATTTTCGGGGAAACAGGGTAAGTCTAAGTGCTGTTGCTGTTACTATTAACAAATGTTTTACTTAACCACAGAAATTTTGGACTCAGTTGTGGTCGTAAGTCAAGCACCACCTGTAGTTCAAGGATAAATGGCTGGTCAGAATTGCAAGACAGAAGCCATAAGTTACATATTGGGTGGATACTGCGGCTTGTTCCGTCTACGGGGCCTGCTGACTTGTTAGGGGTTTTCTTCAAGGGTAGGTGTGTGGGTGTTATTTTGTGTATCTTTGTGCTCTTTGCTACTTCTGCTCTCGGGCTGCAATGAAAAAGAAACTTAAGGAGGATGCAAATAGCATCCTCGCAGATGGACACCTGAAGGGACTTTCCTTTATATATTTATATATATTTTAGAGCAGCCCAAAAGGAAGCATTTTTGAAGACAATGGTGAAGAGGAAGTTTTCCAGCATGCTGTCAAAAAAAAGAAGAGCTTCACTTTGGGGTGATATTTCTCTCGTCGTAATGCCCAGAAGCAGCCAAATCTTTCCTTGCTGTGGCGTCTTCATAATACACCGGATAAAATATGTGCCATGAACGAATGGACATTGCAGGCAAGGGTGGGGCTGCTGGGGGTTCGCAGGGGGTTGGGAGAGCCCCCTAGCTAAGATTCTGTACAGTTCGGAGAATCCCCCAAATCCCACTCCTGGCTGGCCCCGCCCACCCTTCCCCTCCCCTCCCCAGAGTCCCCACGCGGCCTGTTTTGGATGCAGGTAAGTGCAGGGCGTGTGCAGAGGCTCCGGGAGGGTGAAAAATGGCCTCCCGGAAGTTCAGAAAGGCCGGAAATGGGCCCGTTTCTGGCTTCAGCAGAGCCTCCGGAGTCCGGGGAGGCCATTTTCGTCCTCCCAGAGGCCCCGAGGGTATCCTCCAGAGCCTGGGGAGGGCAAAAACACGCTCCCCCCCGGGTGCAGAAGGCCAACTAAGCCATGCCCACCATGGCCACGCCCACCCAGCAACAGGGCAGAGAACCAGTCTCTAAAATTTTCGAAGCCCACCCCTAATTACAGCTAGTCCTTGTCTTACAACAGCAATTGTTCTGGCCCTTCCGTTGCTAAGCGAGGTGGCTGTTAAATGAGTCGCTCCTGATTCTATGACCTTTTTTCCCCCTACGGTTGTTAAGCGAATCACATAGTCGTTAAGGGAATCCAGCTTCTCCGTTGACTTTCGCTTGTTGGAAGCCGACTGGGAAGGTTGCAAAGGGGGAGAGATCGCGTGATGCGAGGATGTTTACAACAGCCATCAATACACACAAGTTGCCGAGCACCTGGATTTGGTTCACAAGACAGGAGGGATGGGAAGACAGGTGGGAGGACTGGCTGTGACTCCCTTTTTTTCCCAGTCCCATTGGAATATTGAAAGGTTGCTAAACGAATATTGTAAGTCACGGACCAACTGTATCACAATTTTTTTTTCTTTGCCTTTTGTCCTGATGGATGTAAAAAAAAAAAAAAAGAGTGGGGTTTGATTGCAGAGTTGTGCTCACACTCCCAACTGATATCTGAATCAGAATAGAGCTGGAAGGGACCTTGGAGGTCTTCTAGTCCAGCCCCCTGTATCATTTCGGACGAGTGGCTGTTCAGTCTCTTCATAAAAACTTCTAGTGATGGAGCTTCCACAACTTCTGGTGGCAAGCTGTTCCACTGGTTAATTGTCCACACTGCGAGGAAGTTTCTCCTTAATCCCAGGTTGCTTCTCTCCTCGATTAGTTTCCATCCATTGTTTCTCATCTTGTCTTCTGGTTGTTAGGCACCCAGAAATTATCCATGGCAATCAGTCTCTCCAAGACAATATAATCTCCAACTGATTTATTAGGAACAGCTCTGGTAATTCTAAGGCATTTCCAAAAGTGAAAGTCATTTTCGGGGTGTTACACAAAATCCACCTTCTCTCCTCCCACTTCTACACTTCTACACCAATTAACCGCAGCTGGAATTTCTTAATGCGACATACGGAATAACCTTGAACTTTCCAACTCCTCCACCCCACCCCCCCCTTTTCATACTTGGCAGCTGAATCTCAGAGCTGACACTGGTGCTTTGGAGAATAATTTGACCCCCCCCCTCTTCTTTGTGGCAGCCAGGGATGGGATTCTACCAGTTCGCACCTATTCGCTAGAACCGGTTGTTAACATTCTAAGCAGTTTGGTGAACCGGTTGTTAGAAGAAATTACTGGGCTAATCCTGTAAGGAAGGCAGGAAGGAAACATTCTGGTGTTGCTTACAGAAACTGCCTCTCCATTAACCCTTATTACATTCTTGGCAGGACTAGACTTCCTGTCTCAGGAACCTCTCTGGAGTTTTTTCCTCCTCCTTTGCTGGTACTTTGCTTGTGTGGAGTGACCATTCAAAGTTACAATGGCACTGAAAAATGTGACTTACGACCTTTTTTCACACTTATGACTGTTGCAGCATCCCCACAGTCACGAGAGGCCGGGCGAGGAGAGGCGTGCCTCGATGTGAGTGATGTTGAGTTGGCCACGCCCAGCCAATAACATGACTGCCAAGCCACGTCCACCCAATCACATGACCACCAAGCCACGCCCACCACCTAAGCCATGCCCACAGAACCTGCTGTTAAAAATTTGAATCCCACCCCTGGGCAGCCCCTCAAATATTGGAAGACTGCTATCCTGTCTTCCTCTAGTCCTTCTTTTCTCTAGACTAACCAAACCCAAATCCTGCAGCCAGTCTTGTTCTAGTCCCACGTTGGAGAACCAGAAGTGGCACGCTAAGCCACTTCTGCCAGCATGCAAGAGCTCGCCCGGAAGAGCCCCACTGCACGTATGTGCGCACTGCCGCCTGAGAGCTGATTGTCAGGTGTCTGGCATGCGTGTGCGGGAGCGCAGGGAGCAGGGGAGACATGTGCACATGTGCAGAGATGCACAGCGCATTGGGGTATCGTTTGCACATGCCCAGATGGATGGTATGGGGGTTATCGTGTACAGAGATGCACGGTGCATGGGGGCGATTGTGCACACATGCACAGAGGTATGGTGCGCAGTGGGGGAATCGCGCACGCAGGTGGAGGGTGGGGCAGCACGCATTGCCTTTTGGGTGCTGGCACACGAGCGCGAGCATGTGCACAATTATCAGCACGGGAGCCGAAAAAGGTTAGCCACCACTGTTCTAGTCTTGAGTATCCCTGTGTTTGCGCATTGGGGGAAGCAGCTGTTTGACTGGTTCTTCCATCCAACAGACTGGAATATTGTCCTCCAATGGAAAGTGGAGGGAAATGCTCTTTAGCCGCCGTTCAGCACAGCCAGATCTGAAGGACCGCTGCATACATTTTTTGACACTGCACTGTCTAGTGAAGGACTTTAAAGGCGGAAAGACAGGAAAAAATGTTCTGTGCTCAATTCTCCAGTTCCACAGAGGAACAATACCAGCATCTTAAACCCATTTTAACTCAAGCCAGGTTTAGTGGTCAAGACACCACACTAGAAACCAGGAGACTGTGAGTTCTAGTCCTGCCTTGGCCATGAAAGCCAGCTGGGTGACTTTGGGCCAATCACCAGGAGACTGTGAGTTCAAGTCCTGCTTTGGCCATGAAAGCCAGCTGGGTGACTTTGGGCCAATCACCAGGAGACTGTGAGTTCAAGTCCTGCTTTGGCCATGAAAGACAGCTGGGTGACTTTGGGCCAATCACCAGGAGATAGTGTGATTTCTAGTCCCACCTTAGCCATGAAAGACAGTTGGGTGACTTTGGGCCAATCACCACGAGATTGTGTGAGTTCAAGTCCTGCCTTAGCCATGAAAGACAGTTGGGTGACTCTGAGCCAATCACCAGGAGACTGTGAGTTCTGGTCCCACTTTAGGCATGAAACCCAGCTGGGTGGCTTTGGACCAGTCCCTTTCTCTCAGCCCAAGTCACCTCACAGGGTTGTTGTTATGGAGATAATAAGAGGAGGAACAAGTATCAAGTATGTTTATTGCCGAATATATATAATAAAAATGAATTAATTATTCTCCTTGGATTCTCCTTTCCAAAAGGAGGGAGAAAATCCCAGTTCCCAACAACAACACTTTTTCCTTCTCTGTGTAATTTTATGGGAGTGACAGCCAAAATCCTGTTTCTCCTTGCTTTTCCTTCTTGCAGAAGTGGAGTCAAATTGCTATTTCCTGGAACCTCACACCTTTCCCCACTGACCAGGCATTGCAACGCCTACTCTGCCTCGGTCACATGTTTCCAAATTACTGCTTGAGGCACGAGACTGGCTGCAGACTCTTAAGATGGGAACTGTAATCGTTTGAAGTTCCTCCTTGCTTTCTCCTCGAATAGAAAGTCAACACAGTTTTGTTTTGTTTCTCTCATCTCAGACTTCATCCGCTTTTAATTTTGGGAAACAGAAGCAAAGCCTTATTAGATTTCACCTTCTGAGGGGTTTGTGTGTGTGTGTGTGTGTGTGTGTGGTCACCACGATGTAAAAAAGATGTGGAGACTCTAGAAAGATTGCAGAGAACAGCAACCAGGATGATGAGGGGACTGGAGACTAAAACATATGAAGAACGGTTGCAGGAACTGGGCTTGGCTAGTCTAGCGAAGAGAAGGACCAGGGGAGACAGGATAGCAGTCTTCCAGTATCTCAGGGGCTGCCCCAAAGAAGAGGAAGTCAAGCTATTCTCCAAAGCACCTGAGGGCAGGACAAGAAGCAATGGGTGGAAACTAATGTTGAAAGCAATATCCTTCTGGGTTCAGTTCCAAGTGGGGAAAAAGACACTGGAAACGTGGAGGCTGTTTGGGAAGATGGTTTAATGGTGGACAGGACCACATGCCTCGGAGCTCCTGGGCAGAAAGGGAAGGGATGCTGAGAATCCCTTGGTTTCACACCCTCTGTTGGGCCTCACCTTAGTGTTTCCTGTTCCTGTGTAAGAAATGTATCCTATTGGCTGTCAGACTCCCAGGGGGCGGGGGTCTTAGCTAACTTTGTAAACTTTCTCTGGACCACATGGCTTCACCTGAGTGCTGGCTGATGCCATCTTCCCAGGTGCCATGTGGTGAGATGGGTAATGCTATCATTTCCTGAGGGCCACGTCTTCATCCCATCACCCTGGAGCTGAAGGGAGGGCAGGGAGCTGCAGGAAGCTGCTTTGTCTTTAAAACATCTTTCTCCTTTTCTTCATCCAGGGAAATACAATATTCTGCCTTTTTAATATTTCCTAGAATATTTCATTCTTCTAGGAGAGGGGTGGGTGCTAACTTCCTACGCTAATCAAGGAGAGAAGCAACTTAAACCTAAGAAGGAATTTCCTGAGAGTTAGAACAATTAACCAGTAGAACTGCTTGCCTCCAGAAGTTGTGAATGCTCCATCACTGGAGGATTTTAAAGAAGAGACTGAAATGGCATATGGTGTCCTTCCTAAGCAGGGGGTTGGACTAGAAGACCTCCAAGGTCCCTTCCAAATCTATTATTCTATCTATTTAAGAAGATTGTGTACACACAACCTCAGACTGTTTGATTAGTTTATGGCCCCCTGTGAAATGTGAATGCAGAAAATACTGTATTTTTTTCCATGTAGAAGACGATACTTTTTCTTAAAAATATTTGCCTAAAAATGGAGGCGTGCCTTATATACAGGGGGCTGAGAGGATAACGACGGTCGTAAAACTGCCAATACCTTATCTCTGCAAATGAGCTTCACAAGCAAAACTTCTGGTTGCAGAGACAAGCTAACCGGTTTCCTCCAGTCGTGAGCCTTATGTAACGTTAGCTAACGCTGCGGACAGCGTGTAGCCAATGCCCAGATGTGACATGAAAGCGGTACTATCGGATCCTTTAGAACTTTGAAAAAAGAGCTTAGTCAGGTAAATAACAGATAATCAGAGTTGGAAGGGACCTTGTAGGTCATCTAGTCCAACCCCTTGCCCAAGCAGGAGACCCTGCACCATTTCTGACAGATGGGAGACCAATCTCTTCTTGAAGGTCTCAAGTGATGGCGCTCCCACAACTTCCGAGGGAAACTTCTGTTCCATTGGTTGATTGTTCTCACTGTCAGAAAGTTTCTCCTTATTTCCAGGTTGAATTTCTCCTTGTTCAGTTTCCATCCATTACTCACCTGGTGTGACCAGAAATTCCCCATACATGTCTTAAGCGGCTGATGATGGATCACCATGGATGTTATTGAGAAATAGAGATGTCAATTCTTCTCCACTCTGAAGATAAGACTATGTGTCCTTGGATGGCAACCTCCAAGATTGTAGACTAGATGGGGAAGTTAAGAAAAAAAGAAACCCCAACATAAATGACACTGATTCATCACTTTTATACTAATGCCAAGATCACAACGCAAAAGGTGTCCACCAAGTCACTATGTCAGGATTCCGGCAGTTGCCCCAATTAAATCATGGCTCTCGAGCCAAAATTCCAAAACTTCAAAAGGATTTATTGGGAGTTAACATATCCAGCACTGCCTGGATGTAGCTGACTCTGAGACACATAACTCATTGTCACCCTTGACCCTGGTTTTCCCCCACTGCCTGGGTGTATTGTAATTCATATTCTCCAATGGGACACATCCATAGCTAAGAGCCATCAATCATGTTCTCCAGTCAGAATTTTGCTGGCAGAAACTTCAGTCACCAAGTTACTATCTTTGAAAAACTATTTATGGAATGCACTTTCTATTTCCAAACTACCGCACTACTCTTTCAAACCCCTTTCCCCACTCCCTTTCCGTTGGCAACTCTAAAAAGACCATAGTAATATTTTATGAGTTGACACACTACTCGAAGGATATTTTGCCTTCCTAGAAGCAGAGTCAATCTGATTGAGAAGGTCTTTCTCAGATGCCCAGATACAACGAAGGAAGGTTTCTGGGCCTTTACATAAAACTTCCTCCTTTTAAATTCCCCCTCCCCTAGTCAACCAGTAAAATGGTTTAATTACTTCTGCTTCAGAGAACACCAGGAAAAAATAAATGTGTGTGGAAGTTTATACAGACAGACAAAGACACATATATGCCCAAGGGGATTTTTTTTTCTTTTCTTTCAACCAGTCTTTTAAGGCCATATCTGCAAGTTCCGTTTAGGAAGGAAAGGTTTATAAGGCGAAAAACACTTCTTCAAACCATCCTTATTGGGAATCCTATGAATCCCAGCGATGATGAAGGGCCTGGTTTTGATACTAACCCTTGCCATAATAGCCAGCCACATCAATCCGATTTATGGTAAGTCTCTTTTTTAAAAATTTCAGCTTAACTACAGAACCCATTTCCTGGTACAGAATAACAAAGTTGAGAGGGACCTTAGAGGTCTTTTAGTCCAACTGTCTGCTCCAGCAGAAGACAAGCGGTTGTCCAGCCTCTTCTTAAAAGCCTCCAGTGTTGGAGCATTCACAACTTCTGGAAGCAAGTGGTTAATTGTTGTATCTGTCAGGAAATTTCTCCTGAGTTCTAGGTTGCTTCTCCCCTTGATTAGCCTCCATCCATTGCTTCTTGTGCTGCATTCAGGTGCTTTGGAGAATAGCTTGACTCCCTCTTCTTTGGGGCAGCCCCTGAGATATTGGAACACTGCTATCATGTCTCCCCTGGTCCTTCTCTTCACTAGACTAGCCAGGGCCAGTTCCTGTAACCGTTCTTCATATCTTTTAGCCTTCAGTCCCCTAATCATCCTGGTTGCTCTTCTCTGCACTTTTTCTAGAGTCTCAACATTTTTTTTATAATGTGGTGACCAAAACTGGATGCAGTACTCTAGGTGTGGTCTTACTAAGGCTTTATAGAATGGTATTAGTACCTCACTTGATCTTAATTGCATCCCTCTGTTAATGCAACTTAGGGTTGCCTTGGCTTTTTTGGCTGCTGCTGCACACGGCTGGCTCATATTTAGCTGATTGTCCACTAAGACTCCAACATCCCTCTCATAGTTACTGCTATTAAACCTGGTTTTACCCAGTCTATATGTATACTTTTGGTTTTGGGCTGTTAGCTGTGGCATGCCAGCAACCGGACCACACCAACAAGCCAAGCCCCATCTGTGGGATGCAGGCATTACATGAACCACGCTCCCTCCGATCCACAGAAAAACCTTTCTCCACAGAACCGGTCCCTGGTACCCAAAATGTTGGAAGCCACTGCCTTACTGGTTCTCTTTTGTCTACTAAAATTCTGAATTTTTACCTTTGCTGCCGACACCAAAACCAGAGCCACACCGAAACCAGCATATAAGGTCTTTTCTACTCTTTGTTGTTAAATGAGTTTTTTTTTCCACTGTTCAACATTGTGAAACAGTTATGAAGAAGCTTATGGATCATAAAGTCAGTTAGAATCAAGCCCAGTGAAGAAACTTGACTTACCAATCTTTTAGATGGCTCGGTTAAAGTTTTTGTTGTTTAAGATGCTATGCCTGAAAAGTTGTATGCGTAGAATGTAGTGGGGAGTAATGGGGACGTAGTAAAACAAATGTTGGAAGAGTAGCACCATATTTAAGGTTTTTACATCTTGTTAAGAGATTTGTAGTTTTGGGGGAAGCGAAAGTATTTTCCCTGGCTAGGTCACTATTATGTAGCTTCTAACCATATGCAGGTGAACACATATGGCTAAATACACAGCAGATGTGCCAAATGAAACCCACATTTAAATAGCTTTCTCTGGCATCTTTCTCAAGAGGCTCAGAACACGTGCTAGGCTAGCATTTGGGTTTCAGCGATGGAATAAACGATGGAAACCTTAGTGACCGTCCTAGAATCAAAGAGAAAACAGATACATCCACAGGGAGCATTTTTGGGGGCCCTGATTCTAGATGCAGAATTGTGGCATGTTGTGGCAAGCACAGCTTTAATCCTTACTTCCTCTGTCCATGTATTTAATATAGGCTGTGGAGAGTGGGAACATGGAAGTTTGTGCTAAGGAATAATTAATTGCAAGGCTTTGTAATGTGGGATCTTTGATGCCGAGTTATTTTCTGACAGACATTTCGTTACGCAACTAAATAGCGTCTGAGCCGTGGCGGCGCAGTGGTTAGAGTGCAGTACTGCAGGCTACATCTGCTGATCACTGGCCGCCTGCCATTTGGCAGTTCGAATCCCACCAGGCTCAAGGTTGACTCAGCCTCCCATCCTTCCGAGGTGGGTAAATGAGGACCCAGCCTGTTGGGGGCAATAGACTGACTCTGTAAACCGCTTAGAGAGGACTGGAAAACAGTATATAAGTCTTAGTGCTATTGCTATCTGCTGGCAATTAGGTAACGTCTGCAAAAAAAAGAAGAAAAAGAAGAAGAAGAAGCTCAGAGAGCACCAAGGACTCCTCATGTCAACCCTGAGCTACCAATGTTCTCTTCTATTCATACTTTGTAATGTGTGCTACAGAATTAACTTTAATAAAAACATGGAAGCCCTAAAGATATGCTTATTATTTAAGAACTGGGGGCAAGATGTTGGGTAGAACAGGACATTCCTTTTTTTTGCATTTAAGGAAGTCTAACCACGGTCTACAATTCTGAATATTTTTTTAAGAAATATAATATCAGGCAGGGATGGGATCCATCTCTGCTGCTAGGTCGCGCAATTCGCTGGCTGGTGCTGTGTCATGCAATTCACAATTACTTTCTGCAATTATTCACTGCACAGAGTCACTGTGTGTGAGTTGGATGGTAATATACTTTTTAAAAATAAATAATAATAATACTTGGAGGTGGGTTTTTTTTTTTTGGATGTATGCAATTCAAGGTCCCAAGGTTGAGCATTTGCTCAATTTTGTAAGCCAATAGAAAACCTAGTCTCACACAAACTAAACTTTGCCTGTTGTGCAGATGCAACCATTGGACCCTCATGTGGAGAGGAGGCGTTAACACAGATCTTAGCTTTATGCAGTCACAACGGCTAAGATCCTATATATCATGCTAACCCATTGTTTGTAACAGGAATGGCTTGTAAAGAATCCCAAGTGGCTTATTACATACTTCAGTCATAAATCACGGTTCCAGGAAGCTCATCCATGAGGCTAAGCAATGAAAGAAAAACAAACACATCACGACTTTGTCTTATTGTGTGAGCCCAGTTAATTGTGGTTTTTCCGTTAAACTGCAATGAAACCAATAACTTACAGCTATTCTTTCAGCCTGTAGTGCTTTATTATGGCAATCACCCAAAGAGGCGACGCAGTTGTACTGTGTGATAGGGAGAGCACTTTGGAGGAAAAACGTCAAGAATATGCTAAGAATATATTGCAGTAATTATTAAACATGTGTATTGGTTTGCAAACAGGTCTGGCAATGGAAGGGCAGGTCGCCTACTTGGGAAGATGCAAGTGTTTAAGGGACGTTCCAAAGTTTTTTAGACCCAAACAAGTGAAACGCATTCAAGTCATCCCCAGAGGAATACATTGCCGAAGAACCGAGATTATGTAAGTGAGACCAACCAGCTTCATATCTGGATTAGAACAGACGCAGAGCAGGGGTGTCAAACTCGATTTCATCGAGGGCTGCATCAGGATTGTGTTTGACCTCAGGGGACCAGGGTGGGCGTGGCCAGCTCGATGTCACTCGTATCAGGGGGCAGCTGTGGTGGCCCGAGCACTCTTCCAGAGAAAAAGGGCTACCGAGCTCCATTTTCACTGGCAGAGGCACCGTGGGCCAGTCCTTCTGTCAGGATTCCAGCAGTTGCCCCAATTAAATCATGACTCTCGAGCCAAACTTCCAAAACTTCAAAGGGATTTATTGGGAATTAACATGTCCGGCATTGCCTGGATTTAACCGACTCTGAGACACATAATTCATCATCATCCTTGGCCCTGGTTTTCCCCCACCTTCTGGGTGTATTGTAATTCATATTCTCCAATGAGACACATCCATAGCCAAGAATCATCAATCATGCTCTCCAGGTAGAAGTTTACGTGGCAGAAACTTCAGTCACCTAGTTACTATCTTTGAAAAACTATTTATGGAATGCACTTTTGATTTCCAAGCTGCTGTACTGTTCTTTCAAACCCCCTTCTCCCCTCTTTTTCTGTTGGCAACTCTAAAAAGACCATAGAAATATTTTATGAGTTGACATTCGGCTCCCCTCACTTCTTGAAGGTGACTTGTACAACACAAAAAGAAAACAAATTTATTGCAGGTATAGGACTTAGGGTTGCGACACCCACCCCAGGCTTCGTTGGATTTTCTGCATGGAACCTTGCACTTTTTAGAGTTGTTACCTTTGCTGTTTCCAGAGTGGCCCCATAGGCCAGATCTAAGCACCCCCGGGCCTTGAGTTTGACACCCCTGGCCTTAAGAGGAAGCTTGTCATCTGGAACAGGGATCCCCAACTGGTCCATAGCATGCTAGAAACGAGGCCATGCAAACAAGCGAAGTCTCATCTGCAGGATGCAGGCAGCACACGAAACCACAACCCTTCCGATCTGTGGCAAAACCTCTCTCCACAGAACTAGTCCCTGGTGCCCAAAAGATTGAGGGGCTGCTGATCAGGAAGACTAACAGCCTCTTTTCTCTTTCAGAGTTACTCTGATAAATGAAAGGAAATATTGTGTCGACCCTGACAGTCCTCGGGTGATTTCATTGCTTGAACAGTTGGCCAGGAGGTACAGTCTTGCATATTTATTTTTATTTGTACTCCGCCTTTATTTTTAAAAATAGAGCCGCAAACTTACACAATACACCTTTCTCCTTCCTATTTTTCCCACAACCCTGTCAGGTGGGTTGGGCTGAAAGAGAGTGACCACCTGGCTTTCAAAGCTAAGGCAGGATTAGAACTAGGATTAGTACCGGTTGTTAATTTTTTTTTGAAGCCCAGCCCTGGCATTAGCAATATAAAATGAAGTGGTTTGAATGTTTTCAACAATAAAGTTATTATTTCTTAGCACTTGGGGAACCGTACCGGAAATAACATAGAATTCAACTCATATAAAGAGCTAGATACGGAGTCTAAGACTTCTAAGTTTTGCAATCTTTACATTACAAGACCCTTATGACTGTTTTTAACATTTAAAATCATTAAAAACTTTAGGTTATGTAATAACAACAAATTTGCTTTGATTGCAGGTAATTTCAAATGGATTTTTGGGGGGGTGAACACATCCTTCAGATGTCTTGACAAAACAGCTGATCCTGCAAATATCAGATTATGTTTCCATATGGATAGATTTAATTGTATACGTTCAAGTGGAAATTTCTGCATTCCTTGGAAAAAGCTAGTGGCAGAAGGCAGACACAAGGAAATAATGGCTGTTTTGGAATAAAATTCAAGATATTGTGTATTTGCTTAAAGGAAACTTAACAATTCTAGCAAAGCTACTATTGAATAATTATACTATGCAGCTACTCCGCAGTTACCACCCAGAGCTATGACTTCACAGCAGTTTTGCTTCTTGTAAGTTTTTAATAATTATGTTCTCCGCATATGATCTCTCTCTCCCCCAAACTTCACATAGTCCTAATCCTGCTCATATCCTAGATTCCCTCAAATATTTTTTTTCTATTTTGTATTCTACAAGAATGTCTTGAGCTGTTTGGCTGAAAAGAAAGGGAAATTCACAAACCATTCAGAAGCGTGGCAGTTGATAAAAAATAAAGGTTAATTTCATATGAATGAAATTAACTTTTCAGGTCGTGGCTTATAGGTAACCAAGCCAGGCCTACTCTTTATAATTTAACTTTCAACCTCCGATGCCTTGCTCTATTTGTGGCACGTATTAACAACATGTATGTTTTGGATATTTGCCACAAACTATTACAATGCCTAACGTTGTGTCGGCAATGTGATGAACATGTATTCACTCCTTTTGCAAAAAGAGCCACCAGCCTTTTTTGACACATGGATAAATTTGGAGTTTCAAACAGATCTCTATAATGGAGCCTGGTGAGAGGACTACCTAACTTACAAAAGGGGAGCCACTCTGTCCATTAAAAACAAACAAAAACCACCTTTTCCAGCTAACTGACAGATTTTATTAAAAGGCATGAACTTTGTTCGAAAGGCATAACTTATGTAGCCAGAGACATTCTGAGATTACACAGTTCTTCATCTTTTCTTCTTTTATTGCTTGAAAACATCCTTTTTCAGCCAAGTAGCAAACAGGGATGACTTTGTCCACGCCACCCAGAACTCCATCAGTATTTTATCTAGAGCAGGGGTCTCCAACCTTGGCAACCTTAAGACTTGTGGACTTCAACTTCAAGAATTCCTCAGCCAGCAAAGCTGGCTTAGAAATTCTGGGAGTTGAAGTTCACAAGTCTTCAAGTTGCCAAGGTTGGA
>NW_020769399.1:3013948-3064902 GCF_900518735.1 Pseudonaja textilis
GTCTTGCAAATCCTCGTGTTGGAAAACGGCACTAGCCACCCAAAATGCCATCACAACAACTTCGTTGGCTATGTTGCTCCATGACTCACAGGTGGGGGACAATGTAGCTCACAGGAAACTTTGCCCCCAAATGCCGGATTGCAACCACCTATAATTTCTTGTATTACAAACAAGATTTTAGAGGCAAGCAAAGAGTAAGCATGTGGCCACCCAGGCATGGATCTAGAATCCATCTGCAGTAGTACCTACCTGTCAATGAATACTTCAGCTTCAACCACAACAATACAAGAGCATACAATAGATACAAACTCAAGGTAAACCGCACCAAACTTGATTGCAGGAAATACGACTTCAGCAACAGAGTGGTCAATGTCTGGAATCCTCTACCTGACTCTGTGGTTTCTTCCCCAAACCCCAAAAACTTTAACCTTAGACTGTCTACTATTGACCTCACCTCTTTCCTAAGAGGTCTGTAGGGGGCGTGCATAAGCGCACCAACGTGCCTACCGTCCCTGTCCTATTGTTTCTTTTTTTCTTATATGTATCCATTTCATGTATTCATATCTATGTTTATACTTAAACCTGTTATCTTATAATCGCTTGACAAAATAAATAAATTTTTAAAAAAATGTGCAGACGGTGTTTGCAATCTTCCAGAATCATCCTTAATCATGACTTTTAAAAATATGGCATAAAGCAGCATTGCAGGATCGAATCTGGGTTGGTCACTGGGACCAGTTTACTCTTCCCAGCTTTTGGACTCAATCAATCAGAATAGACCTGGAAGGAACCTTGGAGGTCTTCTAGTCCAACCCCCGCTTCTCAAGCAGGAGAACCTACACCATTTCAGACAAGCGGCTGTCCAATTGCTTCTTCAAAACCTTCCAGGGATGAAGCACCCACAACTTCTGAAGGCAAAGCTGTTCCACTGGTTGATTGTCCTCCCTGTGAGGAAGTTTCTCCTTAATTCCAGGTTGCTTCCCTCCTTGATTAGTTTCCATCCATTGATTCTTGTCTGACCTATTCACGTTGGAGCTCATCCTCGGGAAACGTCTACTAAAACAGGGGTCCCCAACCACCCGGCCGCGGACCGGTACCGGTCCGTGGAACATTTCCTACCAGGCCACCGGTTTGCTGGGCGCCGCCATCTTGTTTGACGAGAAAGTGCTTCCAGGTGAGCTTTTCCGGTTGGAAAGCGGCGTTTGGGTCCTGAAGGAATCCTCGTGCCTTAGTTTCATCGAAAGGGGGGGCTTCGAACGAAACTAAGGCGCGAGGATTCTTTCAGCACCCAAGGCAAGGCGAGCCGAGTGACCATCCTGAAACCCATCGACAAAGGTACAAAGGAGTTGAAGGTGGCGAGGAGAAGTGGGGGATGGCTGGCTGGCCGGTTGCTTGGCTCGCCTTGCCTTGTCATGCGTGCTGATGCCAGTACCGGGCCGCGGATCATTTTGTGATGCCGATACCGGGCCGTGGCACAAAAAAGGTTGGGGGCCACTGTACTAGAATATGCAATTTGGGCTATTCTGTGAGTCGTATTTATGTGGTGCCCTTTCTGTGGGTCAATTGGTGCATTGATGGTTAGCGATTGGCTGCTGTTCCCTTGGGCTGCCAAGCCCTCGGCTCCTAAGTATTTGATAGGCTGGTGGTAAACCAGGACTCGTCTTGATTGACAAGGGGCCCATTTCCCAAGCTTCAATCATTTCCCTGGCTATAATCAACACACCAATCAACCAATAGGAAGGCATCACGTAAGTAAGACTAACAGATTAGCCCAAATCACGTATTCCAGTAGAAATTGTTTCCCGAGGATGGGATCCAGCAGGAGTCCAAAAGATCAGAAGAGTAAACTTCTGGTCCCAGTGATCAACCCAGATTCAATCTTGCAATTCTGGGACACGTATTTTGACTTTATGCAGCCGTGATTTTTGAAATTTAGGAAATGTAAATTCTTTCCTAGTGCTCAGGATGTTGCATCTGATGCTCTCAGTAAAAATTTGTACGCTTACATTTCTGCAATTTTTTTGTTTTGTTGCAAATCTCAAGATTTTGTCATCTCTTCCAATTCTTTTGTCTTCCACATTCAAGGAATTGCTGTAAATTATTTGTACATCGATGTAATTACTCTTTTATTAGAACATAATTATAAAATGTTTGCATTCATAAAATTGAAGTATATATTCATCACCCTGCTGACGATTGTGCCTATCAACTGAACCTTTTCTTCTTCTTCTTTACCAACACAGTAGTAATAGGAACCCAGCAGAGTGTAATGCCCTCAGATTTAAAACTCCATTAAACTTGACTTCTTGGAGACGATTTTAACTTTGACGTTGTAAGGAAAATGGCAGTAAAACGCTTCTGTTAAGCACCTCAATTTCTTGGCGCTTGTACTTGGAAATAATGAGAAAAGTATATTAAAAATAGATCTTAACTTTTTGTCCACACAAAAAGAGACTACAGGTGGGTTGAATTTGGTCCACAGGGACCTAATACTTGTAATGGACTGAAGGACATTCTCTTATTTCTTATTCAACAAAGGACAAAAAAAATGGCAAGTAAAAAGCTGAATTTCCCTATTTTTCTCAGCAGAAGGCAGATCTTGGAGGAAGAATTAAGACAATGCCTTTTTTTAAAAAAACAAGCTAGTTGCTTCTATAGGTGACAATTTTCAGTATCTTGCAGGGCAGGGGGGACTGAATAGGCACAGCAGACCTCCAGGTTTTTTTGTACTTCTGAACTGGGCAGGAGTTTAAACTAGACATTTAGTTGGTTCAAATAAACTTTTTTCCTCTGCTATAATGAAGGGAAAGTTTTAAATAGAGAGATGGGAGACATATATGGCCTTGGGAACTCTGTGAGAGCTTACATTGTCCAACACAAACCACTCTAAGTGGAAAGTAAAGTGACTCCTCCCACTCCCCAATAATAGCAATTATCTTCTTGATTGTACCATTGAAGCAATGGTTTGGATCGAGATTTGGCCATACTTAAAGGGCATATCCAGTGAAACCAGTGAGTCTCAAGATGCAGAGATTTTAATGGGTCCTTTCTAGCTAAATCTGGACCCAATCTATTAAGTCACTTTCTGAAAAGTTAAAGAGGTGGCTAGACAGTTTGGGGTGACAATGCGCTGCAAAGAATTTATTCTAATAAACATAGGGGAGAGAATAAATGGCTTATTTCCAGTATATTAATTCTGTTCTTCATTAAGAACTAGAGCAAAGACAGAAAAAAAACCCACCAAGCTTTCCAACTAGAAATGCTCCATTGTTACCAATGGCAAAGTTTTCATGGATTTCATTTTCACTTCAAATGCCCAGGTGCCTATTTTGAGTAGCCTTTTAAAACCCATAATCCTCAGCTAGTACATCCAATACCACTGAAGGAAATAATGCAAAAGAGGACATTAGGAGCTGCTCTGTGATGCCATAAACCCCATTTGTGTCAGAGCTGACTTTTCCCCGTATTAATTTTGACCTATCTGGTTTTCTACTAAAGATATATCATATCAACACTTAGTAGATACAGATTTTGTTTTGCTTGCAAAGAATCTTAGGTCACGTGTGGCTTGATGTTCATGAAAGGAATGTCTAGTGCAGGGGTGTCCAACCTTGGCAACTTTAAGACTTGTGGACTTCAATTCCCAGTAATTCCTCGACTTGTGGACTTCAATTCCCAGTAATTCCTCAGCCAGCAAAGCTGGCTGAGGAATTACTGGGAGTTGAAGTCCACAAGTCTTAAAGTTGCCAAGGTTGGACACCCCTGGTCTAGTGCAACACCTGGGGAGCCTCAGTGTGGTTTTCAGAGGCAATGGCACCTGTGAGAAGTGTACATCAACTATCACCTGTCATTTCCGTAACCATACACGCAGAGCCATTCTTTGACCCAATTGTGCTAAACCAGAACTCCTGAATGACCTCCTGAGGGTTACAAATAGACAAAATTCAGTAACACTGTGTGTTTAAATGAGCTTCTATCCAATCACCCAAGCAATTGAGGCTCTCTAGAAGCATCACGTTGTAAATCCAACAATACATTTCAACATCCAGATAGCACCGTTTATGGTTGCCCCGCAGTCATAAAGGTAATCCGATACTCTTGCAATCCTTATTTTAGAAAGAAAAGTATGGGCTCAGATGCAACATCAGCAGCTTCAGTTCAGTGATCCTTTTTATTCACACGCAAGAAGCAAAACAGCATCGAAGACTGTTTTGCCTCTGTTAAATAGCAATTATTTGGCACCCCGTCTTACGATGAGCTTCCCATCAGTTGTCTACAAAATGGCATTTGGTTCTACTCGGGAACCAGACTATCTTCCTTGCGTTTTCCTGGACTGAGATGAACGCAATGATTGCTTTATAAATACGTAAACCAAAGCCTTGTGCAATTTCTAAAAAGGCACAAAGAAAACGGCAGGGCTGTTCCAGACCACATCAATTACCTAAACTTAAACCAAAACCCCAAAAGAATTTAAGAGGTGCACAAAATGTTCCCAGATTTTAATTTTGCCCCCTGCTTCCTACCCTTCCAACAACACTACAAAACATGGTGTGCTTTTGGATTATTTAATAAACCGGCTCCTTTGCAGTTCATATACAATCACAGGCGATTTTTTTTTTTAAACTCCATTTTATACAAACATCTCCAAAAATAGTTGGGAGTGAAGTATGGTGGGAACTATTGCTCACTCTGCTAGTTAACATGCACGTATGAGAAGGAGGGAAATTTGTTAGTGCATACCTCCAGAGCACAAAAGAAAAGTTAAAACAAAAATATGCCTTAAAATGATACAGTAGATGACTCGGGAGCACAAACTGGAGTGGGAATTATCTTGTTCCAGCCCTAGGGAAGCAAACAGGTGTCGGGGAATACTTTTCTTTTCGCTGCATCCAGGGCTGGGGCAAAGACCAATTCTCAAAAGGTTGTGCCCTTACAAAAACAAAACCGAAAGGGTTAATGTCCACAAAATTAAGTTTTGTCATGCTAGTTGACTTCCCAGTACTGTATCGTAATTGGCTTGCCATCCATGTGTGTGTGTGTGTACACATACATACATACATACACACACACACACACACGTACGTTTTCGTAAGTTTTCGTGGGTACTTACATGTATGGTATTCAGCTTTGTTCGGGTATTTTCCCACGTCATTATAGTTGTGCTTTTAAAGTTGTAGTAATGTTTCGGCAGAATCTCATCTGCCATCATCGTCTTCTGTTCGTCAGATGAACACAATACAGAAGCCTGATGATGGCAGATGACATTCTGCCGGAACGTTGCTACAACTTTAAAAGCACAACTATAATGACATGGAAAAATACCCGAACAAAGCTGAAATACACACACACACACACACACACACACACGGCCATTGAACCCTTTTTTGAGGTATGTAAGAGAAAATATCTGCACTAATGTTGAGTGTGGGGAATGTGACCTTTAAAAGGAAAGAAACCTTCTCATGCTTCATAATTCAATTTTAGCCTTTTCGGGGTGGGGAGAAACGAGGTTAAAACAGAGCTGCTCTTGCAAACTGTTAGCTTGTGTGCGCAGTGTGTGAGATGCCTCCCCCCACACCCCCACCAAAGGGAGCCAACAGTGAGGGGGCAGTGATCTGTAAAAAACACATTGAAAGGCCAGATGGATCTATCAAAGCCCTCTTCCAGATTATAAGGAGAGCTCTGGTGTGCAGCTCTCATTTTGAGTTTTCTTACACGAGTGTTGTTTAGCTTCAACAAGGCTGAGCTGGAGATGAACCGAGCTGCACCTCTTGGGATTTGTTTAATGCATTGTGTGAATCCCAAAACTCTAGCTTGTTTCCCCTTGGAACCAGCCACAAAAAGAAACTCAAAACCAACAGGATTCCTGGATCACATACCACATCAAACAAACCACAGAGGATGCGTCTTGACATTTGTTGGCTGCAAGAACAGCCACCAAGAAAGTTAAGTGTTTTAAGCCGTAGGACGATTGGGCCTACGAAAGGAATATTGCTCTGATTAATATTTCTTTCCTTCTACTACGTAATGCAGCAAGTTGCAATTGATGGAGACCAATTCCTTTTGAAAGTGGATTGCGTTCTTCAGTAGTTTGTTCAGCGCCATTTCCATCCCGCTTACAAGCATGAGAAAACGGTTCGGAGCCCGATTTGATTTTCCCTTTTGCTGTTTCAGATACAGTTAGCCAAACAGAAAGGAGAGCAGGGAAGGAGATACCTTAAAAGCTACCGTCTGCAAGAAGCGATGGTTCCTTAGGATTTAAAATTAACTACTTGACTCTTTTTATTTTCCTTTTTCTTTCTTTTTTTTAGCGTATTCGTGAGACAAATAGAGCTCCTTTAAAAATTTTCATTCACATAATGGAAATCTCATTTATTAAAAATATCACTTTTTTTTCAGATTAGAAATAGTAAAGTGCATGAAAAGTTTAAAATATAAGCTTAAGGAATCTTGTGTAGCAGCAAGCAGAAATACCCAAAAACATAAAAACCAATTTGCCATTGTTGCTGCTGTTGAAAAATTAACTGTAATTCTATCCACTAAGGCAGGAGTGGGTTGTGGACTTCAACTCCCAGAATTCCCGAGGCATGCTGGCTCAGGAATTCTGGGAGTTGAAGCCCATGAGTCATAAAAGGGGCGTCGTTTCCCCATTCTTGCACTTGGGACTTACTGCTAAATGTTTTTCTTCTGCTGATACGGCTAGGTGCAAGGGATCAAAATAGGCAAGATGGAAGATGCACCACCCTTCCAAGGACGTGCACCCACCACCTTCCTTGCTTAGTACCCCTTCTTTGTACTGGAACAGCCAAGCCCTAATATTTTGCTCAAGCCCATCACAACAGCAGTTGTCCTGAGTGGATAAAATCCTCATCTCTCATCTCTTAAAGAGATGGCATTAAAAGAATTGTTTTTTTTCCACCCTCCAGAAAAAAAAAAAAAGAAAGTTTTTAAAATGGCCACCAGAAGCAAACATGCACGCGAGGATGCTTAAGGTTTCTTGAAGAAAGAAAAATAACAGCTGGGAACAAACAAGCAGGTTCCCTTTTAAAAACAAACAAACAAACAAACCCAAATTGATAGAAGAAGAAGAAGAAAAGAAACAACAACGAAAATAGAATTAAAAACATGACATGGCTATTTGGCGACTAGGGTTCAGAAAAAAAAAGGGGTGGGGGAAATGCTGAGGGAATAGCTAGGTGAACATTATTCTCATTTTCGTATTGACACAAAAAATTGCATCGAGGAAAAAATTGCTTGTTCCACCTGAAAGAGGCTAAAACTAAACATCTACCTCCCACTTCACTTCTACTAACATTTCTTAACCTTAAAAGGGCAATGGAAGGGCTTTATAATTTACAAACATTTTGTTTTTTAAAGGATTGTGTTTGGGTCGGAATCTCTTTGTATATGGGTAGACATTTAGCAGAGGAATTCTCATCGCTGATTTTAAATGCAGGATTCAACAATTAATTGGATGTCCTCAATTATAGTGGGTTCCTTCTCGGTCATCTGCCTCGGTACTTGTGTTTCTCTGAATTTTGTAATTTGGGGTCTCCTTCAAGTAAAAAGACAGGTGCTATCTTACTTTTCGGGTAGAGAACGTGGCTTCAATCCAGAGGTTCAGGCTCATCCTTGCCTCTTAGTGCAACGGAGGTGATTCTGTGAATTTTAGACCGGAGCGTGCAAGCTTTTATAGTTCAGAAATGGAGGTGGTGCAGCAAGGCAGAACACCCTGGTGACTTAGTGCCGGATGAAATCAGGTATTCATGGAAAAGCTCTCTCCTGCATAGAGCCACTTTTTTTTTTTTTAATGGCAGGAAGACTAACATGTTGCAACTTTGCCAGCTCAATGGGAAGTGAACAAATTTGAACTCAGAATCAACATTAAAAACAGTTAAGTGCTATTTCCAATGATCTACAAATTCCCTACAGCAATGTTTCTTAACCTTGGAAATTTTAAGGTGTGTGGACATCAATTCTGGAAGTTAAAGTCTACACATCTTTAAATTCCCAAGGTTGAGAAACACTGCCCTACAGGGCCAATACAGGTTTCTAATCTAGAGGAATATTTTTTTAAAAAAACAACGAGTTATTTGGGAGCAGGGGGAAGGACTCATCTGCCTATGACTGATAAAAAATTGGGGGGGGGGGGGGGCGGGGCAGAGGGGATACAAAACTTTTAGCTATGGATGTATACATGTAAGCAAATCCCTCCGTTCTGATTTGACCGTTAAGGCAGCTCTGTTAAAACATGTTAAAGCCCGCTGCCTTTTCTCGGTATATACTTTGTGTCTGTACCCTCAGAACAAAACCAAAAGGAAAAAAAAGAAAAAAAAACCAACCCCATTGAAAAAAGGGAACAAACAACAACTTTGGTTCCAGCCCTAGTGCCAAGTGGTACCAATATGCACCGAAAAGAAATGTGCAAAATTGTACTGTCAACACACACCGAAAAAAACAGAAAGGAGCATGAAGCAACAGCTATGAAAAAGGTTGGCCATACTTCACTCCTACAGACTTTGATTTACAACTGTACAAGTTCATAAACAAATGAACGGGGGTGGGGTGCCTGCCCTCCAGAAAGAGCAGCACTACCTCCTGCTTGGCAAATGGATGCCGTTGACGGGAGGCAGGAACAGAGGGTGGAGCTCAAGCTGAGTCAACAGGGAGAAGTGGTCGGAAGGGATGTGAGGGTGCGGGCACCCCGTGATGTTGTTCTCAACCAGCCAGTGAGGATCCAAAGGCCCCAGGACACCAAGCACATTCATGTGAGTGTTGGAATAAAAAATATAGTCAATTACACCCTAGAGAGGGAGAGAGAGAGAGGGGGAGAAAGTATAAGTACAGACAGAAAACACAAACCTGACAATACATTACATTATGTCCCCCTCTAAAGAAAGAAGTCCCTTTTTAGCCCTTAAATATTAAGGCAGGTGAAACGGGTGGTTTGAGATTGACAATCTTGCTTATACTTCGATCAACCTATCTGGGAGGGATATAAACTCTCCACTGGCTTGGTTTAATACCCAGTGGTAATAAAATGATGGTTTATTGTTACAAGCAGTATAAATGATAACTGCATGAAACACGAAGGTCGCATTGGCATCTGTACAGTTAAGTCTTCAACTTATGATTCTAACTGAGCTCAGAATTATGGCTGTTTAAGTCATGGAGGTTAAGTGTATGTGAATGAACCCAATTTTATGACTTCTTTTTTTGCAACAGTTGTTGAGTGAGCCTGTTTCCTTCAAAGGGCATTTTTTTAAGAATCTGGAATTAAATGCTGGAAACTGGCAGAAAACACCAAAGGTTTGTGGGATGCTGCAAATGGCTGTAAATACAAGCCGGTTGCCAAGCACCCAAAAATGTGATCACATGACTACGGTGTGTTTATGCAGCCATTGGAATTCTGGAACTGGGTTGTAAGCAGATCTGGGAGGATCTGTTGTATCTTTGAATGGGTTGTTAAGCAACTGTTTGTTTAACAAGGAAGCATGTGGTTGTCTCCTTTAGTTAAATTAGACCAGGGATCTCCAAACATGGCAACTTTTAAGACTTGTGGACTTCAACTCCTCAAATTCCTTGGCCAACCAGGATGACTGGAGACTAAAACATACAAAGAACGGTTGCAGGAACTGGGTGTGGCTAGTCTAGTGAAGAGAAAGAACAGGGGAGACATGATAGCATCTTCCAATATTTGAGGGGCTGCCACAGAGAGCAGGAAGGGGTCAAGCTATTTTCTAAAGCACCTGAAGGCCAGACAAGGAATAATGGATGTAAACTGAACAAGGAGAGATTTAACCTGGAAACAAGGAGAAACTTTCTGATAGTGAGAACAATCAATCAATGGAACAGCTTGCCCTCGGGAGTTGTGGGAGCTTCACCACTGGAGACTTTCAAGAAGAGATTGGGCTGCCATTTGTCAGGAATGGTGTAGGGTTTCCTGCTTGGGCGGGGGGTTGGACTAGATGACCTACAAGGTCCCTTCCAACTCTGATTATCTGTTAGGGAATTCTGGGAGTTGAAGTCCACAAGTCTTACAAGTTATCATGTTTGGAGGTCCCTGGGTCAGACTTTAAGCCAATCAGAGGCCTGCAGCATTCAGTCACTGGAGATTTAGGAGCCCAGCTCTACTCATCATGGGCTTAACGTGAAAAGAGAACTTGCAACAACCTTTCAAAACATCAGACTGAAAGTCCTGATCCAGAATTTACATCTCCTTTTAAATATGGTGGCAAATGTGGAACACCTATACAAATTTATGGGCAGTCATCCTTTTCCCACCTGGGAATTCACAAACCACCTTGGATGGCATGGTGCAGGTTTCACAGTTCTTTGGGGGCTCTTTCTTTTTTTTAACCACACCGCACTTACCTTGAAATCAAAAGTGTAATTAGTGTAAGGCATCAAGTTGTTTTCATAGGCGCTCTTGAGTTGGAAACCATGGGTGATTCTTCCTTCAGAAGCCCCATTTTTTCCATTGCCACTGAAGTTCATGAGACACTCATTGTAACGCAGCTCCTTGAAGTCTTTGTGGTTGTCGGCCACTATTCCATTGCTTAAGTATTCCACAACACCTGGTTTGAATAACCAACAGTTGAGAGACTGAATTGCACCATTAGCTCTTCAACGTTCGTTGCGCAACAGCACGAGAACGATTTCTTTTTTCCTTAGACAATTATAAACATTTACAAAAATTTATTATTCAGTAGTTAGAGCCACAATTGTTACTGAAGACCCACTAACTGGATTTATTGCACTGGAATCAGAAGGTTGCTTAATGTCCTACCACATTCTTGTTTATGGATAAAAATAACTGGTACACCAAATGAGAAATTATTAGTTTGACCAAGGACTTGTGCATATTGACTCAGGTCAGCCTACTCCAAAAATCTCTGCCAATATTAAAATACTAATCTATATAATCTGAGAAATATGCCGGACAAAGCATAACTTTGAGAAGGGAAGCCAGGCTGTTTCAAGAACACAGAGCAGAATTTAATTGGGAAGTTGCAATCCTGTGTTCACTGCACAGGAGAAAGTAAACTTCCAAAGAAATTTGGGTGTGCATCGCAATACTCAGAACATTTCAACATTTTCTCCACAGCTGACCTGGTTCAATTTAGGCTCCAATTACTCTTTTATTTATCTAATTGAAACCTCATTTTTCTACTTTGGCAAAAGCCGGAGTGGCTAATAATCATGCAATCATTCTGCATTTATTCTGGCCGAAATGCATTTTCTAGCATGCTCCTCTCTCCAAGAAAATTCAGACACTCTTATATACATATTCTAAGCATGTTCTTAATCAAAATATTGCAACAGCCTTATTAATTTATCAGATATTCTCTAGATATTAATTTTAATCTCAGAATCAATGCTTAGATCCATTTCTTTTACTCAAAACAATTGCATTCACTAATAAAACCCCATTTTCAAATTTAATCAACTTTAATCATGTAGAGGCACATTTTTAAAAACTTTGAGGTAAAGAAAAGTAGATGCCATTATTGCTTGATCTATTTTGTTCTTTGTTATCTAAAAGGCAGCTTCTGGGGCAAAAAAAAATCAAAGTAGGCATAAAATATATGATCTTTTAATTCCCGCTCACTTAAGTAACAATCATAATTAAACATAGTGTCTTAAATGCTGAAAATGGTTCTTCTAAGAATATTTTTAAGTTTTGCACAAAGATTAAAATTATTCTTTAACTCCAAAGTCAAGGCAACTGCTTCCAAATTACCTGAATCAGGCAGTGAGTTGAGATCTGCACACAGCACCAGAGGAATGGAATTTGTGTCTGCCGTTGGGCTTCCAGGCCGACCAGAGGCTTTCTCAAGGATACTTTTAAGTTCGGAGACAAACATCATCGTCTGGACAAGCTTTACGTCCGAATATTCAGGGTCCCAATGCATATGAGCATTTGCTATTATAAGCAGCTGGCTGTCCATTGCATGAAGTGGTTTCATACCTAAGATCAAAGCACAGTTGTCAAAATTAAATCAATTCATCCCGAGATACGGAATTGCATTTGTGCGTCTTTTGTGCACTGTAACCTTTATGGGTTCAAGGTTTGCAATGAGTGTTACCTTCAGAGCTAGATGAGGCACTTACAAATCGGGTTGCGTTTGTAACACAATCTATTTCTCCCCTACTGCTTATTTTGACACAACACACCTACCTCCATGAACACAAAGTGGATACAGGCATGATATGATGCGCAAGGACATCATACTGGACCTGCCTTCCCCACTAGGTGGCATATGACCCACACCCAAAATCATCAGGTCCCCCAAAGAAATACATCCTCCTGGCCAGAAGCAGAGAGGGGCCATCCATTTGGCCTGTTTCTTGAGAGTTCCTTGGCTTCTCAGGTGCCGTTTTAGCAGCGGATTCACCAGGTGTCTTGGCATGGGCAGAGAAATAAGTCCTCTGCCTAGCGCTGACGAGAATGAAACCAAGTTGTGAGGCAGAAGAGAAGGAGGAGGAGGAAATGGTGACTGTGGGACAGCCAACTGCTGCTCTAATGTGCCCTAGCAGGGTCTGCCCTGTAACTCCAATTAACAATAATCATGGGCCCGCCTAGATTATCAGGAAGGTTAATACAGAACTGTTTCCCCATCTGAATTCTCCTGTCATTCCACATTAATGTTACAAAGGATATCGACCCACTTCTTCCAAGCCCAATTTAGAATTCTGAAAAGACATGGATAATGATTTCTCCTGCCTCCTGACTGTGATGAGCAGATCTTCTCCCCTGGAAGCAGCCTTAGCAAAGCCCTGGGTAAGGTCAATGTCCAACCTGCCACAGCTTCAATTTCCAAGTAAATAGGATCTTTGGCTCCATTTGTTAAGAAAGGTATAATTTTATTAAAGGCCAAGTATAAAGCAATAAGGCAAAGCCAGAACTGAGGATTTGCCTCCAAAATCACTAAGTTCTACTTTCCCATCTGTCTGCCTCTCGCTGCCCACCAACCAAGTTCCTGCAAGAAGTTTCCATAATGGTCGATCTGAGCCCAGGTTGGTGTGCGGCTCCCTCCTTCTTCCAGTTGGGTGACCTTGGAGCAGCTTGCCAAGGCGGCACGGTTCCTCCCCCGCCCCCCCCAGCATCCCCCCTCCCATTTCATGCTTTGTCAGCTTCACTTAAGCTAAGTAGGGCTGTTTGCTACATAAAGAGAGCCAGTTTGCTGTAGTTACTTAAGGCACCAGGTTAGAAACCGAGAGACCGCGATGTCCAGTTCTGCCTTAGATGTGAAGCTATCTGGGTGAATGGACCAGTCCCCCCCCCCCCCCCCCCCCCCCCCTCCCCCCCCCCCTCTCTCCTAGAAGGAGAGATCAGTCACAAAGCACTTCTACTATCTTCCTATGAAAGTTGCAGGGACTTGTCCAAGCAGACATCGTGAATCAAGACTGATTCACAGGCAGAGCCCCGCCCGTCTCCAAATTACACAGCTGGTCATGTAATTTCCCGATTCTAGACTAGCCTCAAGACACAGAAGCCTAGAATGACTTTAGGCCAGTCACCCTCTCCCAGTCCACCAGGGTTGCTGTTAGGATGGTGGCAGGAATGGTGGGGGTGGCGGGGATGGAGACCCACATGAAGCCAAACTCAAACGCTTAAGAGAAAAGCTAAGCTGTAAATATAACAAATAAAATCCAGCCTGCAAACCGTCCTCATTTGGGGGATGAAAACACCAAACACCAACCTGCCCCGAACAGTTCCTTGTGCACCTCTAACACCACCGCAACTCCGATGTTGTCCTTTGTCATAACTCGGTTCAGCATAGCTTCGGACCCTTCCGAGTTGGCCATCGCCACTTGGTTGAACTCAACCGTGTGCTTCTGCACCAGTGTGAACCTGGAACCAAAACCAACATCCCTGCATAAATCACCAATTGAAAAGAGAGAGAGAGAAAGAAACAAATCTATACTGACTCTTGTTTCTAAAGGGGAAAAGATAAAGAAAAGCACTGACTTCCCACTCCTCTTGGCGCAGTAGAATAAGAATAATTGTATAATAACATACCACCTCAACTTTTTACTTTTATATAATAATATATTTCTATAACAACAAACCTAACAACATACCAAATCCTCTTCTATTTTCCCATTGTTTTCATTTTTCTTTGTGCTTCTTTATTTTACATTTTGGTAAAGATCTGGAAAAGGGGCTGTTATTTGTAAGAAATGGGAAAAAAATAAAATGACTACCAAGAATTCTAAGCGCCCCCCTTCAGCATTCTTTATATGGATGTGGTGATTTCAGAACTGCTGCATGTATGGCCAGAACAGATACTGATTTGGAAGGGAACGAACAGGGCTGCTTTGCACACTCAAGCCGCAAATACGGAGGAATGAATCTCTTACTTTTCTGTTTTGAAGAATATTGCACAACCATCCACATGTTTTCGCTCCTGCTCCGACATGATTTTGGCACGTGACTTTGGAGAAAAAAATCCATCATATCCACGCTCTTTTAATGCTGGCAGAAAGAGGGTGAAGTATTGCTCAGTTTCTACTTCCTGGAAAGTGAAGAAGGCAGGGTTACTGGTGCGCAAGAGAGAGCTGTGCAAAAAGAGCAGCCACTTTGGCTTCTACGTGCTTCCTACGCTGGAAGGTAGAGAATCTACAGAAAGGAATGTCTGTGGAGATTCTCAAGTCCTCCAGGACACGGTTGTCCCCAACATGGGTTGGGACAACCATGACAGTTAGAGATGAAGAAGCTTCTTGGATGAGAAGCGAAATGTCTTCAAGGGAAAACAAGGAAGTCCAGTTGCCTCTTGAAAAAAAAACACCTTTGGGACTACAGGACATCTGATGTTGCTCACAGCAACAAAGCAAAGAACCTCTGGAGGCAGATTCACTTATTGAATGCATGTTTCACTTAACAGCCATGTTAAAAATGGCCATAAAATCAAGTCCGGTCATGTGGTGACTCACTTAAATTCTGGTTCCCTCTGTAGCTGAGATCTGCCTGTAACAGAATGTTACAAATGTGAATCTACCTCTCTTACTTCCTGTGCGTTAGCCTGAGATATTCACTGAAACCTATTTGATTGATGCCTCGGTAGTTATTTTCCCTCCTATCCTTCAGAGATATTTCCAAAACTCTCTGTAGAAGAAGGAACCCAACAAATGGGCCACCATGATGCTCCAAGGTTGCTTACAAGTGGTTAAGACACTAGGAGGACTGTGAGTTCTGGTCCCGACTTAGGTAACAGCACTCCGTGAGGTCATGCTGCCCACATGACCATGGAAACATCTTTGGACAGCCCTGGCTCAATGGCCCTTGAAATGAAGATCAGCACTGCCCCCTACAGTAGGCAATGACCAGCGCAGAGATCCCCACTACCGGACCTTGAGACAATTGGAACCGGGCCGTGGAAGTGGCAGGCGAGTGTGTGCGTGCATCCCCTCTTGCACAAGAAGTGGGCAAGCACATGCACGTGTGCTCCATTTGCACAAGCTCAAATGGCGCTGCGCACACGTGCTTGCCCACTACTCACACCATCCCCTCTCCCCACCCACACCGATCCACAAAGGTGGAAAGATCGGGGAACTCTGGACTAGCAGAGTAAAATCTGCAGGGATTCCTTAGACAAGATGGGTAGACATCACCTCCCAGAATTTTCAGCCAGCATGAGCTGAAGTCCACACATCTTAAAGTTTGAAAAATATCCAAGGAAACAGTCTAGACCAGGGGTGTCACTCTCAATTTAATTGAGGGCTGCATCAAGGTTGTGTTTAACCTCGGGGGGGGGGGGGGCAGGGCCAGCTTGTGTCGGGGCACCTGTGGTGGTCCGAGCACTCTGCCAGGGAAAACATGCTCCTGAGCTCCGTTTTCGGTTGCAACAGAACCCTCTGCCAAAGAAAGAGGAGCTTGGGAGTGCTACCCGCGGCCCTCCCAAGCTCCATTTTCGCTGGCAGAGGCACCGCGGGCTGGTCCTTTGCTGTTGCCAGGGCAGCCCTGCGCACCAGATTCAGCCCCCAGGCCTTGAGTAGGACACCCCTGGTCTAGACCCACCCAAAATCAGTGTACTGTAATACTTAAGGTGATGGAGAACAACTGAATAGCACAGAACAGAATAACAGAGTTGGAAGGGACTTTGGAGGTCTTCTAGTCCAACCCCCTGCTCAAGCAGGAAACCTCATACCATTTCAGACAAATGGCCGAGGATACCCAGGTTCAAATCCCCCTTTAATCACAGCTGCCCCCTGGGTAAAGATGCTCTCCTCCTCTCTCAGCCCAACCTACCCTCACAAAAGTATGGTGGAGAACAGATTGAAGGAGTGGGAGGAAATGTACACTATCTTTCACTCTTGGAGGAAAGGCACGAAGTAATTCTGCCAAACAGGAATGCTGTCCCCTTCTTCCAAGAAAGAAAATTTTAAAACAATTTTATATTCGTAAACAGCTCTTCGGGTGTTTGTGAGTCAGACACTATATTAGAGCAGACCTAATTTAGTTATAATTACCTGAAGACTAATGATATCTGCATCCCAGTTCACAATTTCTTCCATGATTCCCTTTTTTCTATATTCCCAGTTTAAAGCCCAGGAAGGACAGTAGCCGTAAAGCTGTCGGGTAGCGTATTTATCACACAATACATTGTAGCACATGACAGTAAACGAAGCTGGAGAAAAGAAAGCCAATGATGAGAGCAGCGCTGAACAATGACATGCGTCAAGGAATTTTTTTGACAGAATACCTTATTCAGCGCTATGGATATCAACACAGTGACTTGAGAGCTGCCAGTTTTCAAAGAAAGCAAGAGTACCACGTTCTTTAAAATTTGTACATGTTAGTTTGGTGTGGCGGTTAAGGCACTGGGCTAGAAACTGAAGTATGGTGAGTTCCAGTCCCGCCTTAGGCATGAAAGCTGGCTGGATGACTTTTGGTTCAGTCATAGTCTCTGTCACCTCACAGGGTTGTTGTTGTGGGGAACATAAGAGAAAGGAGTATTAGGTATGTTAGCTTCCCTGAGTTATTTATAAAAATAATAAAGGGGAAATAAATAATAAAATGCAAATAGATTTTTGTTTTTGTATTGCGGTGCTTTCTAGAGTATTAATTCAATGCTGCACTAGGAACCAAAGGTGAACTGCTAAACACATTATAGGCTGGGGCCAACAGATAATCTCTAATTTCTTAATCCATAGCAATTATGCACTCCTTAGCAGCCTCCGCTGCACATCGTGCCACCTGGGTTAACTTTGGTTTCTTAAATAAGCTGTAATTGTCTTTAGGCCGTTCTAAAACCAAGCTGCTCACATTAGGGCTCAGTGCAAAACCAACCAGAGAACTTGAAGCTCAGTCAGTTTAGGTAGTCCTGGCTGCAAGCGTTAGGCAAGGGCCTCGTGCTTCTCCTGCCTTGCCTGTGCTGGCTTCTGCTTTCAATAAACCCCCACACCTGCCTATCTGATCTTCATCTCTGCTCTTTGGCCATTCTATGCTCAGGTGTCCTGCATTCAGGTCCACAGCCATGTTGGGCGTGTCTCATTAGCAGTGGCGGGAACATGGCAAGGGTCAGTTGGGGTGGCAAAGCCCAGGGCATCAGATTGGAAGGTGACCTGAAGGGGCAGAAATAGTGGAGAAAAGCCAGGTGGAGAGAAGTGAAGCACACATTACAATCATTAAATGTGGATGGGCTACCAAGCACCCACAATTCTGGCTGTGGAGATGCTGCAACGGCCGTAACTTTGAGGCGTAAATACCAATTGTTCAGCACCCTTATAACTTCAAGCAGTTGCTGAATAAACGAGCATTCTCCGAGAACGACCTCAACTTGTTATTGATGAAGCTTTTTTCCTTCCCCTTCAGCTTGCGCTGTTGCAGCATAAACTCAAGAGGCATCATTTGGGTTTCCTGGAGTCCCATTAAGCTTAAGCTCTTCCTGACTGGCGCTATCATCTTTTAAATACTATTTCTGTATTTAGCTTTTTTTTTAAAAAAAAAAATTTTTTTTATTGATTTTACAATTAAGACAAACCAACAACACAAGACATAAATGAAAGTGAGAAAAAGAAGAAAGGGAGAAGAAAATAGAAAGAAAAAAATAGAAAACAATTAAAAACATTCCCATCTTCAACAGTTTGTAAGACCTCTTTTTTATCCTTATTTTATGGCATATACACACACCTAATCCGTACATATTTCTGTATTTAGCTTTTAACATAGCGCTTAAATGGGGCATGGTCTAAGAACGTTCTTATTTTCACTCCTTGATCCTTATTTTAGATGTTCAAGGTACCTTCAGAAACCTAAGATACTTTAAAAAAAAAAAAGTATAAGGTCTCTTCTGTAAGCACACCAATGCCTTGAGTTAGTTGGAGCAAAGAGAATACACCTTGCCAATCAAAGATGGCAGAAGTAGTACCTGAGGGCAGAATTTGGTCTCGCTCTTTTAATGTAATCCATGGCCTTGGAGGCAGCTGCTCTGGATGAACTGAAATAATGATAAAAGTCTGAATGTTAATGAGGGTTACAGTCAAATCCCTTGAACCACTGGAATTTAATGTCATAATCATGCATGATATAAATATGGTACCGACGTGGCACCAAGAAGCCAGTTGTTCTTAGCAAGAGCATTCAGTATAAAATATAGTATGTTCAGAGAGCGCACACACATCCTTCTAGGAGGACTTTGAATATAAAATTACTCCCCTAACAAAGCTTATATATTGTAAGTAGGACAGATTGCTGGTATCATCATTAAAAAAAAGTTACCTGCTAGATTGTCAAGCATGTAGTTCAACAATTTACGTGTCCCATCTGGGTCCTGGTAGAGGCTGAGAATATCTTGCGATAAAGGATTGCCTGAAATCAAAGATGTTTAAAAGAAATAGCTTCCAAAATATTAACAAGTTTGAATAAATTAACATTTACTGTAACTACCCTTAATTATCCTTAATCCTTTATCTCGGAAGGTAGGATAACTTAGTGAACTACCTTTCATTTCTAGAACAAACCAGGAGACATGATAACATTTTCATTCCCAGGGAAATCATAAAGACACAAGGGAACCAAGAGAATAACAGGAGGGACCTTAGAGATCATCTACTCCAACCCCCTGCTTAGGCAGGAAACCCTATACCATTTCAGACAAATGGTTGTCCAATTGCTTCTTAAAAACTTCCAGCGTTGGAGCATTCACAACTTCTGAAGGCAAGACCTTCCACTGGTTAATTGTTCTAACTCTCAGGAAATTTCTCCTTAGTTTTAGGTTGCTTCTCTCCTTGCTTAGTTTCCCTCCATTGCTTCTTATCCTGCCTTCAGGTGCTTTGGAGAATAGCTTGACTCCCTCTTCTTTGGGGCAGCCCCTGAGATACTGGAACACTGCCACGATGTCACCCCTAGTCCATTTTTTCATCAAACTAGACATACCGAGTTCCTGCAACGGCTCCTCGGATGTTTTAGGCTTCAGACCCCTAATCATCTTTGTTGCTCTTCTCTGCACTCTTTTCTAGAGTTTTAACATCTTTTTTACATCGTGGTGACCAAAACTGGATGCAAGTGTGGTCTTAACAAGGCATTATAAAGTAGTACTAAGAGGAAAGCAGGAGTTATTGTGAAATCCGTTTTGATACACAATCAGGAGGACAGTAGGAAAAGATTTTGCCATTGCTCCACAAATGAAGAGGTTTATCTCAAACTGTATTTATCTGGTTCTGTCTTCCAAATCAGAGCCTTTCTGCTTTTTGTCCTTCATGAAATTTATTTTCTTAATGTTTTGATGAAGTATTTGGAACTGTTTTTTTTAAATTCATGGGGCTGGAACTAAAACTATTTGGGGAGAAGTCCTCTTTACTAGATTGATGAAAACCACAGGTTTCAATGTTTTCCTATCTTTATCTGCAACTGGAGTTTTCAAAGTATTGTTCAAAGGCAATTCTGTCCTTGAAGACAGAATTGGCTTAGATTCTCTTTTAGGGCTGATAAACAGATCAAAAGCTTTATTAGTACAATAAAACCAAAGGAAAGAAGGCTTGTGGGCTTCCAAGAGGCATTCCATTTGCCAACAGAATTTGCTCTTTTAAGGAAAATCTACCTGGCTGATCTTGCTTCTGACAGGAAAGTGACTTTAACCTTCCCTGACAGCTCTGCCGACTCTCTAACGGAGATTCATCTCTCTAATTGAGATTAATCTAAGTGTTTCTCGAGTTAACCTTGATTCCTGGAAACTATACGGACACATGTTGAGGTTTGGACAACAATACAGATTTGTAGCGGTTGGTGCAAAAATTCTATAGACAGAACAGCAGAAGTCAATCATATTGAAATAAAAGGCTCCAAACAACTTAAAAAAATACCTCAAGACTGATATGAAGTTTATTAATTGACTGCTAAAAGAAGCCCTTCTAACTTGATTTCACTGCCATAATTCCCTAGGTTTGACCAGGCAGGATGGGAGGTGATGTTAGAAATACAGAAAGGTTAGATATAAAGAATCAGGCTAAAATATATATAGTGTATGTATATATATGTGTGTGTGTATACACACACACATAGTCCTTGACTTATTACAAGCATCTGTTCAGCAACCATTCAAAGTTACAATGGCACTGGTATGTATGTATGACAGGGATCACCTTTTGTCATCTTCTGACAAGCAAAGCCAGATTCATTTAACAACTGTGTTACTGATTTAACAATGCAGGGATCCACTTAACAACTGGGGCAAGACAGGTCGTAAAATGAAGCAAAACTCGCTTAACAACACTCTTGCTTCACAATGGGAATTTTGGGCTCAACTGCAGTTGTAAGTCAAGGGCAACCCATATTGTCTCCAAGAGGTTAATAGAGGGGTAAGGTCAGACAAAAGGGGAATCAGAGTGAGAATAGAATGGAATAAGGATGGGGATAGGATAAGGAATAGGAACAAGAACAGAACAGGAATAGAAGGAGAAGGGGAATAGAATAGGAATAGAATAGAATAGGAAGGGACCTTGGAGGTCTTCTAGTCCAGCCCCCTGCTCAAGTCTCTTCTTACTCTCTTAGTCTCTTCTTAAAAATCTGCAGTGATGGAGCGCCCACTTAAGCACACAAAAATATATTTCTTACTATCCCCTTACCTTTCAGACCTAGGTTTTGTAGCTGGAAGAGCCGTCCAAGTTCATAAGGCAAAACTCGTAACAAATTGTTGTTTAAAAGCAATTCCCTAAAACGAGAGTAAATTATTTAATAAAGGCAGTTTTAAAAGAGGTTTTACACATCTGCATTCATTGTGATACTTTTCTAAGTGGTGAGATGAAGAAAGCATCAGAGCGTCTATGTTAAGCCTGCCTTCAAATCAACCATTACTGAGGATAAAGATGTACAGGAAGTGCTGGATTGTTATGTGTACAAACAAAATAACAACTTCTGTTTATGATGTGCTATCACAAAGGGTCATTCAAAAGCTGAAGGAAGTCCACAAACGTAGCCAAGGCTCTGGGCTTCTGACTAACCTTTATTTCAGATTGAAATAAAAAGATCAGATAAAATAGGACAAAACATTAGAAGAATTCACATCCAGTTCTTAGAAGATTTTTAAAAAACCAAAAACCTCTGGCCTTAGAACAGTAACTGAGCTTATTTTTTAAGATCATAAACATCCTGACTTGGATGCTTAGAAATTCTTAAAGATTTTGAGCAAGTAGTTTTGCAGATATTAGACTCATTCCAAAGTACATAAAAATGCCAGAATGACACATTAGAAGAGAAACTATTATCCAAAATAAGAGTCCAATGTTGAGTTTTTTACCATACGTAGCGACATTTATCCATAACTTGAGTCATCCTCCTTCCCCAATGCTCGACCATCTTATGCCAAAGAGCACAAATTTAAAAATATTACTACCCCGCCCAAAATTATGTAAAACAAAAGTGCAAAAATTATTGCATGAATATGGTACGTAGGGTGTGTCAAATTTTTCAACTTTCAATTTCTAAACATTAGGGGTGCTCAAAATTTGTGACATGCCTTGGGGATTGTAAAGGTATTTTGGATACTTTAATTTAGATGTGCTTGATAAGTAACTACATAAATATCATACCGTTTTAACATTTTGTTTGTTTCATTACAGTAGCCAAAACAACGCCAGCAAAAATGCTTTTAAATTTGAGGTTATTTGGGAAGATAATTCACCTGAGAGAAACCATGTTTCCTAGTTCTGCTGGTAAACTTCGGAGTTTGTTGGATGAGAGATCCAGGTAAACCAGATTATGAAGCTTGGCAATATCAGGTGGAATGCGAGTCAAATAGTTGTCATTGAGGTGGAGAGCAGTCAAGTGTGTTAGTGACCAAAGTGATGGACTTAAATTGCGCACTCTACCTAAAATCAGAAACAGGTAGAGAGATTTAAGAGTTTTCTTCCACAAGCTCAACAAATATACTTGATCTTGCAACAAAATGTACCAATCATGTACCAAACAATGGTTTCAAGCCAACAGAATTTATCCCATTCAGTGTGAAAATATCTTACTACACACACACACACACTCTTCAGTTAACTGATAAAAAATTCTGATTCAAGAATAATTCTTAAGGTTTTGTTTAGCTAGTTTGATACACTTTCAACACAGGTACATATATAAAAGTCACAAAGGACAGAACCAGTAAGAAAGAAAGAAAGAAAGAAAGAAAGACAGACAATTAATAGTTATTCTTGAATCAGAATTTTATATCAGTTAACTGAAGAGGCAAAATTTGAATTTCTTCCAGGTGAAGACAGATATCAAGATCAAAGAATTAAATATTAACAATTGCCTCTTCTACAAAAAACACATTATTTTTTAAAAATTCTTCTCTGTGCATTTGGATTAAAATAAGTATTTAACAGGGATACATTTAAAGTTAGGCATCTGAATAGGAAAAATGAAACTCGCAAATAGGGGATAAACCCAGCTTGCCAATACAGGTACTCTTTGACTTACAACTAGTTGCTTTGAAATTCTAATGGGCCGAAGAAAAGGTACTGACAACCTGGATTTGAAGTTCTGGTGGCCACCCCAATTCATGTGATTGCATTTTGGGTGCTCAACAACCAGCCGACACTTAAAGCCATCTGCAGTATCCCACAGTCACATGACTATGTTTACTTCCAGTTTCCAACAAAAAATGTGTATTGTGAACAAAGGGTTATTTTAACAACCACAGCATTTGCTTAATGACTGAAGATTTTCTCACCGAACATGGCAATTCACTTAATGACCACCGTAAAAAAAAAGTCATAAAATCTGATCAATCACAGGATGACTTGCATGATTTTTGACCATAATTCATCATCATCATCATCTTCATTTAACTACCCCATAATTCGTCGCGGGGTGGAGCCTGGGGAACTAAATGGAACCAGCAGTGTTTTAATGGCCGGGTGCCCTTCATATCGCCAATGCTGAGTTTTGTTCAGCAGATACATCTTCATTGTGCACAAAGAAATATCTGCCTCTACCTAGGATCGAACTTGCGGCCTTCTGATCGTGAGGCGAGAGCTCCACCGCGAGGCCACCGCACCGCTCCTCTTTTTACTGTAATTCCTGATTCAATTATGGGCATAAGACAAGGACTATCTGTATAAAAAGGATCTGCTAAAGACACAGATGATCCCTCAAAGAGGTTTAATAGGAGCAAAGAATCCAGATCACAAGGAGTTCATTGTTCTACTTTCCTTCAATCTGGTCATTTATCGGATTCCTTACCCGAGATTTCCAACTCTGCCCAGTGGGACTTCTTCCCATTGGCTACCTCTTCTGCTGACATGATGGTATATATTCTGCGAGGATCTGGAGGATCATATTTTTCCTTTGGCATCCCTGTTAGTCTGAAAGAAACAGTGGCTCATTACTACAGCTTGCAAGTTACAACAACACATTTCTCATCATTAAATGACTCATAAGCATGAAAAATAACTGGTGTACAGTACATCGTGAAAGGCTTGTTTGCTGCAAAATTCTGCACTGAAAATTAAGCTAGCCATAATGGGAGCCACTCTCTAGTCTTAAAACGTTATATTTATTACTACAGGTGGCCCTGAAGTTACAACAGTTCATTCACCATTCAAAGTGGCAGCGACACTGAAAAAACTGACTTATGACCTTTTTTTTTACATTTACAACCATTACAGCAAGAGGTCATGTGATCAAAATTCAGACAATGAGTCAACCGACTCATATTTATGACAGTTGCAGTGCTATAAAGCCATGTGATCACCTTTTGCCACCTTCAATGGGGAAGCCAGATTCATTTAATAACTGTGTTACTAATTTAACCACTGCAGCAATTCACTTAACGTTAAGTGACAAAACTCACTTAATATCTGCCTCATTTAGCTACAGAAATGTGGTCCATGAAAGACAGGGCCACCTCTGAGAAAGCTGTTCTGGGTATCAACGGATAAGCCTCCTTTGGTAGCGAGACTCTCAACAAGCTGTAATTTCTATGTTCATTTTCAGACAGATTTTATTTACCAAATTCATTTGCTGCCTCCATCTTATGGTTCAAGGTAAGATTTATTTTGGAGTGGGCAGTTCTAAAGATTATCTAGAAATATCCCAATGGCAAAGAAAAAAAATTAGGGTGATGGTGGGCTTATCAACAAAAGGGCGACCAGTTCAAAACAGTATTTTGGAAGAGAAACCATTGCAATCTAAGTCTCAACGGATGGCCTGTTAGCTTCTGTTTTTTTTTTAATTTAAAATAGTTCCCTTTATATTATTATATCACTGTGTGTGCTCTTCTGTGGGATATTACTGTTACTGCATTTTAAAAACAGTATGTCACTTTGAAGCTTGTGCACAGAAATATGATAGAGACAACTTTAATAAAGATTTTATTTTTTATTTATTTTGATTTGTCAATCAGTTACAAGATAATAGGTTTAAGTATATAGTTATGAATACATGAAATGGGTACATACAAGAAAAATAAAAGAAACAATAGGACAGGGATGGTAGGCACGTTGGTGCGCTTATGCACGCTCCCTACAGACCTCTTAGGAAAGGGGTGAGGTCAATAGTAGACAGTCTAAGGTTAAAGTTTTTGGGATTTGGGGAAGAAACTACAGAGTCAGGTAGAGTATTCCAGACATTGACCACTCTGTTGCGGAAGTTGTATTTCCTGCAATCAAGTTTGGTGCAGTTAACCTTGAGTTTGTATCTATTGCGTGCTCTTGTGTTGTTATGTTTGAAGCTGAAGTATTGACAGGTAGGATGTATGATTTTATATACCATACTTAGATCAGACCGAAGACGGCGTAATTCAAGGTTTTCTAGGTCTAGAATTTCAAGTATGGTGGCATAAGGTATTCTACAACGAGTAGAGGAGTGGAGAACTCTTCTTGTGAAATATTTCTGGACTTCTCAACTGTGCTAATATCAGATATGTAATGTGGGTTCCAGACTGATGAGCTGTATTCGAGTATTGGTCTAGCAAATGTTTTGTGTGGTCTAGTCAGTAGTGTGATATTACCAGAGAAAAAGCTACGTAGGATTACGTTAACAACTCTTAATGCTGTTTTGGCTATGTAGTTACAGTGGGCTCTAGCACTTAGATCATTCGAGATGAGTATTCCAAGGTCCTTTACAGAGCGTGGATCATCAACAAAATCTTGGACTATTCAGCCTGTATTTTATTTTCTGATTTTTTTTGCCAATATGTAAGACAGAGCATTTATTTGTTGAGATTTGAAGTTGCCATTTGTTTGACCATTCTGATACAGAGTCAAGATCTTTTTGAAGGGTAGCAGTGTTGTCTGTGAACAGCTTTACATCATCAGCGAAGAGAATGCAGTTGCTCTTAATATGATCACAGAGGTCATTTATGTAGAGTATGAAGAGAGTTGGTCCTAGAACACTGCCTTGGGGGACACCATTGTTGACAGGTACAGAATTTGATAGGATGCTCCCAATTTTGACCATTTGTTGTCTGTTTGACAGGAATGCTTCTATCCAGTTATGCAGTTGTCCAGAGATACCGTAAGATTTTAGTTTTAGGAATAGTTTGTCGTGTACCACTGAATCAAAGGCTTTACAGAAGTCTATGTAGATTGCATCTACTGTTTTGCCCTGATCGAGTTGTGTAGTCCATATGTTTTTGCAGTGTAAGACTTGCAGATTACAGGATAGTTTTTTCATGAAACCAAATTGTTTATTGGAGAGTAGGTTGTTTGTCTCTAAGTGAAGGATAATGGATTGGTTAATAATTGATTCCATGACTTTACAGGGGACGCAGCATAAGGAGATTGGTCTGTAATTTTCAACTAGGCTGGGGGTCTCCCTTTTTGAAGATGGGGTTGAGCGTGGCTTGTGACCATGGAATACATGGTTATAATTTTATGCATTACCTAGCCACTAGATTTGCTTCACATGGTAATACTATCATATCTAACTAAACACTTCTGAAGTAAAAATAGAACAAGCAATAAAAGGTTTGTTCAATACCTTCCTCTAAATATGTATTATTGTTATGTATATCTAATCATGCTCCCACAAACAAATTTAAAAGCTCTGTAGTATTATCTCATGCCAAAAAGATGAGTAACATAAACCAAAAATGATAAACTTATTGCAAGTAACTTTTACGGGTAATTTACTTTCTCTAAAATCTGCCATCTCTATAGAAATGCCATTCTGTGGCAATTTAATTAGTCATTAAGTTTTTTTCTCAAAATAGAAACATTAATTTCCTAGAAATACTAACTACTTTTTCCTTAAAGACACTTCATTTTTATTTTGCCACACAGAAGTAGTCTAAATTAATACTTAGGGTAAATTAAGGGTTTCAATTATGAAATATAGCACATAATTAATTACACTGATCCTTAGCACAACAATGGCAAAAGCTGGTATTTATGTTTAGAACAATGACATGAACTTTTAGAAGAAGAAACTTCTATTTTTTTCTGCATTTAAGTTGGAAAAGAAACTAGGAAAAAGTAATAAATTCAAAATCAGGAATCATTTGCTTGATTTTACACTTGTCTGTGGCAAGGAAATGCAAACCGAGCTGTCTGCAGATTCTAGAAGTCTTAGCCAAACAAATGTGTATTCAACATCCTCAACACTCAGCCCTAACCATGGATCAGATCCAGATAATCGACTTATGACCACAATAGAGTCCAAAATTTCTGTCGCTGTGACATTTAAGTGAATTTTGTCCCATTTTACGACCTTTCTTGCCACAGTTGTTAATTGAAACACTGCAATTGATAAGTTAGTAACTACGTTAAGTGAATCTGATTTCCCCATTGACTTTGCTTGTCAGAAGTTTGCAAAAGGTGATTGCATGAACCTGGGACACTGCAACCGTCATAAATATGAGTCAAGTGCCAAGTGTCTGAATTTTGATAATGTAACCATGGGGATGCTGCAATGGAAAATTTGTCATTTTTTTTAGTGCTGTTGTAACTTCAAATGGTCACTATAAGTCGAGGACTACCTATATAGACAGGCACATGCAACTAGACTACGGACACAGATCTCCTTAAGCAAGTGAAATAGAACTTATTTCTGTAACTCAACAGCTGGGTTGAATTGATGTAAGTTCTTCTGCTCCAAACAGCTGTACATTGTGAGATTCAGAATTAGGATATGCTGCTGCTACGTCTTTGTTTTTAAATATTTCTAATGGTTAATTGCTCTTTGCCCTAGTCAACAATATATGCTTAGTACATTCGAATACAAAGTTTTCAAAGAATTTTATGCGCAGTGGGCCTATTTGGCTGATACACAAAAATACATGAACACAAAATATGTACCTCAGCAACTGGCATTTGTACACAGTGAAGACAAAACTATACTCCAGGCTATAGATTTACAAGGGCATCCTTGAAAACACAAGCTGCCAAAAGAGTTGCATTCCGGTATGAAGCAAATTGTATCAAGGACAAAGGGAGTGGGTGGATTGTTTTCTTAAAATAGCCACCATTCTGGGTCTAACCATAATCACTACAGTCAAATCCTCTTTTCCATACAACTTCAGAGGAACACCACCTAAATGTGAACTTTAGAAAAGGTTTTTAAAATGAACACATAAAACCATTTCTGTAGCCGAATCTAGCATAATTATTTTGTTATCCATCCTTAACACTTGGCATAAATATCGCTGTGCACTTTAATCCATGAACTGGTAACATTTTACAGGTAGTCCTCGACTTAAAGACTACAATTGAGCCTAAAATTTCTGTTCCTAAACAAGACAGTTGTGTAGTGAGTTTTGTCTCATTTTACGACCTTTCTTATCTCATTTTACGACCTTTCTTCAGTTGTTAAGTGAATCACCAGAGTTGTTAAGTTAGTAACACAACTGCTAAGTGAATCTGACTTCCCCATGGACTATGCTTGTCAAAAGGTTGCAAAAGGAGATCACATGATCCTAGGACACTGCAACCGTCATAAATATGAGTCAGCCCTCAAGTGTCTTAATTTTGATGACACAATCATGGGGATGCTGTAATGGTCTTAAATGTAAAAAACAGTCATAAGTCACCTTTTTCAATGCCGTAGTAACTTTGAACGATCACTAAACCAACTGTTGTAACTCAAGGACAATCTGTGCTTTGGGAAAAAAAAACATGAACCTTGAACTGAACTTCTTACTGTGCTTTAATTGCCAATATCTAAGAACTACTCATTTCACAAAGGATTTGGACTTTTCTGGGGTTATACTGTAGTCCAGAACAAGCACCATCAGTTTTGAAGCCACCTCATTCCAAACCTAACAGTGAAGCCAACAAGAGCAGCCCAGCAGCCTGTGAAATTCAGAACTGCAGCTTTGAGAGCCAAATATAAGAAGTCTGGGAACGGAGTTCTCCACTCTCATTTGCTGGTTTCTTACTACAGGGTAATCCTTAACTTATGACTCACAACTGAGCCCAAAATTACTGTTGCTAAGCAAGACATTTGTTAAGTGAGTGGCTTGAGAGTTGACTTTGTTGACAGTCCAATGGCTTCCCCCTTGGGTTTGCTTGTCAGAAGGTCTCAAAAGGTGATCACATGACCCTGCGACACTGCAGCTGTCATAAATATGAATCAGTCGCTAACTTCAAACGGTCATTAAATGGGCTGTTGTAAGTAGAAGACTATCTGTACTTCTTATTATATCATACACAAGTAGTCCTGGGTTTACAATCAGTTTCTTATCAACTTATTTGAAGTTATGATAGACCTCCAAAAAGATGGTCATGGCCCAGCTTTGAAGTTCTGATGGCCACACCCCCTCCATGGGCATGTGATCATATGTTGACCTGCTTAATGAACAGCATAACTTGCATACATAATTGAGTTCTGAATGACAGTCGTAAGTCAAGGACTACCTGTACCATTGTACTTAGATTTTTGATGGCTTACAGAAAACAGGCACCATCTCAATGTGAAATGCATATACTCTGTATGAAAAAAAAATTAAGAGTCAATCCAAGATTTTCAAGTTAAATGATTTTGGATAGAAGGTCTAAGAAGGTTTTCCACCTCACACAGCCTGGAGAATTGTTGTCTGTGAAATCAGATTTCTATCAAATTGAGATGCACAAGCATTTGGATCTGGAGTTTTACTATCTTAAGAGCTCCACCTGATAATTCAATCTATTTCTTCATCTTGCTTTCAACCAGTTGTTACAATGCACAAAGACATCTTGCCTTTAAAGACCACTTGGGAATTTCAAACTGCTACAGCATGCAACATTGGAACGATTCCAGCCTTAGATCCCCAGTTGCTATTAGACTACAACTTTCCTCACCCTAACAACTGGGGTGAAAGGAATTGACGTCTAAAGTAACATGGAGACCAGAAATTACAAAGATATAAGCCGAACAGTCAATACATATTATATTAGCTTTGTATAGGCCAGAGAGCCATTGACTGAGATAGGTGGCTATAGAAATAGATATGATAGGTGGGTAGGTCGAGACAGACAGACAATCAGCTTATTTCCAAGTTGAATTTAATATCCTGGTTTAAAACCAAAAACTCAAAACAGAATATTTCCAGGGACAGGTTCTTTTAGAGAGTAGCTCCAATGCTTTATTAGAAAACTAGAGCCTGCTGGGAAGAGGTTTTCCCACAAGGTAGGCTCAGCTATGGGAAAAAGCTGCCAAAAAGTTAATTAATGAATTCTGTTCTTAAGGACTTAAAAGAATTTCTTCCTAAGGTTGCCTCTTGCATTTTTCAAACAAGTTTTGACTATGTATTGTAATACCTTTTTAATAAGTTTATGCTAGGCCACATATCAATTTTTATTTTCTACTCTTGATGTAAACTTTTAAAATTGTTGTGGCATAGTGGTATCTCTCCCAAATAAAATGGCGGTACGGTAGCTTCTATTTGTAGATTTCAAACTGTATGTAAATGAAGATGTCCTAAGGCTGTGCCACACATTTGATATTTACCTAAAGGATTGAATTTGTAATATAAGTAGGATCTGCTTCCTTCATTTTACATTAGAAAATGAGGGTGGTGCAAAACCTTGTAATTAAAACATTAATAAAATATGTGGGAAACAGGATGGATAGCCAGTCTATTCCTACATCATGCAGCTATAAATATTTTGCAGTAGCTAAAACACTTTCTCTCTTCGATACCATTCCCATCAATGTTTATGGAAAGTCCATCTTGAACAATTTATAGCAAATATAATAATATAGAAATAGTTATCTGGGGGTGGGAGGGACAAACAAGCCCTTGTAGCTTGTTGGGTCAAAGTTGTGTTACCTTCCAGTAAACAGCCCAAAGTTACTGTGGATATGAGTATTCTGGGATGTAATTTCTTAACTACAGGATTCAATGGAAGGGAGGAAATGGTACTATAATTACCAGGACTTCTCAGTGAAGAATAAATTTCATCAAAGAGCAACTTGAAAACTGTAAGACCAAAATATATTAGAAGCTAATCTTAGTTTTGCCACAGGCTGGAGACCAGCCTGATTTTAGAGCTAGCTTTAATGATTTATCTTAAAGAAATATGCTGTGTATTGTACTGGCCTTGAGATGCCTCTAGCACAACTCTTAGGTTAGTAAGATAGAGATGTGAACTTCAGCCCACAATCCTGTTTATGTTTTATGCAATCTCCAGCCAACCGTATTATCAGCATGTGTGGGGTCCTTGGTGCTCTGAGCTTGGTTATCTTGCAGATGTTCTGCTGAGAGCACCAAGGACCCCACAGTTCAACCATGAACTATGGATATTCTTTTCTATCTGTACAATAACAGCATCTGCTTGCGTTCACTGAAAAAGACCAGCTTTGAAATTCTGGATGGCACTGTTTTAAATCTAAGGCACAAACTGTAGTTATTCATGCTTATACTATAATGCACATTAGTATGACAGACTATGAAAAGCATCACATTTATAATGCATAAAAGTTTAGGACTAGTCAACTTATAGCATTTATGTATCAACTGGTATTTTCCTTAAAGTTTTTGGCACTTCCGTAGAGAAAACAATGTTCCCAGAAGCTTGATTATGACAGAATCAGGCTTATACTCCACATTCTTTATTATCTACATGGGGCTGCCTTGAAGACCATCCAGAAACTTCAACTGATCCAGAATGAAGCAGTCCAGACAGTGATGGACAGACACTCCCTTTGCCTATGTAACATCGATGTGTGGAATGTGAAGGATGTGTGTTTGTGTTTATTTTCATAGTCATAATGTACATTGAAGATGGTATTTAATTTTGTTGTACAAGGTGCAATGACAACAAACTAAACTAATTTCTGCTTCGCAAGCTGCATTGGTTGCCATGTAGAATCAAGGCACTGATTATTACCTATAAAATTCTACATATCATAGGTCTTGGCTACATATGGGAACACTCATTTCCCTTATTATCTGCCTGGCCAATTTGATCAAAGCAATAGACTTATATACCGCTTTATAGTGCTTTATAGACCTCTTTAAGTGGTTTACAGAGTCAGCATATTGGCCCCTATAAGAAATGCAGTGTAGTAACTGCATAGTTACATATAGGCATATATATATATATTGCAGAAATGGCAAATACATATGATACTTTGAAAGGACTGCTTCAATTTTGCTCAAGGTAAACAGCTTCGATGAGCTGATTTTTACAACATGATATCTGGACGGGATTACAAAAAGATCACACAATGAGCTGTTAATCCACAAATCAGACTGAAAGCAGCAAAGCAATAGGGGTAATTAGCTGGCAGTTGGCTGGTTTATAAATCAAGGTTTTGTGCCCACATGTGGGATGCCTTCTGTTCCAAAGACATTAAATACTTCTATTAATTCAGTATCAGGTCACCAAGTGACCAAGGCTTTTCCTGGGTCAAAACAAGCTCCTCAGCTACCAACTGTTCTTTAAAAGCAGAGACTAGATAACTATTTTAATATATAGAATAGAATAGAGAGTTTCTACGATATATCTCACATTGACTTTATCAAATAAGGATAGGTTTTGGTTGCTACATGAATTGATGCCTATAATAAGTCTTATGTACAATTGCTCAACAACCTCTTCATCAGATACCTTCAAGTTATGATTTTATATTCTCCTTTTACTTAACCCAAGTGTAAGCTACTGAATCTATAGAGCAACAAAACTGAGCGGCTATTTCATTTGTTTTTCATTTACTCAGATTTCTTGGAATGAACAGGGCACTTTGAAACCCGAGCAGCTTATTCCGAGAAACAAAATGATGTCCACACAAACAAGTCTTCATTCAGTTATTTGCTGTAGTGAAAATCTGCAAAATACACAATTTCAATTTTCCTTCCTCTTTAAAAAGATTATAGAACAAAAAACAAATCAAGAAATTTAATTTTATTACACTTTAAAGCAGATGGCAATGGAACTTAAGGCAGGATCATATGATACTTTCACACAAGTGTGTAATAATAATTCATTCTACACTGTCACAGATCCACATAGAACTTGGACGCAATCCAAGGAGCCTTCATATAAACAGGTTCTGACTTGCTTTGCAAAAACTCTTTCTCCAACATCCCAAAATTTCACACTGCCAAACATCTCAGCTATGTTGAGAAAAGCAATGCTATATTCAAGTAAGCTTTTAAAAGCTATTTCTGAACACGGAAAGAGCCTTATATATCATACCTGGAGTCACAAGACAGAAAGCTCTCATTGTAACAAACTCTTAATGCATTTCTTTAATAAAACCCCCAAATTTCTTAAAATATTGCCATTAACAACTATTGCCATTCCTAATCAGGCTATTGGAAGGTATTTTGTGACCTGTGAATAATGCTATTTCTGAGAAAATATTCTCCTTCCCCAATTCTGCCATACCACAGAAACCCAGCTTTAGAATTATACATAACAGCAATTATCAGACACAAATTTATAATTCAAAACTCCTTTTGACATCCAATTTTAGTTAGAATAAGATATTTCTATTGCATTATAGAATAATTTCTAGCTTAAAAACAACACATATTAAGAAATTCATCTGATGAGCTGAAAACTTATTAAAAAGTGTACATGACAAAGAAAAATGCCTTGAACCAAACAAATTTAATAAACAAAGGATCTTTTTAAAGGATTCAAACATTATGAAATGTGTCTCTAAGTTTAAAAAGCTCATACTAGTCAGATAATCAATTCTGGCTCCTAAAATTAATCCTGTATTCCTGCTTATAAAATTCTAATCTTCTGCAAGTATTTTATACAGATGACAGAATACAAAAACCACAAAAGGATTTCAAATATTCATATTGTTCTGCCTATAATTGTCACTATCTTGAAGCTCCTACACAGCAAAGGATGATTGCCCAAACTAACCTCTGTGCCATACCAACCCAGCTGAAAAGTACTTTTCACTCGAAGATGGATCCAACAGGAAAGGGTTGCTTCTACTGGAAAAAGTAAAATCAAAAGTTGAAAAGGCAGGACTTTAAAAGCTGCTTCTTGTCCTATCAAACTAAACTCCTCCCTTTAGCCCAAAGCGCTTCGATTCCTACTAATCTGCATTGTAGTGGACCTATCAAAACTTGCAATTTGTAGAATAGATGGGAGGAGGAGCTAGCATGCTTCTGTGAAATTGCCTCCATCTCAAACTTTGGGCAGCTTGGACGTTCTTGTTAAGTCTAAATAAGGTGGAATTGTTGGATCCATTTTCTAGTGATACTTTATAATAAATCCAACCATCCTTCTCAGTCACAATAGAGGAAGTCAAGAAGAAAGGGATATACAGGTAGTCCTCGACTTACCACAATTGAGCCCAACATTTCTGATGCTAAATGGGAAATTTGTTTTGCCCCCATTTTATGACCTTTCTTGCCACAATTAAATGAATCACTGCAGTTGATAAGTTAGTAACCTGGTTAAGTGAATCTGGCTTCCCCATTGACTTTGCTTGCCAGAAGATGGCAAAGGGGGGGGGGGTCACACAACTCAGGGATACTTCAAGGGTCATAAGTATGAACCAGCTGCCAAGCACTTGAATTTTGACCACGGGGATGCTGCAAAAAACGGTCGTATCATTTTTTTCAGTGCTGTTGTAACTTTGAACAATCATTAAATTAACTGTTGTAATTAATTGTTGTAAATAGTACTACCTGTACTATTGCATTTTGCCATGATAGATCAATGGAACAGTTTATAGCACGCAATGATTTTCTACAGCTCTACTCTTGAAGATGTTACAAATGGCTGTAAATGCAAAGCACTCAAGATGCAATCATGGGTGTGACCATCACAACTGGGTCGTAAGTACCTTTTGGAGAGTCCATGGTAAACTTCAAATGGTAATTAAGCAACCAGTCATAAGTCAAGGACTACCTGTATTACTTAAGGAAAAAAGTTTGTGGAGAATTTGTATTGGTTATCTATGGAGATTCTCAATCATCCAGGCCATGGTTTTCCAAAAGGTGCTTTTTCAAAAGGCAAAAGGACTTTGTTCTTCCTTGAAGACATTTTACGTTTCATCCAAGGAATTTCAGGACTGAAGAATCTTCCTGGATGAGAAGCAAAATGTCTTCAAGGAAAATCAAAGTCCAGTTGCCTTTTGAAAAAGCACCTTTGGGCTTTTTATTGATTCTTTTATTGCATATTAGATCTAGCTTAAAGCAATTAATCTCAAAACAATCTAACTCACATGAACTCTCAATGGAATGTGCCTCAGTAAAACACAAATACTGATCTAGAATCAATGAGGAGTGACAGACTATAAAAATAAAACCCAGATTTCAAATATTATACAACAGAATACATTTATTCTGCCTATCAGAAATACCATTTTAAGTAAGATTTTACTGTTTTCCAGATAAAGTTTTTATTCTACAAAGTTACAAGCTTCTGCCTTTATGTTCTTTGCTACATTGATGAAAATAATTACCCCCGCTCTTTTACCTAACATAAATAAATTATTAATTTTATTCAGGGAGGTTGAAAATTATATAAATTCATTTATCACAAAATTGTCATTTGTTAACTCCAAATAACATTTGCACCTATCTGTGGCCTTTAAAAAAAACTCATGCAATTGATTACAGTATACCGAAATAAAAACCTTACACATTTAACATTTCCTATATCTTATAAGCATTTCTAATTAGCTCCCACTCTTATACTTTTAGTATTGTAGTAGAAGCAGGTGCATCCTTTATAATAATCCTGATGTTGCAATGCAACTATGCTATATCTGAAGTGGGAAGTGGCATTATGTCTTTATTTATAGCAAGACTGTTCCATTAAAGATATTTCCTGCTAAGAACATAAGAATAGCTCTTCAAGATCTGGCAAAAACCCATCCTAGTGTAGCATTTGTGTTTTATGATAGAAAATCAGATACAGATATTCCTCAACTTACAAGTTTCCTTAGTGACCATTCGAAGTTACAACGGCATTGAAAAAAGTGACTTATGACCATTTTTCAGTTATGACCGTTGTATCCCCATGATGTAATTGACATTTGGATGCTTGTCAACGGACTCGTATTTATGACAGTTGCAGTGTCCCAGAATCACATGATCCCCTTTTGTGACCTTCTGACAAGAGAAGTCAATGGGGAAACCAGATTCATTTAACAACCATGTTAGTAATTTAACAACTGCACTGATTCACTTAAATGTGAAGTCGTAAAATGGGACAAAACTCATTTCATGAGTTTTTTTTCTCAATTAGCAACATAAATTTTGTGTTCGTAAGTTGAGGACTAAGTGTACTTACGGCGTGCAGTCAGTTGAAGGATGTGCATTCTTTACTGCTAACTAGTCCCCTGACTGTGGTATTTGGTAGCTGCCTGCGCAACCCAAGAAAAACACTGAATTCTGAAGACTAGTATTCCTTGATGGACATGTTCTCCATAATGTAAATCCTCCATAGTAGTTGCCATTACCATGTCTTGAGATAATGAATTCCACATCTCTGTGATGAGATGCTTTACATCAGGGGTGTCCAACCGTAGCAACATTTAAGACTTGTGGACCTCAACTCTCAGAATTGAGGAGCACGGCTGGTTGGGGAATTCTGGGAATTGAAATCTACAAGTCTTAAAGTTGCCAAAATTGGAGTCTCCTGGTTTACATTGTTGGTTTTAAAACTTCTTCCATTCAGTTTCCTTACTTCTGATCCTAATGTTTTCCTAATAAGAAAAACAGCTGTCTGTCCACCTTCTCTATACCATGCATGATTTTATACATTTTGACCATATCTTCCCCCTTTTTTTTCAACCTAGACTCTTTAAAATATTTTAGCCTTTACTCAAATGGGAAGTGTTTAAGCCCCATGGTTACTTAAGTTGAACTTTTTGGTACTTTTTCAGAACAAATGTTTTACAAATGTTTCTACTACAACTAGATAAACAATATTCCAGATGAAGACATGGCAATCATGACAAGGCATAACTGTTGGTAGTTTTTGGTCCTTTTCCTAATGATCAAATCAAATCATTTTTACATTAAATCTTTATTATTGCCTTTGACTAGCCTTTGCAGTAAAAAAAGAGAAAGTTTGCTATAATAATGTGTTACTGGGAATGAAAAAGTAGGACAATAATACAACATATCTATTAAAGTTTTGTGCAACTAGGGTGAAGAAGACATCGTATCAATGTCCCTGGTTCTCTTTTTACTATTGATTTGGCATTCTCCAGGGTTAACTGGCCTAAATATTCAAGATTGCAAAATTATATAGGCATGCTGCCAATGGTTAAAGGCATCTTCAGACCCCAATAAGCATATATATATATATTATTTATATAAACTATGTAATGCCTTTTGTTCAGGAGCTCAGGATAGAAGACACAGCATCCCTCTCCCTATTTTTCCCCACAACAGCAATCTTGTGAGATACAGTACTGATAAGAGAATGACTGGCCCAAAGTCATCCAATGAGTTTTCATGGCTGAAAATAGGCTGAATCTTTCTCCAGTGCCAGTGTAATGTTCTGTGTGAAGTTAATGGTTTTTTTGTATCCAAAAGTGCATGACATACATTTAAACTGAATTACATTTGCTATTTGGTTAATATTTATCCAGCTGAAAGAAACTTTTCTAGAGTTCTTTACCATTTTTTATTTTCATCCCAAACTCACTGCTTACTCCAAATCAAGATGCTTCATGAACAAGTTGGAAGTCCTTGTTTTCAATATTGAAATTACTTCTGGAAAGAATTCCAGTTCTTTGTTCCTTCTCTGAGAAAACTACCCATTTATTCCTGTGCCTTGCTTTCTAGTTATTAAACAAATAGCAATTCATATAATTCTGTGAAGTATTTGTGTCCTTTTGGATTGTTTTTAAATCTTTGCCACTGAATGTTATTATCAATGTTACTAGTAGGCCCAATAAATACATAAAGGAAGTGAGTAAATAAAGCTTCAGATTATATTATATTTTACAGTGACATTAACAAAGTGGACTGTTCAAAGGAAAACGGTCAAGATAATAAGGGATCAAAAGAAAAAAGAATGTGCATGCCAATGGATGTGTTAAAATATATTTAACCTGCAGAAGACATGATAGTTGTCTTCAAACATCTGAAAAGATGTGAGGTAGAAGGTGGGACAAAACTCCTCAGGACTGTTCCAGAAGACAGGATAAGAAACACAGATTTCAAATGATGTTGGGTGGATATGAAAAAGAATCTCCTAATAATAAAAGCTATTTTTAAAAAACGAAACAGGTTGCCTCAGGAGCTAGCATTTCTAGCAATGGAGTGTTTCCATCAATTCAACACAGGCTAAATCGGTTGACAATGCTGTACTATGGTCTCTTGAATTGAGCTAGATAATCTATGTGTTTGGTACCTGTTGCATAAATAAAAACAAACTGAGATATGCCAATGTGAAAAAATTACCGTCCACTTAGTTCAATCAACTTTATTAAATAACTTATTTTAATGAAGTATTCATATGTCTAGCCCAACCATCAAACTCCATAAATTTCACAAACTTTTACTCTCCTCTTGTAAATTTCTTAAGATTATAGAGCACTATTTCCCCACTTCAGCCATTTCTAGGTAGAGGAATTTCAAAGCCCAGAATTCCACAGCAGTGGCATTGATGAGGGTACTGAGAATTGAAGTTCATACACCAAGAAAATTTGCCAAGGTTGGGAAATAGAGTTCTAAAGGTACTGTTTCGAAAGCCTCTGTTAGAAAGTAATTCAGGCTTTTGAGTCTACAAAAATATTATAAAATCATTTGTAAAATTCTGAGTCTTCAATGATTTACATTTAGAGACGCAGCCTTGAAATGGAGAAGATTTGGGACAACTTTGAAACATGAGTGCAGCATAAAATTATTCAGTAAGTCACAAAGAATCTCAGAACAACATTCAGAGCTTTAGAGGGCGCTTTTACCTCAATCAAAGTCAGCATTAATGGGCCCGTCATAAGAAAATCACTGGGTAAAAATGGTATTCATGAGAGAACAGGAAGATGGAAGCCATGTTAACCCAGATTATTGATTATTGTCTCGTGTTCGCCAAAAAAAAAACCTGGATGAGTTTTTAGATTTCTGGAAAAAAGAAACCAGATGAATCAAGTAATTGAATTTTCCAGATCAAATGTATGTCTTTTAAGTGTGACAAAAATTGAACACTGCATTTCATGGTAATGACCTCATACCAAGTATGAAGAATGGAGGTGATTTACTCAAAGTCTTTGATGAGGAATTTTGTCAAAGGCTTTTTTGAAAACCCAAACATCCAAAACTGATAATCAACTTCATTCACCTGCCTGCTGATGCCCTTAAAAAAAGTCTAAAAGATTGGTGAAGCAAGATTGCAGAATCCATCCTGACTGCCCGTCATCAAGACTAGCCAGCAAGTCTATGTGCTTCTTTTTATGATGACTGCTACCAATTTATCCAAAACAGACATTAAGCAAACTAACCAAACTTCTTGGATCTCTTTTAAAATAATTTAGAGAAGCATTTTAAGGGATGTAAACATGGCAAAGTCAGTTCAAACCAAATTATCTAAGGAACCTATGCAAGATCAAGCTCCTTTTCATCAAATTGGGTATTGTGGAATATTTACCACCCACATGCTTCAAATAATTTATAGGCCGGTATTGGGAATTTATACTGTAACCTATAGATTGAATGAAGCAGTTAAAAGAAACAAAAAGAATCGCTCTAAACATTATAAAGGTGGTCCTCGACTTATGACCACAATTGAGCCCAAAATTTCTGTTGCTAAACGAGACAGTTAAGTGAATTTTTCCTAATTTTACAACTTTTCTTGACACAGTTAAGTAACTACAGTTAAGTTAGTAACACAATTGTTAAGTGAATCTGGCTTCCCCATTGACTTTGCTTGTCAGGTCACAAAAGGTGATCACATGACTACTGGACATTGTAACCATCATAAATATTAATCAGTTACCAAGCATCCAAATTTTGATCACCAGACCATAGGGATGCCGCAACAGTCATAAATGTGAAAAATGGTCATAGGTCACTTTTTTCAGTGCCGTTGTAATTTCAAACAGTCACTAAACAAACTGTCATAAGTTGAGGACTACTTCTAATGAATATTGCAGAACTGCTTTAAAATACATAATTTTAACAAAAAAGTCTTTAGGTTGCATGTAAAAACTGAGCATTATGCAATACCGATGCAACAAAGTACTAGTGACTCAGAAGCATATTTTTTTGTAACAGATTTACTTTGGAAGGATGTGTTAGAAAATGAATCAAGTAATAACAGATTAATAATTTCATAGATTTTACACCACACTCTATTCTGTGCCATTTTTGTGGAGAAGCTGACCACAGTGTCCACTTTTCTTGCTCCAGTAACCAAGGTTACCATTGAAACTCATTATTTAATTTTTATAGAGAGATAATAATGTACTAATGCTACAAGGTTAAGCACAGCAAGTCAGCTAGGCAAGTCAGCTAGGCAAATATAAAAGAACAGGTTTGCAAATTAGTCCTATAATTCATCTTCAAAAGCCATTAAAAATTATAAATAAGACCTAAAATGAAGCTTTTCTTGTCATGGAAATATATGTAAAAAAAAGCTCTAGTTGTCCCTCAAACAGGTTTATTTATCATATACACTGCAAGGACGCAGGATTCCATATCTCTGACTTTTCTGAATACAAAAAAGACTATCTGCACCACAGGGTTAGTTATGACGTTCAATGGGTCATTATCTTTAAAACATAAAGTTAAACACATTTTTCCCTAAGAGAAGAAAAACTCACAAAGAGTACAAAACAAAAGAAGTTGAAATCTATGATTATTCTGTTGATGCATGTACTGTACTGATTAAAGCAACCTTGAAGGATGATGTTAAAAAAAACTAGAGAAAACTGAGAGTTACTTTAGAGTAAACTGAACATTAGATGTAATTTTGAAACTTAACTTGCGCAAAGAAGTCGTGGTTATTTAGTAAATGCTTGTTTATTTCCAAATCAAATAAAATTAGGGAAAAATTAACATAAGAAATGCAGTTCATGTGCAGCCTGAATGTCTGTAACCCTTGTTCTATGAAAAACACCAATTGCTCAAAAACATCTGTTGTATGTGAATATTCTTAGTATGTCAAAGGATTCAACTGAGAACAGAAAATCTTGTATAGTGTATGCCAAGATCCCACCATTATTGTCAGAAGTTATTTTAGTGTTTTACTGTAATAAAACTAATCAACCAAAACAGTATCGTGTTTAGGTACTCCTGGCTTATAACCATAATTGATACCAAAAATTTTGTTGCCAAGTGTGTTAAGTGAGTTTTGCTCCATATTATGACCTTTCTTGCCAGTTGTTAAGAGAATCACTGTAGTTGTTATGTTAGTAACACGGTTATTAAGTGAATCCAGCTTCCCCATTGACTTTGCTTGTCAGAAGGTGGCAAAAGTCACATGATCCTGGGACATTGCAACTGTCAAAAATATGAGTCAGTTGCCAAGTGTCTGAATTTTGATCATGTGACTGCAGCAGTTGTTAAGTATGAAAAACAGTCATAAGTCACTTTTTTCATTGCCCTCGTTACTTCAAATGGTCATTAAACCAACTTTTGTAAGTCAAGGACCATCTGTATTTTAGACATATAGTTAGAAGTCTTTCAGCAATTATTACTCTTTTTTTAAAAAAAAGATTAGATTAATACTTTATTGATAATTTCACAAGTGAAGGTTCCCCCAAAGAGGGCTTTTAAAAATCAGTAGTTAATAACTTCAGAAAAACAAATTGCTCTTCATTTATTTGACAGTTAGGTTTCTATTGAAGGACCAGTTACTTTTCTCCCAATAACGCTGCTTTTAATAAAACCTTTCCTAAATCCACTCCAAATAGCAATCTTTTATAAAGTAAATATGATTGACACAAGCCCACCATGTAAGGTTCATGTTACTGTGTTTGGCTGGGTAGATGGAAGTAAACTGGAACAAGTGTTGAAATCAGATCAGTTTCACTTGAATTTGTCAAGAACTAGACACAATGCAGGTTAAAATGATTAGTCCTTGAAAACTATTTAAAGAAAACAGATATTTTTTATGAGCCACATGTGCATTTAGTTGTGTCTGCTATATTATTAGTTCTTGTTTACACAGGAAATTTTACTGGGGTTATGGAAAATTTAAAAACAGAACTGCAGTTGAATAGCATTCAAGAGTAATAAGTCAAAACCGACTTGGAGCTCAGAATGTATACTGATCTTTCTCTTTGAAAGATCAAGCTAACTCAGTGCTATTTCATATAATTAATTGTATGGAAAAATCAGATAAAAGGGAGAATTCAGGACATCTACACAAACATCTCAAGTGAGTATAGATATAACAATCACTTTTAGACAGATAGTGTTTGACTTACATTCATTTGTTCTTTGACCATTCAGTTAACAACAGCACTAAAAAAGTGATTTATGATTGGTTTTCACAATTACGACTGGTCATGTGATCAAAATTTGGACGCTTGGCAACTGGCTCATATTTACGATGGTTGTGGTGTCCCAGAGTCATGTGATCACCTTTTGCAACCTTCTGACAAGCAAAGTCAATGGGGAAGCCAGATTGACTTAACAACCATGCCACTATTTTAACTGCAGTGATTCACTTAACAACTATGGAATAGTCATAAAATAGGGCAAAATTTACTCAACTGTTTCACTTAACAACATAAATTTGGGCTCCACTGTCGTAAGTTGAGGACACATGTATGTAAAATATATTAGGCAAATGCAATGCTTAGTAAAATTAAAAGCATTTCAAAAGAATTCTTTTTGAAAAATGTTTCATTATTGGGTAAATTTACAATTAATGCAGAATTATGAAATATATGAATATATATTTCCTTGTTAAAAAATAGGAATAAACTGATTTCCCCCTTAGAATTTAAAACAATATTTAGGAATAATAAACATGTTGCTTCCATGGCATCAGTCTGCTGTGCAATTTTTATCTGAAACAAACAAGTGTGGAATGTCCTTTTCATTTAAAGGACACTGAAACAGGACCAATACCTGAAAAATAATACAGCAGCATGGAATATGCTTGGTAAGATAATTTTAGCTAATTTGGACATTTTAACTATAAAATGCTTTGCTGAGCTGAATGTTCCAGATCACAGACTGAGAAAAAAAAGGATCAGTGTAGATTGAAAGTCGTCTGAATGACTTTGGGCCAGTCACTTTCTCTCAGCCCATCTCAGCTCATAGGGTGGTTGTAAAGAAGATAGGAGAAAGAAATATTATATATGTTCTTTGTCTTGAGTTGTTATTAAATAAATAAATATGGTATTAAACTTAAAATGTATTGCCATTCATCCAGAAAGCCTAAAGAACACTATTGTAATTTCCCAATAGGCAGATTCTGAAAATATCACAGAACATACCTTAAATTGTTTTGAAATTCCAATTGGACAGTTGACAATACAATAATGAACAATAGAAAGAAAATCATTTAGTGCAAGTAAATGAAAAAGGTTAAAATTCATTTTACTTGCTGCCATTAAAAATGAGTTAGCAATAGACAATTAAGGAGGCAAAAGCCCCTGATTTAGGCAAACCCATCAAGAAATCACAATCTTATTTAATAGTCTATCCTCCATCTGCTTAAATACAGGTAGTCCTTGACTTACAACCACAATTGAGCCCACAATTTTTATTGTGAAGCAAGACAGTTATTAAGTGGGTTTTGCCCCATTTTATGACCTTTCTTACCACGGTTCTTAAGTGAATCATTGCAGTTGTTATTAACATGGTTCTTAAGTGAATATGGTTTTCCCATTGACTTTGCTTGACAGAAGGTTGCAAAAGGTGATCATGTAACCTGGGTCTCTGCAACCGTCATAAATACATCAGTTGTCAAGTATGTGAATTTTGTTCACATGACCATGGGACTGCCGCAGCAGTCGTTAAGTGTGAAAAACAGTCATAAGTCACTTTTTTCAGTGCCACTGTAACTTTGAATGGCCCCTAAACAAATGGTTGTAAGTCAAGGAGCTGTATTTGCATGCTAACTTATTCACAAGTGATTATTTATTATTTATAAATTTATTACTAAATTTATTTGCCACCATCTCGCCACGAGAATGCAACTGTCCTCAAAATTTAAAAAATGGCTAGTTGAAATGCTGCTCTTATAAAGGCAAGAAGATAACACATACACACATTACATGCACCTAGTCAATCAAAGATAAGGACAGGCAAAGCCGACTCTGAATATGTAGAACTGGTTTACCCAGGACAGAGAAGCAATGGTTTACAAATACACAAAACAGCTGCCCCATCACCCAGGATTTGTACATCTGGATTAACATTTTGATAAATGTATGCACACAGTCACCCTTTACACAACTTGTTACAGTTCAGAGGCATTCCAAGGAAAATACATGATGCCCACAGAGAATTCTTCCTCTGGACTGAACAGAATATTCCACACTATTCACAGTTATTGTTGTTTTTTCCCCATTGAATACATACACTCTAAACATTAACTGCTTATCTTTTAAAGAAGCCTTTTGCAAGGCAGGATATAAAGCATACATAAATAAAAACCCGGAACACCACATTGTAGTGGATATATATTACATGTCACACTTACACAAAGTCTTAAGAGGTGAGCATTGGTTCCTTCTATCTATACAGCTTTGGTTGAAAACATATCAGGTGTGACAAATATCAGGCAATGTGAAGTAAATGTCTAGAACAGGGGTCTTCAAACTTGACAGCTATAAGACTTGAGGACTTCAACTCCCAGAATTCCTCCTCCAGTCATGTTAGCTCAGGAATTCTGGGAGTTGAAGTCCACAAGTCTTAAACTAGCCAATTTTGAAGATCCCTGGTCTAGATAGGAGATCCCTTGTAAGGAAACATCCTTTTAACAATCCTGCAACATTCACAAACCCAGGGCCATTTCCTCCCCAAGACCTGTATCCCCTAAAGTTTCATCCAGATTATCTATTCCAGGGGTCTCCAACCTTGGCAACTTTAAGCTTGGTGGACTTCAACTCCCAGAATTCCCCAGCCTTCTGGGAGTTGAAGTCCGCCAGGTTTAAAGTTGCCAAGGGAGGGGGGAGGAGGAGGCTCGCAATGGCAACTGGAGGGGAAGAAATAAAACACATTATGAAGCAAAAGTGAAATTGGGTGAGCTTTTCAAAGCAAACTTCTTCTGGGCCACACGTGCAGCCCGAGTAACTTTTAAGGGTGAGTAATAGCAATAAATAAATAAATAAATAAAGCCAGAAGTGTCTCGGTTTTTTTCCCCGAGCGAAAGAAGCCTCTTCCAGGCGTCGTGGAAGCCCCGAAAAGGGGAAAGTTGCTGAACAACAACAACAAAAAAACACCCTCCAACGCAATCACGAAAGGGCAGGAAAAGTTGTAAAGACGCATGCAAACACACGAAGTGTACACACACACACACAGAGGCCTGCGCACCCCAAGACCTCGGCTGACACGCAACCTCCCCGCGTGTTCGTTCCCACACGCGCCGGCATGACTAAACACGCGCTGACCTCCCTTCTCACGCCTGGGTTCCCTGAGCTGGGCCGGCCTCCTTCCTTTCCCCTCGCCGTCGACCAGGCCCGTCGCCCGCCTGGCGCTCACCTGCATCCAGCCCCCGGGGCGTCTGTCGACGGGGCTGAGGCGGCTGCTCAGGCGGCGGGGCTGAGGGCGAGAAAGACATGCAGGAGGCAGCGGCCGGGCCGGGGCGAGCGCAGGGCGGGCTCGAAGAAGCCACGGGCCTGACGCGGCGGCGGGGGACGGGGGCGGGGGGTTATTGGCGAAGCGGGCAGGCGGTCACCCTCCCGGGCCGTCTTTCCCTCCTCCTCCTCCTCCTTCTCCTCAGGCCTCAGTAGCAGCAGCAGCAGCAGCAGCAGCGACGGCGGCAGCGCGGGGATTCTGCCGGAGGAGGAGCCTGGCCTGCCTCGACGCCGCGGTGTGAAGGAGGAGGGATCCAGACGCCGCCGCCGCCGCCGCCGTCGTCGTCTCCTCCTCCTGCGGCGGCGCCTCTCCTTCCCGCCTCACCGCCGCCCTCCTCCTCTTCCCGCGCCTCGCGCAGGCCCATTTCGCGCCACGGCGCGCGCATTTCCATCCCTCCACGCACCTCATCCCGCGGGGCCCCCCCGCGCGCTTTCCTCCCCCGCCCCCTCCCCACCCCCCCCCCCCCACACCTCACGCGGAAGAAAGACGAAGGCGCGCGGGCAAAACTGGGAGGGAGGAGGGGCAGCGGGGGAACATGCGCGCGCGCGCGCGCGCTTCTCTCTCTTTCGGGAGGGAGCGCGCGTGCGCGATTCTCGGCCCCGGTCCGTTCCGTAGGGTGCGTGGCGGGTCCCTCGTGCACGCCCCTCTTCCCCGCGCTTTCTTCGCCCGCCTGTGCCTGAACATAGAGGAATAGAATAGGAATACAGAACAGAACCACAGAGTTGGGAGGGACCTTGGAGGTCTTCTAGTCCAACCCCCTGCCTAGGGCAGGAAACCCTACACCACTTCAGACGAATGGTTATCCAACATCTTTTTAAAAAACTTAATTCACAACTTCTGGAGGCAAGTCGTTCCACTGGTTAATTGTTCTAATTGTCAGGGAATTTCTCCTTAGTTCTAAATTGCTTCTCTCCTTGATTAGTTTCTTACCCATTGCTTCTTGTCCTGCCTTCTGGTGCTTTGGAGAAGAGCTTGACTCCCTCTTCTTTGGGGCAGCCTCTGAGAGGAGAGGAGGGTTGGTGTTAAGGGGGGGGGGATGGGCTGGGGGTGGGGTAGAGAAGGGGGCAGGAGGGGAAGGGCTGGCCTGCAGAAGTTGTGGCTGCTCCATCCCATCAATGGAGGGTTTTTTTTAAGAAAAGCCACTCAAGAGCCATTTGACTGGAATGGTACATTAGGGTCTCCTGGTTGAGCAAGCGGGTTGGACTAGATGACCTCTGAGGTCCCTTCCACCTCTGTTGTTCTGTAAAGGTAGTCCTCAACAACAGTTTGTTTGTTACAACTGAAAAAAGTGACTTATGACTATTTCTCACACAGTTTCAGTGACCTCAGATCATATGATCACCTGTTGTGACAAGCAAAGTCAATGGGAAAGCCAGATTTGCTTATGAGTCACCTGCTTGAGCAAGTGGGCTGGACTAGAAGACCTCCAAGGCCCCTTCCAACTCTGTTATTACCTGCACAGGTAATCCTCGCTTTAACAAAAGTTCATTTAGTGATTGCGAATGTACAACGTCACTGAAAAAAAGGTGACTTATGACCATTTTTCACACTTAATGACTTGCAACATCCCCATGGTTATGTGATCAAGATTTGAACGCTTGGCAATAGAATCATTTATGAGGTAACATCCCAAGCTAAGACCTCTTGTGTTCCCAGATGATAGAATAGAATAGAATAGAATAGAATAGAATAGAATAGAATAGAATAGAATAGAATAGAATTCTTTATTGGCCAAGTGTGATTGGACACACAAGGAATTTGTCTTGGTGTAAATACTCTCAGTATACATAAAGAAAAGGTGCATTCTTTAAGAATCAAGAATCATAACGTACAACACTTAACGATAGTCATAGGGTACAATCAACAATCAAATCATACTAGGAAACAGTCAGGTGGGAGGGGATGGGTGATAAGGAGTGATGAGAAGATTAACAGTAATAGTAGTGCAGACTTTGTAAATAGTTGGACAACAGGGAATTACTTGTTTAGCAGAGTGATGGCGTTCGGGGAAAAACTCTCCTTGTGTCTAGTTGTTCTGGTGTGCAATGCTCTATAGCGTCGTTTTGAGGGAAGGAGTTGAAACAGTTTATGTCCAGGTTGTGGGGGATGTGTAAATATTTTCACAGCCCTCTTTTTGACTCGTGCAGTATACAGGTCCTCAATGGAAGGCAGGTTGGTAGCCACTGTTTTTTCTGCAGTCCTAGTTATTCTCTGAAGTCTGTGTCTGTCCTGTTGAGTTGCAGAACCAAACCAGACGGTTATAGAGGTACAGATGACAGACTCAATAATTCCTCTGTAGAACTGGATCAGCAACTCCTTGGGCAGTTTGAGCTTTCTGAGTTGGCGCAGAAAGAACATTCTTTGTTGTGCTTTTCTGATGACCAGGCAGTTTTTGATGTTAGGTGTCCATTTTAGGTCATGTGATATAGTAGAACCTAGAAATTGAAGGTCTCTCCTATTGATACTGTGTTTTCTAGGAATTGTAAGAGGTGGTAGTTTAATGGGAACGCCGGGCTGACCCGAGCTTGGCTTCCTTCCCAAGTCCCTCCAGCCCGAACCTGAAGGGGCCACCGGAGAGGCCGCCCGAGGCAGTGATAGCGCCCACCCATCTGTGGACAGGGAGGCAAGGCGACGGCCTGCGCCGCGTCCTCCTCTGAGCTGAGCCCCGCTGAGTGAGGCCCGATGCCTGTGCCGCTGAAGCGTTTGGAGCTGCCGGCGCATTTGGAGATACGTGGGGATGGAGACGGGCTGGGCGAGGTGTGGAAAGGATGGGCAGCTTCGGGCTGTCTCCGCCGGACCCGCTGGACGGGGAAGCAGCGCTGCCGTCACCTCGCCTCCCTGTCCGCGGACAGGTAGGTGCTATCACTGCCTTGGGCAGCCTCTCCTGGTGGCCCCTTCGGGTTTGGGCTGGAGGGACTTGGGAAGGAAGCCAAGCTCGGGTCGGCCCGGCTCTTTCACTTGGCAGGCAGGCACGCACTCGCGGCTCGCTTTCCTGGCTCGGCCCAGCCTGCACGGCTCTGACGCGGCCCTGGCAGGATGAGCGGAGGGCCCGGCAGGGAGGCACTTGCTGCCTTGGCGAGAGCTCCGCCGCCAGGCAGGAGGGCCCGCCTGTCAGGTGCTCTGGGCACCCCAGGCGAAGCTCTTCGCACTCTGCCTGGCGCCAGGCAGGGATGGTGGCTGGGCGCTTCTCCCGGGGTGGGCTGATCCTGTGCTGCGGCCCTGGGAGATTTGCCTCCCCATGTGGGGTTGGGCGCCCTCTCGGCTTTGTCGTACTGGTAGTAGGGCATTGTTTTTAAAATAATTGTCTTTACCTTCAAAGGCAAAGCGAAGGTGGCGACAGGAGCGCCTGAAGCCGAGTGTCTCCGCTGGGCCCCGGTTGCAGGGAGGAGCCCTGGCTGGCCGCACAGGGCTGCGCCAAACGCCGCGGCATTGCTCTAAATGCCGTGGCAGCATGGGGAGAAGGGAAAGCAATGGTGGCAGAAGGTCTCGTGATACGAAGTGCCCCACCAACGCCGAAGTCAACGCAGGCTGCACCATATCCGGGTATGCAACAAAAGTACTTCCTAACGGCAAGGCCCCCCCCGCCATTTCCCCCCCATTTTGCATGTTTAATATAGGCCTTAATTTGGGGGGAGGGGCTTAATTTGATTTTATGCCTATAAAACATGCTGGGACTTCCTATTGGGGGAGGCCGTATTGTTGGAGAAACACGGTAGAAAACCTATGATCCATTCCAATTCTGCTGTTCTGTTGTGGTTCTTGCTAAACTGACAACTTTCTATGAATAATAATCATAGATTGTAACAAATGGTAATAAAATACTATCAAAATACACCTGAAAACTGGAAAAACCTATTCCAAGATAATTTATTCAAAACCAAGTATAGTTTGACAATTGCATTCTGATATCATTGCAACTGTCCTAAATAATTGTAACTGTGAAGTCTGAACGGTTATAATTAAGATAATTATTAAAGCAGGATATGACTCATGCTGGGTGGGGTTTCTTTTTGACCTTGAAGGTTCTGCAGGCATATTTTGAGGGAATCTTGGCTTTCGTGAAACCTGATTGGATCCACAGTGTAATTTGTTCCTTCCAAATAATATATTGCTTTTCCTCCTCCAAAATGTTCTTTCTGCGCCAAATCAGAAAGCTTTAACTGCCCAAGGAGCTGCTGATCCAGTTCTACAGAGGAATTATCGAGTCTGTCATCTGCACCTCTATCACTGTCTGGTTTGGTTCTGCAACCCAACAAGACAGACACAGACTTCAGAGAATAACTAGGACTGCAGAAAAAACTATTGCTACCGACCTGCCTTCCATAGAGGACCGTATACTGCACAAGTCAAAAAGAGGGCTGTGAAAGTATTTACAGACCCCTCACATCCCAGACATAAACGTTTTTAACTCCTTCCCTCAAAACGATGCTATAGAGCACTGCACAAACAACTAGACACAAGGACAGTTTTTTCCCAAACGCCATCACTCTGCTAAACAAATAATTCCCTCAACACTGTCCAACTATTTACAAAGTCTGCACTACTATCACTATTACTCTTCTCATCACTCCTTATCACCTATCCCCTCCCACTTGTATTTCTGTCGCTTCTATCCTTACTATTTATATTGACTGTTTCCTAGTATGATTTATTTGCTTACTGTACTCTATGATTATTATTAAGTGTTGTATCTGATGACTCTTGACGAATGTATCTTTTCTTTTATGTACACTGAGAGCATTTGCACCAAGACAAATTCCTGTGCGTCCAATCGCACTGGGCCAATAAAGAATTCTATTCTATTCTAAAATGACTTTAAACCTTTTCTTGCATTATTTGTTCAATCTTGGCTCATATTTATAGTCTTAAACTATTTTTGTACACAACTTCTGCAGCCTACAGTGATATTGTAGGTGACAAATGAAACCTGTGGCAATAAGTTGCATCAGATCTGAAATCTCCTGCAAGATTATATGTCACAGAAGGGAAGTAGGTTTTCTAATGAATTGAGAAACTGTTGGGTCATCACATTTTTCTATCCATACCAGAAAAAAAAGGTGTTTTGTCCCATACACAGAAATAGCATAGTAGTCATTGCAATAAAAAAATCCTAACATTGCATTTATTGTATTACTTGTCAAACAATTGTCATGAATTCCAATTGTGTAATTTTATTTTTTTGTCCTAGAGTTCCATATTTTGCAATGCATGTAGTCCTCACTTAACAGCGGTAATTGGGACCAGAATTCCTGTAGCTCATCGGAGTCGCATAGCTGCACTGCTAGTGGTCCAGATATTTCACAAAACCAGAAGATAGATAGGATAGATAGATAGATAGATAGGTAGGTAGGTAGGTAGGTAGATAGATAGATAGATAGATAGATAGATAGATAGATAGATAGATAG
>NW_020769399.1:3064912-3114892 GCF_900518735.1 Pseudonaja textilis
AGAAAGAAAGAAAGAAAGAAAGAAAGAAAGAAAGAAAGAAAGAAAGAAAGAAAGAAAGAAAACTATTGGCTAAGTGTGATTAGACACAAGGAATTTGTCTTTGGTGCATAAGCTCTCAGCGTACATAAAAATACATTCAGCAAGAATGATAAGATACAACACTTAGTGATAGTCATAGGATACTAAATGAGCAATCAAAATCATACTAGGAAACTAAAATAATATGATCGTAAAGATACAAGCAACAAGGTTATAGTCATAAGTAGAAGAAGATCGGTAATAGAAAGGATGAGAAGAATAATAGTAATATAGTCCTAGTAAATAGTTTGACAATATTGCGGAATTAGATTTATTTCTTCATTTCAGGATACCTGACAAGGCTGCTTTCAGACTGGATGACTCCTAACTCTTAATAAATATGGGTTTTCTGCTACAAACTGCAACAGAATCACAATCAACTGTCCGTCTCATCAGGGATCATGGGCCTATTTGCTAGACTCCAATCTATTAGGTTGTATCTGATAACATAATATCCTAGGTATTATGCCTTTTCCCAGCCCATCTGAGGAAAAAAGCAAATACATGACTCTTGTGGGAGTAAAAGATCAAGATTTACATCTGCAATTACCACCTTAAGATTGTCTTTTATTACCTGGGCAATGTGTTCCTTGTTGACAAAAGACAGACTGAAAGAATCCCATTAAGCCACTCCGGTAAAATGATAGGTTTCTTCTACTTATGCTATCTCTACAGATCTCATATTGGTGACCTCTCTATCCAAACCAACATTCTAGTTACAGTTAAGGGGTCTGGGAACTGAAAAGGGCAGGAAAAAAGGCGTTTTTCAAACGCTGCGCATCTGCGTGCAGCACTTATCAGCTGTCCAGGTGGCACAGCTTTAGGTGTAGTGCATCAGGCGCGCGGGTGGGCGAAGCGCGCATGCATGCACAAAACATAATCACCGAACCGGTAGTAACACCGGTTGAAACCCACCCCTGGGAAGGACTCCCTTATTTTAGAAAAGTATTTTTTAAAGTGTGGTCCAAGGATTCCTAGAGGTCCCCGCAAATCCTCTCAGGATTTGCAAATCAAAATTCTGACAAGCAGAGTCAATGGGGAAACCAGCAAGATGTTGCAAGTGGCAGGATTCAGTTTCATCTAGTAATTAAGGCACCAAGTTAAAACCCAAGAGACTGAATTCTTAGTGAGGGAAGTCACCCCTCCTGGTAGAATGAAATATTTTGAGAAATATTTTAAAAAGGCAGACTATTATATTTCCCCTAAAAGAGAAATGGAAATCTTAAGGGAGACAGAAATTCAGCCCCAGCTCCCTGCCCCCAGCAGATAACTGGTGCCCATTGAGAAGGACTGGGCCAGCCTATCAACAAGACAAAAGACCGTCAGCTCCAGGGTGATGGGATTAAGACATGACCCTCCAGGACATAATAAGATTATTTAGCAGCAGAGCTCACCACATGACACAATCACCTGGAGACATTGCATCACCCTCCAGGCTTCAACAAAACTTGATTCAGACAGACATGACCCCACATGGCCCCATGGGAGTCTGACTACACCCAATACAGTTCTTGCACAGGAACAGGAAGCTCAAGGGCAACACCCAAGAGAGGGTATAAATAACCCTCACTCTCCACTCCATGTGGTCAGCTGCCCAGACCCTGAAAACCGTGTGGTCCTGTCCATCAATAAACCATCTTTCCAATCAGCCTCCATGTTTCCAGTGTCTTTCTCCCCACTTGGAACTGAAACAGATGGATATTTCTTTCAACATTAGCCATGAAAGGCAGCTGGGTGACTTTGGGCCAACTCTACCCTCAGCCTAATTTACATTCATAGAGTGGCTGTTGTGGGGAAAATAGGAGGTAGAAGTTGTGTTGAATATGTTTGCTACCTTGAGTTATTTGTAAAAAGGCATGATTTTTTAAAAAAATCTTTTAAAAATAGCGGGATTTGCTTAATGATAGCAATTAGAGCTGCCAGAACTACTGTTGTACACATGACACTGTTCCTTATGACTACATCACTTAATGACAGAATTCCCAGTGCCAATTACCACTGACAAATAAGGATACTGTTAAAAATAATGTTGAAAATAATGTTTTCAGTAAACATTAATAATGTTGAAAACAATATGAAACATAATTCCTGGACAATAACATTTTCATTAATGTTCTTTATAATAACTTATAGGTGGAAAAGCATATTAACAAATGCATCGATTATAAAACAATACCCACTGATGGGTTTACAAATCAGGCTCAACCACAATTTAACCATGGCTCATTCAATAAATTGCTGTTGGTTCATAAATCATGGTTTATAGACCAGAGGGAATTGAAACTGGCAAGACTGTGGCTTGCGCAAGCCTGTTAATGCAATAATTCGCTGTCCACTTCGTTGTTCCACTTTTTCTTCCCCGAGGCGGAACTTTTCTTGCCGACTCCGCATGGCCGGCCGGGCCACTTTTGGTAAAGCACCTCTGCGCGTTTTTTTTCCTGGCCAAGATGGCGCTGCCCGTAGTACGGTGTTGTTTCCAGAGAGGTGAGAGTCTCGATCCGGCGTGAATCAAATCTGTAGAAGCCCTTTACCCCCTTCCCAGCTTAATTTCTCTCCAAAATGTCTCAGCTTGGGATTTTACATTAATAATAATAATGTATTATATAGATATGTCCCCCGGCACCCAGCAGGACGGTGGGTTTAGAATGGGGCTATTGCTGTAGAGTAGCGTTTCCTAATCATTTGCCAAATATGAAAGATACTTGCAAAAATCGTATTCTTTTCATACTTTTAATTTGCTGGAAATACGATTTTTCATGAAAAATATTTACGGTAATACCTAATAGGGTTAATATGGTTAGGTTTACATAATAAATATTCTACAAACACATGTTATCTCCTTGGAACCTTTCACCAACTAGCAAAGCCATGGATCTAATTAACAGATGATTGAACCATCATAATTTATATGATTATATAATTTATATATTGTAATATAACAATATAATGTATAACTTTTATTTATTATTTATTAAATTTTATCTCCCTGCAAGGTGACTGAGCAGCTTACAAGTAATTATTAACTGTTCTAATATAATAATTGACAAGTATACAGTTTAAATAATTTATATTTAACCCAAACAAAAGATTTTATTTTTTATGTTAATTTTTTTATTTTATATTTTACAATAATTCCATTTCATTTCAACCGTGTGTCGGCTGGGTACATATATCTTGTGCTTAATTATAATTAATAATTTTCTTGGCAATGTAACAATAATCACATTTTCTTATAGCTATTATTTAATATATTATTTTTTGTAAAATCTTAACTTATTGCTCTATATATTCATCTAGTTCTAGTACGTTTTAATTTGTTTTATTTTCCAACCATTGATAAAATAAATCCCATACCATATAATAACTGGTTTCTTCTTTTTCTTTGATTATCAGTGTTAACCTGTTCATCTCTGCACATTTTCTCGATTACTTTACCCTCTATCGGTATTTTTAACATAAAATATTTTTCTTCCACTGAATGAGAAGCTACTTAATGGTTTATTTAATTAATTAATTGTAAATCAGGTGTGCCATCTGTTCACAGAGTCTTTTTAGGGGTATCTTTTGGCTATTATTAGTAAAAAGCATGGAAGCTGATAAATTATTTTGAAGTAAGGAAGTTGATGAACTTGGTGTGAAATATAAAAGTACAGCAAATTCCCCCAAATCCAGATTTTTTTTTTTAAAAAAAGAATTCCAGATATACCCAGAGCAGACTGGCCTTCAACCTCCCCCCACCAGTCATCAAAAATTATAAAGTTTGGCTATGAGTGAATAATTCTAAAGAAAACATCTACGAGTACTTCTGAAGAAACTGACATTTTCAATTATTCTCGTATATAAAATACAGCCAATTCTGAGAGCAATTCTAAATTGAAAGCTGTCTCATTTGGCTGCAGATGAAATGAAGGTAAACAGTTGTATTTTTTATTTTTTTTAAAAAAAAAAAACCACCCCGCAATTATTCAAAATATATTTTTAAATTTGAGAACTGGAAAGTCTAGTTAGTTCTGCCAAACCATGTTACACTACTTGCAAATATCAGAGCTGTATTGTCGATAGATATTTTCCTGTTGCAAAGGTCTAGAAAAGCCATACAAATTTATGCCAATTATGTGACATGACTAGCCATATAGTTCATTTTTGGATTGTTACTGTTTTTGTCTTTCTACAGTTTTTGCTCAGAGTCCTAGCCATATTTCCTCTAGAATTGTTCAATATCCTGCAGTGGTTTCTTGTTTTACCAACTTACTTGTTCCCAGTAGAAAGTATGCTGCAAAGTAAGTAAATAAGGGGGATTTATTTGAATAGTTAACAGAAACATTTATACATACACATATGCATAGACATAGATACATACAGATGGTCCTGGGATCACATGATTGCCATTTCTGACTTTCCCACTAACTCCTGATAAACAAAGTCATTGGGGGGGGAATTAGATTCATTTAACAATTGTTTTAACAATCAAGAGGTTTGCTTAAAGAGGTTTGATTGCAGCTAAAAGATCATAAAATTTGGTGCAACTCACTTAATGCCTCGCTTAGCAACAGATGTTCCAATTCCAATTGTGGTTGTTGAGGACTACCACCTGTACATGGTAGCATAAACAGAAATATTCAGTGGGACCAAACTTCAAACTCAGCAGTATGTGAGTTCAGATATGCAATCTAGTCTTATATAAAGTACACTATCCACTATAAAATATACTATCTAACATTTTGTAAAATTCAGTGATTATGACCTACTGTTTCTTCTACACTATCCAGGCAATTGTGAAATGCATTTGCTTCTCATGGAAGCATTTATAAATATAATGCTTTGTACTTTGAAGACATAGTAAAGATGTTTTTAATTGTGTTCAAAAGCTGGCTCCATGCCATATTAGTTATAGTTAAAAATATTAAGGGAATCAGATTTTGTTGATTCTGACAACCGTTCAAGGTAGATAATCAAAGTTTAAAATTTAATAATTTAAAATATTTTCTACTTTTATTATTGGCATAATCTATATCTATTAGGGAATAATTAAATTATTTATTTTAATTTAAATTTCTAGTTCCAGACGTTTGTCATAAAGCAGAGCTGAACATTAACACAGAAAGGAAAGCAGCTCCTCTGGAAACTTGTTCAATGTTTTCTAGTTTTTGGACTGAATCCACAAATGTGAAAACGCTTTTTATTTATATTTAATTTCTTGTCTGTGGTTCTCTTTTTCCTGCATGTCTCATAATTGAAAATAATGATAACTAGTCACCAGTGTTTCTTTTCATATAGCAAATAGTTTTCTCAAATTAAGCAGGTTTCTAGTATAGTATATGTCTGTGATGGCGAACCTATGGCATGCGTGCTGGAAATGGCACGCAGAGCCATTTCTGCCGGCACGAAAGCCATCGCCCCAGAGCAGGTACACCGCGCAGGTGCATGCACTGCCCGCCCGCCAGCTGATTGTCAGGTGGCTGCCACGCATGTGCAGGGGATGGGTTGCGTGCAGGAGACGTGTGCACATGCGCAGAAACGCCACACATGGGGAGGTCACACACATGCACAGAGACGTGTGGCACACTTTTGGGGGGATCACATGCACATGTGCAGAGATGTGCGTGCGCAGGGGTTCATGCGCTCATGCACAGGGGGCATGGGGCCCCCTGCATGCATTGCCTTAGGGGGTGCTGGCCTGCATGCACACACTTTTGGCATGCGAGGACAGAAAGGTTAGCCATCACTGGTATGTGTTGTGTTTTCTTCTTAGTTTTAGTGTGGGTTAAAGCAACTCTCATCTCTAAGATGGTCTACGCCAGGGGTGTCCAACTCGTGGCGTCATGTGACATATCATGACTTCCCCCCCCTTCACTAAAATACGGGTGAGTGTGGCCAGTACGTGATGCATCCGGCCCGTGGGCTATGAGTTTAATACCCCTGGTATCTATGCCATTTCAAAAAAAGATTATTGTATTTATTCAGCAGAGCTGCATCAAACAATCTGTTTTTATTTCCTTAAAAGATCGTCAGCTAGTCCTAGGAAATATAGAAGAGCCTCTCAGGAAAAAAAAACAATTTCAGAGCCTAAGGAAAAAGAGGACCGTTATAAATTGCCTTTACCACTTGAACCAAAGGATGATGTTTATTTGACCTGGTGTTATCAAAAAACAGTTTATGACACAGAAGCTGCTTTAGAGCTTTTAAAGAAATTTCAACCACTGGATTTTACATCCCCCACCCAGGAATTGTATGCACGTATCACCTTGGATATGACATCGGAAAAGAAGGTATTGGCTTGTACTTCACATTCCCTTTTTTACAGCATTAGTTGGTAACTGGAATTATAATGTATAATATGTATATATTATTCAAGACAAAGTTAAAATACCAAACTCAAAAAAAAAAAATCCAAAAAGAGACAAAAAAGAAGAACGCCCCTCCCAAAACACAAAACAATCAAGACATTAAAAAAGAAAAAAAGTGCATTAAGAAAAGACCAATACATATATGATCCCCCCCAGTTGAATACTGATTAATACATTATTACAACATCAGTAGCTGGAATTATTTTTGAGATGATATTAAGAAGGAAGATTTTTTTAAAGCTAAACCAAAAATGAGAGCACTTCTCAGTACTAGAATTAACAGAAGATATTTTGTCAGTTATAAGCATGGTTGAAGAAAATTAGACTGGAGAAAAACTAGAGTGGTTTGTGTTATGTGAGGGATGCTTTGAACAGTTGATCTATCTTTATGTACTGCTTAAAATCTTCAACAGCGTTGAATAGCAATAGCACTTAGACTTATATACCGCTTCCCAGTGCTTTCAGCCCTCTCAAAGCGGTTTACAGAGTCAGCATATTGCCCCCAACAATTTGGGTCCACATTTTAGCCACCTCAGAAGGATGGAAGGCTGAGTCAGCCTTGAGATTTGAACTGCCAAATTGCAGTCAGCTAGTAGTCAGCAGAAGCAGCCTGCAGTACCGCACTCTAACAATGCGCCACTGCAGCCCTAAAAGTAAATAATCAAGATATCAAGGGTGGAATTAAAAGAGCTACTGCTTGATCAACTTTTCTAAATTCCATTGTATTCTCTTACTCTTTTGAATTGTCCTGTGTTTTTAACCATGATTACAAGTAGTCCTCACTTAACAACTTTGCAATTTGAATTTTCGATAGTTGCCTTGAGTACTTTCTGAGTTAAATTGCAAAGTATGAAGCGATGAAATAAATTTTGTTTTCTTGTGTTTAGGGTTTCAGTTTATTAGTTATTTGGGTTTTGTAATGTGTTTTATACATTTTTAATCTTTTAAAAAATAACTTTTAACATCTTATGGGTGTTAATTGTACTAAAACGAGAGAGATTATTAGATTACAAATGGGGAGAAAAAGCAAAGCCTGTTTTTATGTGTTTTTTTTCTTTATATATTTATTTAACTTGCCTTTCTATGCCATAACATTCCCTGAGAGCAAGATAGCATTATGCTGTTATTAAAACTTTTTAAATATAAAAAATATGTATCCCCTCCATAGTGCACATCATAAAACCAAGGTGAATTCATAGCAATAGAACAGTTTAAAATTGTGCTTCTTAACCATGCCAAATTCCAGATGCATGGACTTCAATTCCCAGAATTCTCCAGTCAAGCCATTGCTGGGAATTCTGGGAATTGGAATTCACTCATCTAAAAGACATCAAAGGGTCCAGCTTTGGTGAAAGCAGAGCAAATATGTCAGTGAAAAATGCCTTCAAGCACTGCTTCTAAAATTTATTTATAATTAATCCTTTGAATGGAGTTCTGTAAACTTAAGAATCATTCTTGAAACAGTTTGAAAAATGTATATGTCTACATCTATAATCTATATATCTAGCTATCGCTATCTATGTATAAAATGTCTTATGTATCAAATATGTATTTGTTTTGTTGAATCAGATAATGTGGATTTTTCCCCCTCTTTTGCACTTCCAGAAACCTGTGGGGCCATTTATTAGTACTCTTTTGCTGCCTTACCGTTTTACAGACGCCGTCCCCAAGATTTTAGTATTCACACAGGTGAGCTGTTGAGCAATTAGCCAAAGATACTTCAGTCACTTGCATGTTACATTGGCGTACAACGTCACACTGTTCCCACACGACATGAGGAATAGTGGGTGAGGTTTGCTTAAGGCAGGGGTGTCAAACTCAAGGCCCGGGCCATGGGGTGTTTAGATCTGGCCTGTGGGGCTGCCCTGGAAACAGCGAAAGACTGGCCCATGGTGCCTCTGCCAGTGAAAACGGAGTTTTGGAAGGCCGCACGCAGTCCTCCCGAGCTCCGTTTTCAACTGCGATGGCCTCCTGCAACTCTCCGCCGGCAAAAACGGAGCTCGGGAAGGCTTCAAGTGCTCAGGCCACCATAACCCCCCCTGACACGAGTGATGTTGAGTTGGCCACGCCCCCCCGGCCATGCCTCCCCGCCCCCCCCGAGGTCAAATACAACCCTGATGCAGCCCTCAATGAAATCAAGTTTGACACCCCTAGCTTAAGGTGTCAGAAATTTATTTTATGTGTAGAGACCCAATTTATTTGATTTTAAAGTGTGAACAGCAAGAACGGCACTTCAGTGAAAATAGAAAAGGGATCTTGGGTATCCCTTAATACAGGGGTGGACAATTCATTTTCCCAAGGGGCTACATGAAAAACTGGGACTGTTATGGAGGGCTGCTGCTGTCCTGCTCCTGATACTGCTAACACCCCCATTGCCAACACTACCCACCAACCGACCCACTGCCAACACAACTCCGCTCCCTCCACCGACACCGTATTATTGCCTCACCTCCTGTTACCAATGCCCCATCCCGATGCTGCCGATGTCCCGTCCCCATCCCTTAACCCCAGTGTCATGGGCTGGGCTGGGACCACCCACGGACAGGATGTGCCCCTTGGACCGTAAAATGCCCAGTCTGCCTTAAAGTATCCTTAGTCATGGGCAATAGAAATCCTTAGAACAAATGAAATCTTTAGGGAGGATGGGATTAAGAGTCCAGGTAGTCCTCGGGTTATGACAGCAATTGGGACTGGGTTGGCTGGGGTTGTAAGGCAGGGGTGTCAAACATGCGGCCTGGATGCTGTCACACGTTGGCCACGCCCGCACCTGGTTTAGCGAAGGGGAGAAAAGTTGCGATACGTCACATGACACCGTGACGATGTGAATTTGACACCCTTGCTGTGGCCTGTCAGCCGCCGGCCCCACCAGCAGCTGAATCAGAGAAAGAGGAAGAGGCGTGGGAGGTAGGGTCAGCATCAAGGGAAGCTCTGAGGGGGAAGAGGCAATCGAGCTGGCAGAGAAAGAGAGAGAGAGAGAGAGAGAGATGGAGCCTGGGCCGTCCATCAGGTCTGGAGGTGGCTGATGAGGAAGAGGAGGAACGGCTGGGTCCAGTGCCTGACACTGCACAAAAGGCAGAGGAGAGGAGAGCAGTGGAAATCTTATGAGCCGGTCCTTGGGACGGAAAAGCCACCACTGCTAGCAAAGCCCCACCCTAGCTCTGGGGATAAAAGGCAGGGGGTGGAGATGAACAGATGTGACAGACAAACTATTCATCTCCCCGCTGGACAGACTTGTTAGGCTGCAGTGAGAGAGAAACTTTTTGCCTGGGCTGCTGGCGCTCCTAATAAAGGAATCTTTTGAGTTCAGAGGGTTCAGTGTCGTGTTTGGCGAGCTGGGTCAGAACAACGAAGTTGTAAGGCACAACGTCACGGGGCCGCAATGCTTAGCTGCAATTTCGGCAGCTCCAGTTGTTATTGTGCCCACAAGACACGCGAGATATTAAGCGTGAAGTGGAGAGATTCCCAGGTAACGAGTGTGGAGGGGGGGTTGGAGGGTGCGGCCGGGTGCAAATGCAGGAAGGCGAGGGTTGGTACAGTGCAAAGGTTATAAAGGCTGGGGAAGTCAGGAGAGCAACTTGCAACCTTCCCAACCTATTTTTCCCATTGGGTTTGTGGGTTCTAATATGGAAAGAAATAATACTGGCATTCCTTGATTTGGAACAGTTCCTTTATTGATGTTCAAAGTTGCAGCGGTACTGGAAAAAAGTGACTTGCAACCATTGCAGCATCCCCAGAATCACATGATCAAAATTCACATGCTTGGCAACTGACTCTTACTTACGACGATTGCAGTGTCCCCGGGGATCACGGGATTTTTTTGGCGACCTTCCGACAAGCAAAGTCAATGGGGAAATCCAGAGTCACTTAAAGACCCCATTGCTAACTTAACAACGGCAGTGAAAAGGGACCACTGTGTGGGGCAAAACTCACTTAAAACTGTCTCACTTAGCAACAGAAATTCGGGGCTCCGTTGTGATTGTAAGTCGGGGACTACCGGTATTCCCGGTGTCTTCTAGCTAAATGGTTTTTATTTTCCTTTTAGGATCCAAAAGAAGCAAATCTAGCAACGGAAAATGGAGCTGCCATAGTAGGAGGAATCGAGCTAATTAAGCCGGTATTTTAAAATACGTACAAACTTTTAATTTTTGTTGAAATCAGCTCAGTTAGTTCTTTGTAAGTTTTTCTGGGGGTCAGAGCCTAGGACTGTCTCAACCCTTCTACTCTATGCAAGAGTCTGGGTGGGCTCTGTTCAGAAAACTGCAGATGTGTCAGTTCTTGGCATCTGGAAAAACATTAATGCTGTTGAAATGAAAGTTGAATTCTGCAGCTGATGGTCACTAGGCTGTTTTAGCAATTAACAAGATTTCCTCTATTTGCAGCTTTGTTTCATCTAGTTACAGATAGGAGTCTAAGACTCATATAAATCACCGAAAATCCATTGTTTTGACTTTTAGACTTTTGACTTTACTTGGATTTTTTTTCCTTTGGCTTCTTAGGAATTCCCCTGATATTCTGATATCCCTGATATTCTGCATACATTTTACAAGGAAGCCCTGTAGCCATAAATAATAAGTTATTCTTCTGGGAAAATAAAAAAGAAACGCCAACAGCTGCTGAGAGACTTAAGGATTTAACTTCTGTGTCCAAAACATAATTCTCTAGATTTTTGAAGGTCCTACCCAGAACAGACAGTTCTACTGTCAGGCTTTGGAGCACTCTGTCCCAACTTTGAATCAAACCACAGGGTGAATTGTTTGAAGCTGCTGCAGGAAAATTCTGTGGAGAGTTTTATTTTTATTATTAAATAAACATTTGCTTTCTCTTTAGAACTCTGTTGCTAATGTATGTCCTCCTTTTTTTTTTAAACTCAGAAGGAATACTTAACATTTCTTGGTTAAGGTTGGAAAATGACTCACTTTGAAGGGTGTGTGTGTGTGAAATCTCCTGTGTATAGGTAGTTCTAGACTTAAACCTTTTATTTAGTGACCATTCAAGTATTCACATACACACACACACACACACACACACACCATAATCTCTTTGCAACCCTTTAAATTTGAAAGAGTTGAAATTAAAAATAATGATCTTTCAGTTCAATTGCAGATGGAAATGTACACACACACACACACGCATATATAGTGTGTAGCTATATACATAAGTACGTATAGAATAGAATAGAATAGAATAGAATAGAATAGAATAGAATAGAATAGAATAGAATAGAATAGAATTCTTTATTGGCCAAGTGTGTTTGGACACATAAGGAATTCGTCGGTGCAAATACTCTCAGTATACATAAAAGAAAAGATACATTCGTCAAGAATCATAAGGCATGACACTTAATGATAGTCATAGGGTACAATAAGCAATCAAATCATACTAGGAAACAGTCAATATAGATCTTAAGGATACAAGCGACAAAGTTACAGTCATACAGTCACAAGTGGGAGGGGATGTGTGATAAGGAGTGGTGAGAAGATTAACCATAATAGTAGTGTACACTTTGTAAATAGTTGGACAGTGTTGAGGGAATTATTTGTTTAGCAGAGTGATGGCATTTGGGGGAAAAACTGTTCTTGTGTCTAGTTGTTTTAGTGTGCAATGCTCTATAGCGTCGTTTTGAGGGAAAGAGTTGAAACAGTTTGTCCGGGATGTGAGGGGTCTGTAGATATTTTTACAGCCTCTTTTTGTCTCGTGCAGTATACAGGTCCTCAGTGGAAGGCAGGTTGGTAGCAATTGTTTTTTCTGTATACAGCACATCTGTATGTATGTTATGTATGTGTACACTTTTGAGAGCATCTAGCTAGCTAGCTATCTGCATTAGTGTCTCCTAATTCATCGGACCGTTGCTACGCAATTCCTTGACATAATTTTTGGGGACTCCAGAGGCTGCACAAGAGCCCAGCCCTCTCACTCAACTTCTGGAGGCCACATGAGAGTGCACCCCATTATCACACAGCTTCTGAAAATCACGCCTGAACATAGCGTGCTTTTTGAGGATTGTTGTCAGGCGGTGGTAAATCGTGGCGTGCACTCCACAAATGTGAAGGAGAAATTTCTATCTGGTAAAGAGCTGAACGCTCATTATTTTTAATTTCAGCTCAGATAATTCTGTTCTTTCAAATTTAAAGGGTTGCAAAGAGATTGTGCTGTATTTAAGGGAAAACTAAAATACTCTTAATTTTATGTCTGCTGATGCTAAATTTGTCACAAAGGGGATATGAAAAAAGTTATATATTTTTTATAGGTGCTTGTGTTGCATATATAACTGCCAAAATGGTAAATCATGTCCAATCTCCTTTTTATTTTATTTTTATGGGCTTTCAGATTTTAAATGAGGAAATCGAAGCAGATTTTTATATCGCAGTACCTGAAATAACAACAAAAATTAATCCTTTGAGGAATTTTCTGAAACAAAAGTACCCTTCCATGAAAAACGGTGAGAAAAGGATGTTTCTTTTCTTTTTCTTTTTTGGTTAAAAAAAATAACTTTATTAAAAGTTTAAAATAAAGAGAGAAAAACTAACAACTAATAACTGAGAAAGGAGGGGAAAATATTAGAGACTGAAAGAAAGCAAATCCTAAAGAAAACAAAGAAATAAAAAGAAATGACTCCTGACTATTTTACAACAGATATAAGTGTAAATTTGCATCTTTTTCTAAGTTTGGAACATAACTTTTATATTTTCTATTATTTACCACTTTTTCTAATCATCAAATCCATATATCATAATTTCATTTTTCCCCCATTTCCCCAATCCAGAGGGGGCTTCTAATCAGTTTTAAAATTAATGTATTTTCTCTCGTTAAAACTGTCAGTTTCACCATCTCAGCAACTCTCATCAGCTTCACCATCCATGCTTCCATGTTGGTAATATCAAATCTTTTCAATGTTAGGCATATAAAAAGTCCCGAGGCTGTTATCATATATAAAAACAAAGCTCCATAAAGTACTGGCCTGGGATTGGGGACCCCTGCATTAGATGAAACAGGGTTACGTAGGATTTGAACTGTAAAAGACATTTTCTTCATTATACCTTCCTTACAGAAATGACTTCAACAGTTCATACATAACCAACTATCAATCAGTAAACAATGACTTGACATTTCCTTGTTTTTTGTTATTGATATTAGGAACATATTAAACTTATACGGTATGTCTAATCTAGTAAAGATGAAGGGATGCAGTGGCTCAGTGGCTAAGACGCTGAGCTTGTCGATCGGAAAGGTTGGCAGTTCGGCGGTTCGAGTCCCTAGCGCCACGTAACGGAGTGAGCTCCTGTTACTTGTCTCAGCTTCTGCCAACCTAGCAGTTCGAAAGCATGTCAAAAAATGCAAGTAGAAAAATAGGGACCCCTTTGGTGGGAAGGTAACAGCGTTCCATGCACCTTTGGCATTTAGTCATGCCGGCCACATGACCACAGAGACGTCTTCTGCCAGCACTGGTTCTTTGGTTTTGTAACGGAGATGATCACTGTCCCCTAGAGCCAGAATTCTTGTGCGAGAGGAACCTTTACCTTTAATCTAGTGAAAAGAAGGGCTGGGGTGACACGAGAGCAATCTTCCAATATCTGAGGGCCTGCCACAAAGAAGAGGGGATCAATCTATTTTCCAAAGCACTGGAAGGCAAGACAATAAGCAGTGGATGGAAACTAAAGAAACAACCTAGACGTAAAAGATAAATTTCCTAACAGTAAGAGCAGTTAACCCGTGGAAGGGCTTACCTTCAGAAGTTGTGGGTGCTCCCATCACTGGAGGCTTTTAAGAAGAGACTGGACACCCACTCCTGCTTGCGTTGGGGGTTGGTCTAGAAGACCACCTAGGTCCCTTCCAACTCTGTTACTCTGTTATAAGCTTTGTTGCGTACATGGAATTCTTCACAGTCTTTTAGATTGTGCTTGGCCCATTGTCCTCTGTAATTCTTCCCAGTTGGAAAGAAAAATGGCCGAATAGCTGGTTTGCTCCCACATTGAATGTCAGATATGTAAGATGAATTTAATCCTACTTTGGGTTGGTTTTTGTTTTTTCATTTTGTTTTGAAACAGGTACCGTTACTTACAATATCCCCGAGACACTTAATTTCTTCAAAATCTGCCATGAATATGCAGTGACCAACGACAACATCATCCAAACCCCGTTTGCAATGGTACGTTTTCACGTGGCACTTTGGCCAATGATTTGGCTGTGAGTTCAGCTTGGAGGGGAGTTTAATCATGTATGAAAAATCGTTTGAACAGGAATAAGCACCAACGCACTGCTTTGTTTCTTTCCATTTCCACTATTGCTTTTTTTGAAATGGGTCCTTCAGCAAGACATAGTTGTTAGTGCAACCTATTAGGGAATATTTAGCAAGTCATTACATGCTTGCTAATAGAGTTTTCCTTCAGAAATGTTCACCAAAGTTAGATGCACATACCGTAATACCTATTGCTAAAGAGCTGCGCGTAATATTTCCTCATTGGTTGGTTTTCCAGTATTTAAATAATCTTCACCATGCTGCAAATGTTGTATCCTGAAAGATAGTTTTAAAATACTCTAAATCACAGGCTTGAATCAGATGGCACCTCTGGAAGTCCAACTTTAAGTTAAAACATTCAGAAATAGCTAAAAATTTTGCCTCAAAGTTATAGTACTGTTCTCTCATGGAGTTCGACTCAAATTCCAGGCAAGAAAGACAACATTAGCGAGATTTCATCCATTTTAGCTGGAGTAGTAGCTGTTATTATTAAAGACTTAATCTTCAGTTTGATTCGCAGTCTGGGACTGGTAAAAACTTTTAAAGCTCAAGTCCTAACCAAAGACCTAAGAGCTGTTAAGGTAACATCTGAATATAAGCAGTTCCAGGGGTGGGCTTCAAAAATTTCAGCAACTCCTTCTAAACCCAGTTGCTGGGTGGTTATGGCCATGGTGGGCCATGGTCTATTCAGCCTCCTGCACCATGGCGGGGGAGGGTGTTTTCGCCCTCCCCGGACCCCAGAGGCTTTCCTCGAGCCTCCAAGAGGGCGAAAACAGCCTCCCCATGCTCTGGAGGCCAGAAACTGGACTCTTTCTGGGCTTCCGGAACTTCCGGGAGGCCTGTTTGTTGCCCTCCCTGGGCTCCGGAGGCCAGAAACCGGCCCATTTCTGGCCTGTCAGAACTTCCTGTTCTTGGCCTGTTCCCCTCCCCCCCCCCCCCCCCCGAGCTTCTCCATGGGCCCTACACTTACCTGGGATCCAAAACAGGCCACGTGGAGACTCCTGGGAGGGGAGGGGAGGAGTGTGCAGGGCCAGCGAGTCATTGCAACTACCGATTTGGCGAAGCAGATTTAAAATTAACATCCGGTTTGCCTGAACCGGTGTGAACCGGTATCAGCCCACCCCTGAGCAGCCCTGAGCAGGGTGATTTTTTTTGCAGTCAGGATATTCAGATCTAATAAGTTCAAAATTTCCATGTATCTTGGCAGCCCTTTGGGTATTGCCCCAAGGGCTCCTGTTACTATTGGTACAACCATTGATTTCCTCCTCCTTAGTCGCTCAACTTCAACTTTGCAAATCGCAGTATATATTTTGCTGTTATTATTTGCTGCTGAAATCTGAACAGGTTGCCATTTCTCGCTCTATGTGAGTGAAATGGTTTATAAACTGGCCATTAAGTAAATCTATACTGGTAGTCCTCAGCTTACAACTGCAATTGAGCCCAAAATTTCGATAGCTAACCAAGACAGTTGTCCAACTTTCCTTTGGCTGGAGAATTCTGGGAATTGAAGCCCTCGCACCTTAAATTTGCCAAAGTTGAGAAATATTGCGCTATACATAACTTACAGTGATTGAATTTGAATACAAATTAGAAAACGCCTTTGTTTTTTTCACAACAGGGTATTACTGGGCTAAAGACACTAATGATATTAACAGCACTTATAGCCTTTAATTGATGAGAAAATGTTTCTCTTTTTATTAAATAAAAGCTCAATGCATTGATTAAGTATTTAGCCCGGTCCCCACAATTTTTATAAACCTGACACCATTTAATGTTTTCTTTTCCTTTATTTTTGCATTCACTTTTTCAGCTGGACATGCCTAATGATCAAATACTTGCTAATCTGGACAGTATTATTAAAGACATTTGCAAACACAAACCTTCAAAACATGGTGAGCCACTCTATGTTTTAAAAAATTCTTAATTGATGCTGATAGCAAATGATATTACCCAAATGAATATAAGTTGGGGGAAAGCATTTTGCTAGTTTCAAGGAGAAAACCATTTAAAAAGATAACATGCATTGTCACACTAAGCAATAAAGAACAGTAACAGGGAAAATGTCAAGCAAAAAATTGCTTAACGCTATTGCTAATAATTTCGCTTCACAGCAATCTTCCTTCCTCCCTTCCAAGGGAAATGTCTCAAAAACCTTTTCATTCTTTAAAGAAGTTGTTTTGGGAGGACTTTTAAAGAATAACCTTTTGCTTTAAAGTGGCAAAATTATTACCCTGAAAAGTCCCGTTTTTGTTTCCCGCAGAATTACTCAGTTAGAAAAATAATTTCTCCCCGCCAGGATGGGAAACATTTGCGCAGGAAGTTCCTATCTTGGAAATGTTTTGAACAGCCTTGAAGAACCGTATCAGATGTTCCAAGTAAAATGTTTGGGGTTCTGAGAATTTTGTTATAAGGTCAGGGCACAACGCATCGTTTTGTTTTGGCGTCAGAACAATATGTGACCGTTTTCAAGGACTTGACTTCGTCTGTTCCAGCTCTTTTGAGGGTATCAGTTAAGCTGTATTCTCCCTGCAAGGACACACGGGGATTAGAATGGCTTGTCGAGTTGTTGTTTTTTTTCCTGCAGAGTTTGGAGGAAACAAATTACAGGTTGTCCTTGATTTAACGATCACAGTTCAGCCCCAGATTTCTGTTGCTAACCAAGACAGTTTGCTAAAGGGATTCTGACCATTTTGTGACCTTTCTTGTCACCGTTTGTTAAGTGAATCACCGCAGTTGCTCAATTGGTAATATGGTTGTTAAGTGAATCTGGCTTCCCCATTGAGTTCTGCTTGTCTGAAGGTCTCAAAATTGGATTATATGACCCACCCCGGGACGCTGCAACCATCATAAATAGGAGTCAGTTGCCAAGTGTCTGAATTTTGATCATGTGAACATGAGGATACTGCAGTAGTTGGGTGTAGAACAGCTGTAAGTCACTGTAAGTGCCATTGTAACTTCGAACGGTCACTAAACAGTTGTAAATCTGTAGTAGCAGGGTTTTTTTTTTCTGCTGCTGTTTTGAAAAGGGGTTCAAGCACTGGAAATTATTCCTCCTCCTTTTTGTTTTTGAGGTCAGTACAGGTAGTCCTCAACTTACAACAGTTCCTTTAGTGACTGTTCAAATTTACCACAGCTCTGAAAAAGGTGGCTCTTTTTCACACTTACGACTGGCAGCATCCCTATGACAAGCAAGCAGAGTCAGTGGGGAATCCCACTGTCACTTTAACCACCCGTGCTTCTAACTTAACAAATGCAACCATTCATTTACCCACCGTGGCAAGAAAAGCCGCAAAAGGGGACAAAACTCACTTCATTTTTCACCTGGCGACATCCATTTGGGGCTCAATTGTCATAACTCGAGGGCTATCTGTAAGCAGGAGTGGGCTTCAGAAATTTTAGCAGAGAGTTCTCTGCCCAGTTGCTGGATGGGCGTGGCCATGGTGGGTGTGGCCTAGTCGGCCTCCTGCACCTTGGTGGGTGGGGGGGTGTTTTTGCCTTCCCCGGGCTCCGGAGGCTTTCCTTGAGCCTCTGGGAGAGCGAAAATGGCCTCCCCGGGCTCTGGAGGCTCTCTGGAAGCCAGAAATGGGCCCATTTCCGGCCTTCCTGAACTTCCTTTTTGCCCTCCCTGAGCCTCCATGCGCTTAGCTGCATTCAAAACAGGCCGCGTGGGGACTCCGGGGAGGAGTGGGCGGGGCCCAGACAGGAGTGGGATTTGATGGTTCTCCGAACTGCACAGAATCTTAGCTAGGGGCTCTTCCGAACCGCTGCGACCCCCAGCAGCCCACCTCTGCCTCTAAGTGTATCAGACTATGTATGAAAACTCATGGTCGGTCCAGCTAATACAACGATGTTTAAATTAATTTGAAATTTGGGTTAATAAATCAATAGTATATTCCCTGTCTCCTCCCCTCGTTAACGTTTTGGACTCCCAGGGCCTTTGTGGATCTGAACAAGGTTGCCAAGGACTTGAGAAACTTAGCATGTTTTCCTGTCATTGAAAGCAGTAATATATTTTACATAATGTGCCAAATTTGATCCACGATTAAACACAGTCTTATAAATCATACTGGTTTTAAATAGAACCACTGAATACAGGTCGTCCTCGACTTATGACCATAATCGAGTCCAGGATGGCAGTCAAAGTGTGGCCAATCATTAAGTCACCACATGTCCGTGCCTGATTTTAACAACCTTTTTTGTGGCACTTAAATGAATCACTGCAGGTTGTTAAGTGAACAAAATGGTTGTCAACTCGTAAAACATGCCTGTTTCCCAGTTGCCATAACTTTGGGTGGGGGGAAGAGAAAATCAGAAGAACATTCCACGCTTATCTTACAAAGATTGTAGCTAGGCTACTAGATCTTCTGCCCAGGAAAATCCTTCATGGGAGAGTGTGATTCAGTGGTGGGATTCAATTTTTTTTTTTGCTACCGGTTCTGTGGGTGTGTCTTGGTGGGCATGGCTTGGTGGGCATAGCAGGGGAAGGATACTGCAAAATCCCCATTCCCTCCCCACCCCACTAACCTGCTTTCCAGCTCCATTCTCCTGTGTAGGGCAGCAAAAGAAGACCCAGCCAATCAGCTGGGACTCGGGAAGCAGAGAATAGATGGGGTTGGCGGGGCCAGTCAGAGGTGGCATTTGCCGGTTCTCCATACCACTCAAAATTTCCGCTACTGGTTCTCCAGAACTGTTCAGAACCTGCTGAATACCACCTCTGGTGTGATTGATGACACACAGCCCCTGAACGTGCTTCGTTGGAGAATCTGATGTATGACACACCCAGGGGAAAGGGGGGAAACAGGGTCACAGGTGTCCATGAATTACATGTGTCAGAGTTGGCTTCAACTGGGATAATGCCGACATGTTACTCCTGAGGAATCTTATGGATTCTTTTGAAGCTTGGCTCGAGGATCATGATTTAATTAGGGCAATCGCCAGAACCCTGACAACGGTTGTTAAGCAAATACATTTTAGCCGATGGGTATTTCTTGCCAAAACCTGGAAGTTAATCCCAGTTTCTGTGGGGTTTTTTTTTTTTAAGTTATAAATCATGGTCACGTGGTTGCAGGACAATAGAAATGAAGGCCTAGCATCAAAAAATGCAATTATTTGACTGGTGGGAGAGGCTGGTTGTCAGAACTTGAAACCTGGGTTGTAAGTAGCCTGGAGAGATCCATTGGTTGCTAAGCAACCCGTCATAACTTGAGGACTACCTGTACTTGCTTAAATCTCTTTCCCTGACATATGAGAAACTCGTAGCTGTTTACTCTTGCTTAGAGTTGCCATTTCAAGCAGTACTTTTAATGATTCTGTACAATATCGTCCACGTTAGATCATAAAATAAGCTGAATTCTTGCTCCCTGTTCTTCCACTCTCTTTCTTTTTCTCTCTCTCTCTCTTTTTATTTAAGGTCCTTTTGTAACAAGTATGAGCATTCGAAGTTCAACCAGTGAAGCCTTAGATGTGAAAGTTGAACAATTTCTTCCCAAAGAAGCTCTGGGACAGAAGTTGGAAGAAGCTGAAAGGATGAGCAAAGAAGAAAAGCAAGAACCAGATGATTAGAAGGTTGCAGAAATGTCATTTTCCTTGTTAAAATATATATATATAATTTATATATATATATATATAAAGGGCAGTTCTTGTAGCTTCATCCAGAATTTCCCCACAAGTTCTGGTCCTGAAGGGGAAGTTTGCAACAATCTCGGGAGACAATCGAATTGTCCACAAACCTTGAAGCTCCTTAGTGCTGTTAGATCAACAGTCCCCCAAATTTGGGGCCTAGAAATGTCTAGGAATCACTGATATTACAGGCTCAGCACATGTGGAGAGCCTGCCTGCTCTGACACCAAGGTTTCCGTGCAAATCCTTCTCCGTTTGTAAAAAAAAAAGATGTAATTACACAACATTTTATTAAAAATGAAAAGCTTTGTGTACAGTTTTTATTGATTATGGAAGCCTTCGGGTCCCTTTCTGTTTTAGTTGTGTGGTTTTTTTTCCATCCACAGACCGATTGATTATATCTTAAGATTCTTTTAAGGGGAAAAAAATATTAAGAACCTGAATTGGCAGCTTAATGTGGCATGTTATGTTGTCCGTGGCTGCAAGTTGCACTCTGAAAAAGGTGCAGAGAGCGTGTGGTTTTGGAGGTTCATGATAGACAGACGTTAACCAAGATCTCACCTTCTGCCCACCTATTGTAGCAGAAGCATCCTTCATCGTTGCTTAAATTGAGGTAGAGTAAATATACCAATAAAAGAGACTATTTGTAGCTCAGGGTTGAAATGAGGGGTCTTAGCACTGATGATGTTACCTAGTTGGGTAATGAAACATCTCCGAGAAAGCAACCAAGTTCGGAGAACACCAAGTAAACATACTGCAGAGACAGATCAATACAGATAGTCTTCAAGAAACAGCCATAATGGAGCCTGCTCATTACCATTGCATGTTCTGACAGCTGTTAAGTGAGGCAACCTCCACCCTTATGAGCCTATCAGGGCCTCCTTTTGTTTGTAGAGCCTCCTTAAAAAAAAATTGAGAGAATATACCTGCTTCTAGAATAGCTTGAGGTTGCCATGGGCTGAGGAACAGGCCGAGTCTTGCAAATCCCCTAGATCTGTGATGGCAAACCTATGGCACGCAGAGACATTTGTGTGGGCACGTGAGCCCTAGCCAAACTTACCTGCACTGTGCATGCAAGTGCTTCCCAGCTGATTTTTGGCCCATTTGAGGCCTTTTTCGCCCTCCTGGAGGCTCGAGGGAAGCTGGAAGTGCTTGGTTTCAGCCTCTGGAGGGCCTCTGGAGCTCGGGGGAGGTTGTTTTCGCCCTCCGAGGGGGTTGAGGGAAGCCTCTGCAGTCTTTGGAGGCCGAAAAACGGGCCCATTTTGGCACTTCCGGTATTTCCGGAAGGTCCGTTTTTCGGCCTCCAAAGGCTGCAGAGGCTTCCCTCGAGCCTCAAATGGGCCAAAAATCAGCTGAGTGCACAGTGCAGGTAAGGAGGTGGGGTGGGGATGTGCGCACACGCGCAGGGGGGTGAGGCACATTGCATTGTGGGTGCCGGCGTGCATGCACTTTCACCACACCACAACAAAAAGGTTCACCATCACTGCCCTAGATGGCTGGATGGGAAGTAGGTCGAGACCTACAGCCCTTAACAGCCTCCCAGTCATACCTAGCTTTTTGGCAGGTCTGTCATAACTTGATTGGTCACATCTTGAGGACTACCTGTACCAATTTCCACAGTCAAAAAACCTTGGCCTTTTCGATCCCCTGAGTTGAAAAAAAAAATGTCATTAGGTTTGGGGTCTCCAATCTTGGCAACTTTAAGACTTGTGGACTTCAATTCCCAGAATTCCTCAGCCGCTGAGGAATTCTGGGAGTTGAAGTCCACAAGTCTTAAAAGGTGCCAAGGTTGGAGACCCCTGTGTTAGATGCTTTCAAAGCCTGTTCAGGTAGTTCTCAACTTACATCCATTTGCTTAATGATGGTTCAAAGTTATCAACAGTCCTGCAAAAAAGTGACTAACAACTGGTCCTTGTGAGTCCCTGTAGTCACATGGGCCAAAATTTGGGTGCTTAGCAACTGACTTGTATTTACAGTCATTGCTGCATCCTGGGGTCATTGGTGACCATCCCATCTGGAATGGGGGAGACTTGTTTTGCTACTTAAAAGGGTGGGGGGAAGACCAAGACATAATTAAACACATCAGAAACATGTTAAAACCAAATCAAATAATCATGATCTGAGCATCAATACTTTTCTACTCCCATTGCGGATCATATTATAATTCCTACAGATTCCTGTAAATTGATAGAGAAAAGTTATCACGTATGAGAGAAGATAACAATTGATCTTCCTGTTTTTTCAACCTATAAACTTTTACCTGATACGTTTTCTAATACAGCTACTGGCTAAGTTTCCCTGTGCCACTTTTCAACTGATAAATGACCCAAACACTTCTAACATTGAGCAGCTAGCAATTTAGTTTTCAAAAGGGGAGAAAATGTCAGCTGCTTGACATTTATCCCAATATTTTATCTATTGAGCATAGGTTATAATCCTTATTTTGATGACTGTGCAATTCATCAAAACCCTTTTTGCAAAAATATTACCCATTTTCACATGTTCCACAGACACGATCCTTTCTGTTTGTGTTCCCCCTCCAAATTGGCTGAATAACTAGGCGAGTTTTGTAAAATTCCTACAGGGGTAAAATGTCACGGATACAAAATCTTGAAATGTAAGTCCTGCTTCGAAGCCAACAGACATCTCCCATCACTGCAGTGCTTGCCAGATATTGTCCAGCTGTCTTCCCAGATAAATCTCTCTCAAATTTCTTTTGAACTCCAGGAAGAATTTCGTTTGTCTCTATTCCAATAACCACCAACAGGATACAGTTTGAAAATTATGCCTTTAAAGTGAAGGGGAGAAATGCAGTATTTTGCAAAATTTTGTTAATAGGGGATTTGCAAATTCCATTAATTTCCCAGTGTGTGGGAATGTGTTAATTTGAATCCATAAAGTGCATGGCATTTTACATCTCAATGCTGTTTTAGCTCTTGTTCAGTAGAAGTCAGTAGCAAAGACAAACCTGGAATAAACTAGATGTTCACAGCCTGCCAATCATTAAACTCTGTCATATATACATGTACTAGCTCGATACCTGTACTTTGCTACGAAACTATGCGATCAGGCTTAGTTTTGGGGAAGGAAAATAAGGTGGGGAGGAATTGTGCCTCTGCCTACCAGCATCCATTGATATTCATCTGGCTAGCGTCCTGTCTGTGTGAGAGAGTTGAGGGCTGCTTGGAAACTGAAGCAATATTTGCTGTATGAGCAAGAAGGAGATAGCAAGGAGCCTGGGCATGGCTTAGCTCAACTGTTCTGTATTAAAGCTGGTTGCTGCTGTGAAACTAAAACTGAAACTTCTCTGCTTGTGTTTTGCAGTTGAAAGAGATTTCTTTTCAGGTGGGGAGGGGCAGTAGAAGTCCTTAGCATCAGAGCATGTTAATAATAATATGGGAAATACTAATGCTCTGATGGTCATTTCGAAAAATCCTTTTTTAGTGAGCATCTAGAAACCAAGAGGAATATATATGGCGAATTTCAAGTTTGTAGGCTTTACGGTTCTGGAGATTTTGTGATGATGCGTGAGTGATTTTTTGCTTTTATATATATAGATGTATGCTTACACATGTGTGCGCATGCATGTGTAAGCAGCAGACAAAGGGAACCATGTACATTGTACCGTTTGCAATTTAGGAAAAGTTGATAGTTGGTAATGCTGTTCTTCTCACCAGAATGTAGCTTGAACAGGAAACCCTGTAATATGCCTGTTCCTATTCAGACAGCTCCCGCACCTGGTGTAGAGTATCCGAAGGCCCCTTTTAACCAAGGTTAGAAAAATTGCTGTGCCCAAAAATAACCTGCAGTTTTATTTTGGTATGGGGGAAAAATATTTGGCCACTGTAGGGCGCTCCTCTTTCACAAAACCCAGTCACTCTCCGTTACAGCTCTGAAACCTGTGTGGCAGTGATGGCCGTTATTATTAGAAGTTATAAAAGAAGGCTAGTTTTTCCAGGTTAACATTTTAATTATAAGATAAATAAGGTGCAAAATACAAGAGTAAATAGAATGGTGGGGAGGAAGAGCAGGAAGAGAAGTGAGGAAGGATAGGAAAAAAAGAAAAAGAGACATTGACTTCTGACTCTCTCTTTTGCAGTAAAATGGGGCATTAATATCAAATCACAACTTGTTTTTTTCATAATAATATAAACAAGCCATTTCCATGAAGATCTGTCAATCTAATCGGTAAAACCTAAAATCGGAGTTTCATTCTTTTCCAAGTACAAAGTTCAGAAGGGGTCTACCATGTGGAAACAAAAGTGCTTAAGTTCTTTTCTTTAATCAAAATAGTCAATTTTGCCATTTCAGCCAACAGCATCAAATTCTGCAACCTTTCGTCCATGATAGGAATCAAAGTGTCCTTCTATTTTTTGTGCACACAATACTCTTGCTGCTGTCAACATATATATAGTAAAATAAGGCTTAGTACTATGGGTATGCATCAGTGGTGAGATTCGAAAAGTTTTACCACCAGTTTGATGGGTGCGCTTTGCACATGTGCACACTTTGCGTACGTGTACCAAATGCACATTTTGCGCAGACGCAGAGGCGTTTGTTTAGTTTAGTTTACTTTTATTGTCATTGCACCTTGTACAAAGAAATCAAACACCATCTTCAGTGCACATCTTGACCATGAAAATAAACACAAACACACATCCTTCACCTTTCACAAATTGAACGGAAAATCCCCGACACTACACCAACACTGCACTATACAACAGAATCCAAAAGAGCTACTGCCCTGGGATAGAAGCTGTTTTTCAGCCTATTTGTCCTTGTTTTTATTATCCTGTACCGTTTGCCAGATGGTAATAGTTCAAAAAAAGGGGGTGCCCAGGATGAGATGGATTTTTGAGAATGTTTTGAACTTTCTTAAGGCAGCGGAAGCTATAAAGGTCTTCCAAAGAGGGGAGAGGGCAACCCATGATCCTCTGGGCAATGAGTTAACCCTCTGGAGCACTTTCCTATCTGCCCCCGTGCAATTGACAAACCATACAGAGGTGCAGTAAGTTAAGATACTCTCTCTGGTGCAGCGGTAGGTCACCAGCAGTTTTTCATTCCGTTGTTGTTTTCTGAGAAGTCTCAGGTAGTATAATCTCTGCTGGGCCCTTTTAACCAGTTTTCACAGGTGCAGAGGTGTTTCAACTCACCGCCTACAAACCTGCACTCTCCCAGTCGCTTCAGCAGCTGCCTCGTAGCACTCTGCTGTGCCGTGCAAAGCAGCTGTGCTTCAAAAGCGGAGGATAAAGGTGATTATGGGAGCCCAGGTAGGTGGGTGGGTGGGTCCAACAGCACAGCAGTGTAGAGAACCGGTTCGGTCTTTGCTGCTCATCGCCAGTACTGGCTCAGCAGAACCAGGCTGAACCGGTAGATTACCACCACTGGTATGCCTGGATGTGTTTCTGCCCACCTTAGACAACAGCTAAAGTGACTTCCAGGGATCTTTGCCAGAACATGAGCAAAGAATTAGACAAAAACTAGGTGTTCGCTCCTTGGCAAACATCAGATTTCGTTCCACAAAATGCCAAGTCCCAACAGCCAAAATTTACGGGTAAATGGGGTAAAACTGAAGAATAATCTTCTATTAAAATATGTATAAATTATTCAGCGTTTGTTTGTTTTTTAAAAAAGAAGCTGTCACTTTAAATTTGCAATAACTGTATTATTGCTTCTGAGCAACACTTGGAACAAATTAGACATCTTAAATAAAGGGACTAAACAAAGACAAAGCATAAGTTTTCCTCTTTTTTCTCCCCCGGTTCAACAGTGTCCGATTCTCAGATATTGCTGGACAACTCCCTGCAGTTTTCTTGGCAAAGATTTCAGAAGTGCTTTGCCATTGTCTGCTTCCTAAAGGCTGAGAGAAAATAGGACTGATATTGCTGTGGCTTCAATTCTCTGATGTCGACAATCTTTGACTTACGATCCAAAAAATTAACCACCAGTTCTCTGCCCAATTGCTGGATGAGTGTGGCCATGGTGGGTGTGGCCTAGTCAGCCTTCTGCACCACGGTGGTGGGGGAGTCCATTTCCAGCCTTCCAGAAGGCCATTTTTTTGCTCTCCCCAAGCCTCTGCATGGGCCCTGCACTTACCTGCAATCCAAAACAGACCACGTGGGGACTCCTGGGAGGGGGCAGGGCAGGGTGGGTGGCGCCAGACAGGGGTGAGATTTGTCAGTTCTCTTTGCTGAACTGACCATAAAATTAGCAACCGGTTCATCTGAACCAGTGTGAACCGGGAGCAGCCCACCCCTGCTTATGACCGGTTACTTAAGCAACCATTTGAAATTATGATGGATCTCCCCAAGGCTATTTGCAAGCTGGATTTGAAGTTCTGATAGCCACTTATACACACACACACACTCGGTGACATGATCACAATTTGAATGCTCAGTCCTACAATTACAGCCATTTGCAGCATCCCACAGTTGTGGGACTGATTCACAATTTATTTATTTATTTTTGCTGAAAACTGGTGTTTATTTCCAGTTTTTGGCAAATAAAACCCATTGCAGACTACGGATTCATTTAGTGTCCGCAGTGTTTGCTTTATGACTGCCATAACACAGTGGTTAGAGTGCAGTACTGCAGGGCTAGCTCACTCCAGGAGTTCAATGCTGAGCAGCTCAAGGTTGACTCAGCCTTCTATCTGTCTGAGGTCAATAAAATGAGGACCCAGACTGTTGGGGGCAATATGCTGATTCTGTAAAACACTTAGAGAGGGCTGTAAAGCACTGGGAAATGGCATATAAGTCTAAGTACTATTGCTATTGCTGTTAACTGTAGAGTTACTTAGGAGCCGTGGTGGCACAGTGGTTAGAATGCAGTATTGCAGTTTTTTCCCGAATGCCGTCACTCTGCTAAACAAATAATTCCCTCAACACTGTCCAACTATTTACAAAGTCTGCACTACTACTATTATTAATCTTCTCATCACTCCTGATCACCCATCTCCTCCCACCTGTGACTGTATGACTGTAACTTTGTCACTTGTATCCTTATGATTTATATTGACTGTTTCCTAGTGTGATTCAATTGCTTAATGTACCCTATGACTATTATTAAGTGTTGTACCTGATGATTCTTGACTCTTGACGAATGTGTCTTTTCTTTTATGTACACTGAGAGCATCTGCACCAAGACAAATCCCTTGTGTGTCCAATCACACTTGGCCAATAAAGAATTCTATTCTATTCTATTCTATTCTATTCTATTCTATTCTATTCTATTCTATTCTATTCTATTCTATTCTATTCTATTCTATTCTATTCTAATTCTACTGACTGCCAGCAGTTCGATCCTGACTGGCTCAAGGTTGACTCAGCCTTGCATTCTTCTGAAGTCGGTGAAATGAGGACCCAGATTGTTGGGGGAAATAGGCTGACTGTAAACCGCTTAGAAGGGATTGTAAAGCACTGTGAAGCGCTATATAAGTGTGACTGCTAACCAAAAAGTGAACCACAAAACAGGTTGTAAAATCAAGCTTAGTCGTGTGGTAAGCCATTTCACATCTGGTACCACTTAGGACCGCGATTCCAGCTCTCGATCCCCAATTTTTTTTGTGTGCATTCATTCTCCAAACACTTACATTAGGTCCCCTACTACGACTCTTCTCCGAAGGACATGCCTCCTTGTGACATATCTGCCTGACATAACTAAATTTTATTTTAATTAAAAATAAAACCATCTTGCCCAGCTCAATGGGTTGTGTAGGCCTTTAGCTGACCTCTGCTTCAACTTGCAGTCCTGAATATATTCTTTTTTTCCCCTCCCACATCAAGCTGAGAGGTGCACCCTTTTATCAAACCGCTTTGCCTTCTCTAAATTTATGCGTGGCTGAACTGTGCCACCGTGGGGACTTCGCAGCTATTAATACTTTTTTTTTAAAAGGATTGAATCAGATTACAGTGGAGAAGGTCAGGCGGCATCTTTGAAACAAAAGCTGCATGCTCTTCTTCGGAGCTCTCTGTCATAAGGGAAATTTTGCATCAGGAATAGAAAATCCTTGCTGTATTTTTTTTAATGCAGCAAAAACAATGTATGTTTAGATGCCCTGCTCTTTATAGTTTATGGGTTCTACCTCCAGCTTGGGAAATAATTTTCTTTAAAATATTCATTGGATTCTAACACAACAAGCGACTAGGAAATACTTTGGCTACTTGAAGGTGGGAAATAGCAATAGGAAGATCGCTCTGTAGCTTTTCCATTTTAACTTTTAATTGATAAATAGAAGATTGTCCCTCCAACTTAGATTTGGAAAAAATAATAAAATATATCAAAATATTTCTATTGATTTAGAAAACCAATCAACAAGTTGTCTGTTTATTTTCCAGAATGTGCCAGTCCTATTAACGGACACTTACTGACTTTCTGACTTCCTGACAGTGAGAACTGTTATGATATATGCAGAATAACCCTTGAGTAACAAGGATATGCACATGGAAACGTTTATGAGAGTAGTTATGAATAATTATTCAGCCACAAGTTTACTTTAAGAAATAGCACAGTCTGATAAACAGTCCAGGTCATATACGTTTTAGCAGTCCAAATAATATCCAATTACAAAATCTTCTTATTGGTTGCCTTTGTCATTTACAGTAAGCAAAGATATCAAAGTATAAGCACAGCATATAACCTTAAATAGCAACAGAATGTCGGAGAAACAGAATGTCAGAGAGAGCAAGCCATGATCTCTAGCTCCCTCTTATGGCAACTCGCAACACAATCAACCAATTGGAACATAGTACAAATCAATACAGTGAACTTGTCTTAAAGATACACACATACATTTTTGGTTTATATATTGCCAACCCAACTAATTGATGGACAGATTCCTAACAAAAACAATCAACCAACGGAACAGAATTGCCCTCGGAAGTTGTGGGAATGCCATCAGTTGAGACTCTTAAGAAGAGATCAGACTGACATTTGTGAGAAACGGTGTAGGGTCTCCCGCTTGGGCGGGGGGTTGGACTAGATGACCTACAAGGTCCCTTCCAACTCTGATTATCTGTTATCTATTTTCCTCAGATAAATTCAGGCTTTTTCAATCTGGAAATCTCATAGTTACTTCAATTGTCTTCAGATCTTGGGATTCTCACTAGGGGTTCATCGGTTCTGGAGTTGGAGGTCCACAAATCCAGATGGCACCCAGATTGAGAAAGCTGACCAGAACTTGTACTCAATAATACTGAAGAATGTACAGGTAGTCCTCAACTTATGACCACAATTGAGCCTAAAATGTGCGTTGCTAAGTGACACAATTAAGTGAAATTTTGCCCCATTTTACAATCTTTCTTGCCACAGTGGTTAAGTGAATCACTGCAGTTCTCAAGTTAGTAACATGGTTGTTAAGTGAATCTGGCTTCCCCGTTGACTTTGTTTGTCAGGAGGTCCCAAAAGGGGATCGCACGAGTCAGTTGCCAAGCATCTGAATTTTGATCACATGACCCTGGGGATGCTGCAGCAGTTGTAAGTGTGAAAAATGGTCCTAAGTCATTTTCTTCAGGGCTGTTGTAACTTTGAACAGCCACTTTGTCAAGCATCAAATTTTGCTTTTGCTGTTTCAGCCATTTTCGATTCTCAGCTTGCCTACAACCCAAGGGCAGAGGGAGAGAAAGAACAGAATGCACAATCCCGGTGACGAGACAACAGCCATGGGAACCAAGGATATTTCAACAGGTGTTTGCCAGAACCCAAAAAAGACTTTCTCACAACAATATTAAGAAATACAATTGGACAGTGGGACTTGACCTAATAATTGGAGGGAGAACCTATACTTTAACTATGTGGCTTTGCATGGGAATAGTTAGATCTGGTTTTGCTTTCATACATGCCGAAATGATTTTCTCAATAAAGTTTTGCGTAACGAGATTGGATTGTCTCTGCCATGCCTGCTTTGCTTGGGTTCGCCAGTCGGAACTTTGACACTTTTTCAGTGCTGTTGTAATTTTGAACAGCCACTAAACAAACTGTTGTAAGCCGAGGACTACCTGTACTTGAAAGACAATCTTACTGCTCCTTACCTATTCCTTTTTTCAGGAGATCCTTAGGATTAAACAAAGATCCTTTCCCATGGAAAACAGGTAGTCTACTGAGAGTGTATCTCCACCTTGCTGACTTTAAGATGGGTGGACTTCAACTCCCAGAATTCCCCAGCCAGCCCTGCTTTAGGAGTTGAAGTCCATCTATCTTAAAGTTACTGTCAACTCTGAAGGGAACCTGGCTGAAGCCATCTTGTGCTGCCTCATAGTTGCCACAAAGCCTGAGGGGGGAAGTAGATAGATAGACAGGCTAACAGTCAAAACAAAACGTTTTCTTGCAGGAACCAAGGTCATCCCAACAGGTGACTGTTGAAGGAGGAGAGGAGTCACCAAGCAGCCTGCCAGCTATATTCATCGGACAATGTGACTGGTGACATCTGGAAGGGGGGGATTTTTGCTCTTTTAATGACCATGGGGACTTTTAGAGTTGGTTTTCACCAGTTGTGCCGATATGATGTATCCAATAAACATGTTCTTTGAGGAATATACCTACCTCGGAGTTCTGCTTTCAATGGGTGTGTTACTCAGAATGGTGACAGTTATCATGGTTGAACAGACACCGATGAACGATATTGAAAGCCACTGAGATATCAAGGAAGGCCAAGACGGATATGCCATTCCCAAACTGGTCCTTCCAGAAGTTGTCCAAGGTTGAGAAATACTGGTCGCTTGATTTGCTATGGACCCTTTGTTCCTAGGACTATTGGCCAGCTGAGACGAGTTAGCACCAGAGTCATCTTTTGCCTCATGTTGTTAGAAGAAGTGTCAAACTGCAAGCATGAGCACATTCGGCCTCATCATGATGGTTGTTCCATGCTGGATGTTAGGACATCTGCCTCCCCTCCACAAATCCAAAGCAAAGTCAAGCAGAACTGTTTGACCAAACGTCACCTGGAGTTAAAGGCATCTTTGCCCCTGGTGTACAGGAAGTTGCTCAAAAGGCAACTTTGCATCCAATACAGAGGTGGTATTCAGCAGGTTCTGACCAGTTCTGGAGAAGCGGTAGAGGAAATTTTGAGTAGTTTGGAGAACCAGCAAATATCACCCCTGACTGGAGATTTTACAGTATCCTTCCCTGCCACGACCACAGGACTGGTAGTAAAAAAGTTTGAATCCCACCACTGATCCAATAACACCGAGCTGCAGTTAACACCGGAAATTAAGATGCTAGATAAGGAAAAGCAACAATGAAGGATGCTAGAGTTTGTTTAACAGAGTTTTAGATTGAGCATCGTGACATCATGAATGTTGGGTGCTCCTTCCAAGCTGCATACCTGCACTCTCCATAGGTACAAAGATACACCAATGTAGCAGCCCAGTGTTTCTCAACCTTTACAACTTGAAGAAGTATGGACTTCAACTCCCAGAATTCCCTAGTTGCTGGTTGGGGAATTCTGGGAGTTGAAGTTCACGTGTCTTAAAATACGTTTCTAAGATGGAGAAACACTGGGCTCCTAGACTGATGCATCTCACGGAGTGAATTGTTAGCAGCTCACAGAAGAAAAAAGAGAAAAGAAAAAGAGTGAAAAGAAAGAGAGGTTTAAGGAAGATTGTGTACTGTAGCCTTCAAGGATTAAGGGTGATCGTGCACCATTTTCAGGCTCCTTCAAACATTAAAAGGTACAGTTGCCCAAATTATTTTGCAGTATAAGGTAAATGTAACTGAGCATTAATACTCCTTGGACATTGGTATTCCAGCTCCAAATAGAAGCCATAGGCTGGGTATACCCAATAATTGGCCTTAATTTAATTTTCTTCTTAAGATTAGAGAAACTGGAATGCTATCCCCTGCTAATAGTTTAATACAATTAAAATGGACATCTATCGCAGGCAGGTTTATTGCTCACAGCTCCAGTCACATAACACGCTGAGCTATAAATCATGATTTATAAGAGACCGTGATTGCATTTACACTGTGGTGCAGAAGCCAGGAAAATCATGAGGTGGCTTTGTCCCTCTTTAGGGAAAAAAAGACCTGAACAAAACAAGAACTTTCAAAGACTTAAAACTCCTCAGATTCATACGTATTGAGGGCTTGGGGGTGGGATTGTGGCTAGCCAGAACTTTTTTAGTTGTTTAATTTTCGGTTTGCACCCAACTTGATGGATTAACATAGAGTTTGCAGATCTCAACAGCTTTTCTCCCAAGATTTCTGTGCCAACATAATTAAGTTAAAAATACTGACTAAGGGAAACTTCACAGATTAATTAATGGTTGATACTTATGCAGGAGAATGGTCGTCCTAAAGACGAAAGGGGAATGGCTTTGACCAGCTTTTCCTAAAATGCTGAAGAAGGTCTTTTGTGGAATTAGACGTTCTACCTCCCTGAAAGTTGGCGCTTACCTGAGTAACATTTTAAAACAAAAGGTTCTGCATGTTGATATTGCATTATTTGTTGCCTGTGATTTATTACTCTAGATTAAGAGAGAGAGAGAGAGATTCAACTTTCCAGACCTGGCTCCAACTTCCCAAAGAGTGTGAAGGAAGTTTGAGATCCCTAATACAAGGTGGAGATATGTATCTTCTCTGATAGCCATGGTCGTTCTTCAAGATTCTAGCCCACCATTTTTTCCCTTACCACACATTTTTGGGGAATACTTAGGTCCATGATGGTGAACCCATGTCATGCATGCCACAGGTGGCACACAGAGCCATTTGTGCCAGCACGCGAGCTGCAGGCAAACTTACCTCACTGCACATGCGCGCACCTCACAGCTGATTTTTGTCCAGTTTGGGCCTTTTTCGGACTCCCAGAGATTTGAAGGAGGCTCCTGCAGGCTTCTGCAGGCTTTTCATGATGAAAACTAGGTCCGTTTCGTAACTTCCTGTTTTTATGGAAATATCGGAAGTGACAAAACGGGCCTAGTTTTCAGCCTGAAAAGCCTGCAGGAGCTTTCCTCAAGCCTCTGGGAGGCCGAAAAAGGCCTCCAACTGGCTGAAAATCAGCTGTGAGGCGCAGTGCAGGTAAGGGGGCGGCAGATGGTGGGTGGGTGGGGATAGTGTGTGCATGTGTAGGGTGCATGGGGGGGCACATTGCCTTCTGGGTGCTGGCATGCGAGTGCGAGAGTGCAAGCGCGCACACAATTTTTGGCTTAGGAGCCCATAAATGTTAGCCATCACTGAATTAGGTGGTGTAAGGGAGGGGGCGGTATGGAAGCATAGTTGATGTGATGGACTACAAATAGTCCTTGATTTGCAACATGAGTTCATTTAGTGACTGTTCAAAGTTACAACAGCACTGAAAGGGTAATTTATGACCATTTTTCACACTTATGATCATTGCAGCATCCCCAGGATTATGTGATTAAAACTCAGACACTTGGCAATTGGCTCATATTTATGATGGTTGCAGTGTTCCAGGGGTCACGTGATCCCCTTTTGCGACCTGCTGACAAGCAAAGTCAAGGGAGAAGCCAGATTCACTTAACAACCGTGTGACTAACTTAACAATTGCAGTGATTCACTTAACAATTGTGGCAAGAAGGTTTGCAAAATAGGGCAAAATTTACTTAGCAATAGCACTTAGACTTCATCGCTGCAGTCTTTCCCATTTGGTCCCTTTAGAGGTGGGATGGTTCTTGAGTCTTTAAGTTTGGTGTTTACAAAATTGTAGACGGTGCAGGTAGATTTTGTACATAGTAGGTTTTCCTCCTCTTTGCAGTAATAATTTGTACATTCTGCCTTTATCTGTTGGCATAATCCGTTGTATCGGTTTTTAAAGTTTGCTGCATAGCTAGTTTTGTTTTTACGCCATAGTGATTTTTTTTTTTTGATTGGAGTTTTCTTATTGTTATGGGTAAGTTTTTGTTTTTGTTTTTAGGGGTTACTAATGGTACATATAGTTTAATGACTCTTTCAAGTTCAAGTAAGAATGCATTATAATGGTCTTCTGTAGTATTACAGTTAGAGAACAGAATGTGTCAATTAAGAGATGGTAGGTCGGCATCTATGAGATCATAGTTGGCTTTTTTGAAATTGTATTTTGGAGATCCTTGTGAGGGCGTAAATTGAGACAAAAGTCAATCATACTGTGGTCACTGTTTTGAAAAGGGTTCTTGTATTTGCAGGCCATATTTTCTATCAAGGTGACTTGGACAACCAGTTGTGTTCCTTTGAACTCAAAACCTTTTAATTGTGGGTGTCTGGAGGATAATGGTTGTAAGAGAATGGTGGTTAGAATGATATGATGGCAGCTCTGATTTTTTTAATGTGAGGTTGAGCTTTGATTAAACTGTCATGGTTCTCATCTTGGGGTTTTAGATTTTGGGGCAAAAGAGTGGAAACTCCCCCTCCCCTTCATTAATCAGTCCAAATTCTGAGAGTATTTTAACACTTGGTGGAATAAGCAAGAACAGGAAATTTGGGTGACAGTTGCATTACCTACAAAAGAGTACAAGGCTGCACACTGTTGTAGGACCTTAATACACTCAGCAATTTCAGGAAATTATTTTATTTATTTATTTTTTTTGTTTGTTTGTCAAGCATGCCTGACAAAACAAGTGTAAGTATGAACATAACATATAAACATGTAAGTATAAACAGGTATAAGTATATACATAATAAATGAGTATGAATAAATGGGAACTGTAAGACAGGGACAGTACGCACGCTAGTGCACTTATGCACCATATTACCATATGGAGCTCATGTTCTGGTTGTTTTTAATTTCTGAAGTAGTGGAAATCATTCTAAAATGTTTTTTGTCCTATGGACAAATTACATAGGATTTTTTTTTTGCCTGCAATTACAGTAGGCTTTTGTGATTGTTTTAAAAAAAACATTTGGAGAGGAATTGCATTTGAAACTGGAGTATAGAGATTTAATTCTTTCTATCGCCAGCCACAATCCCAGGAAAATCTTTCCTCCCCCACCTCTCTTTCTCTGTGGAGCTTGCGTGCACAGACTGGGTGGAGGGAGGGAGGGAGGGGGAGAGAGAGAGAGAGAGAGAGACAGACAGACAGAGAGAGACATAGAGAAAGAGAGAGAGAGAAAGACAGAGAGACACAGAGAGACACATACAGAGAGACAGAGACACAGAGGCACACATAGAGAAAGACAGAGACAGACAGACACACACACACACAGAGACAGAGAGCAACAGAGACAGAGAGAAAGAGAGAAACAGAGAGAGAGGGAGGGGAAGGGAGGAGAGAGAGAGAGAGAGAGAGAGAGAGAGAAAGGTTTTATGTTGCTATTAATCCTGCAGGAAAACCTAATTTTTGTTCTCTAAATTGGTAAGAATATGAGAAAAATAATTTTTCACACCATGCTTAGTTGGGGCTGGCTATTTTTTGCTATTCTTTCTATGTATAGGAATTGTGTCAGGTTTTTCCACCTCCACTAAGCTGACAAACAGATTGTATAAACAATCTTGATGGTTTTATTCTTTTGAGAAATTGAAATATCTGGCAGGATTTTGTGGTATGCCACCAATTAAGTCAAGTGTCCAAGGCATTATCATCATCACACAAGCACAATAAGCTACAATGTATTTACAGGTAGAGTGGTACCTTAGTACTTTGACACTCATCGGATTTGGTACTCAATGCATTTTGACGTGGAAATTTTGTCCTGGTAATTAACTTTTGTTTGGTACTCAACACATAAGCTAAAATCTGTCGGTGTTGGCTGTCTTTTGACTCACTACATTATTCCTTACAGAAAAAAATTGTTTGGTACTCATCCCTTATGGTACTCATCCTGCCTCCAGGAACCAATTAAGAATGAGTACCAAGGTTATCATTGTAGTCCTTGACTTATGATTGGTCACTTAATGACCATTCAAGGTTATGTGGACCTCCCCAGAGATACTTGCAATCAATTTATAAAGTTACAACAATTGTACACACACACACACACCCCAGTGGTATTGTGATGGCATTTGGGGCAATTGTCAACTGGCTTGCATCCATGGCAAGCATCCTGCAGTCACACAACAATGATTTGTGGGTTTTTTTTGCTGATTTTTAGCATTTCCTTCTGGTCTTTGTTCCACCCAAAAAAAACCCATTGGTGAAAAACAGGGTTGGCTTAATGTCCACTTCATAAAAGGTCATAACCTTGGTAATGGTCATGTGGTGATCCAATAAACGACCACCATGACTTTCAGACTCAATTATGGTCATAAGTTGAGAATTACCTGTGTTTCTTCTTCTTTTTCTTTACACAGAGAAAAATTATAAAACTTTCCAGTAGGAGGAGCACTCTGACTACGTTGTTACAGATATTTCTTTTAGTTTCTATAAAGAACTCAAAAGGATTTTAAAGAATATGTGTACAAGAAGAAGTGGGAGTAGGGAATGCTGACAGCTTGATTGATCTATTCATAGAAAAAAACCCCAGCATTGATAATGTAAGTGCAAGATAATTCTTGAGTGCTTCTGGAAAGCTAACACCTCCAGCCTCCTATTTGCTCTGTCTTCCCGATCTCCGCTTTTCACTCTACATAATCTCGCACTTTGAAATGATGATTTTTACACAGGTTACAGTCCCATGAAGCAAAGACAGGGTGTGCGTGTGTAACAAACATAACGAAGAATGGCACTTGGCATTCTCTGAGCTTCCTTGTTTTCTTGCATTACACAAACTAGGTAACATCATCAGTGCTAGTTAAGAAATAGGGTTGGCGGTCAATTTATATACAGTACTTGACCTACGACCACAATTAAGGGGCGTGCATAAGTGCACCATCATGGCTACCATTCCTGTCCTATGGTCCCCTTTTAATCATACCTATTTTCTGTATTCTTACTCCTGTTTATACTTATACCTATTATTTTGTAAGCAATTGACAAATCAAAATAAATAAACAATGGAGCCCAAAACGTTTGTTGCTAAGCAGACGTTTGTTAAGTGAATTTTGTCTCATTTTTGCCACCTTTCTTGCTCTTTATTCCCCATAGGAGAGGCCATTCACGGTCCAAATTTTCCTTTACTTCCGAGTCGACCCTTGTTCCATAACCGTTCCCTTCTCCTGGGCTGCGTTTGATGAAAAAATATTGCAAATTCCATCAGAACCCATGCAAGATGACAAACTCATTCTGATGACCTGACTTACTGTTACAGAAAAGGGTTTCAGGCTAGCATCCATATGTAAATTGCACTTGTTGTGTGTGTGAAAGCAGTTATTTGTGTTTTGGCCCAAAAGCTGGTGATTTCTGTGGCAGCAGAGATCTGTATGTGCTCAGCACTGAGGATGCTCAGCCTCTTTTTACAAGAGAGAGGAAATGACTCCACCATTTAAATTAATTTCCAGATACAATAAATCTATACTTCTGTACTAAAACAAGAGAGGAAATGCCTCCGGTATTTAAATTAATTTACTGTACAGTAAATCTATACAGTATTAAAACTCTCATGTCTGTATGATTGCTTGTAACCTTCAATGTTGCATCATAGGGGAACGATGTTTGAATCAACTGGTGTCCAATGGGCTAACTTACAGAATGTGTTCAAAAAGTCAGTGCAATCCTAAATTGCATTAACAGAGAGATACACTAGAGATCAAGAGAGGTACTAATACCACTCTATAAAGCCTTAGTAAGACCACACCTAGAGTGCTTCATCCAGTTTTGTTCACCACACTATAAAAAAGATGTTGAGATTCTAGAAAGAGTGCAGAGAAGAGCAACCAGGATGATTAGGGACTGGAGACTAAAACATACAAAGAACGGTTACAGGAACTGGTTGTGGCTAGTCTAGTGAAGAGAAGGACCAGGGGAGACAGGATAGCAGTCTTCCAATATTTGAGGGTCTGCCACAGAGAGGACAGGGTCAAGCTATTTCCCAAGGCACCTGAAGGCCAGACTAAGGAATAATGGATGGAAACTGAACAAGGAGAGATTCAACCTGGAAATAAGGAGGAATTTTCTGACAGAACAATCAACCAGTGGAACAGAAGTTGCCTTCAGAAGTTGTGGGAGCTTCATCCCCGGAGGCTTTCAAGAAGAGATTGAACAAGCAACCCTCCCGAGCTCCGTTTTCACTGGCAGGGGGTTGCAGGAGGCCATTGTGGCTGAAAACGGAGCTCGGGAGCCCGTTTTCTCTGGTAGAACACTCAGGCTACCAAAGGTGCCCAAGACTCAAGTGACGTTGAGCTGGCCATGCCCCCTGTCCCCCCCGAGGTCAACCACAACTCTGAAGTGGCCCTCAATGAAATTGAGTTTGAGGTCTAGACCAGGTCAGGAAATACAGAACTAATATTTCTGCACTTCTCCACTAGTACGAGTTAGGATGTTGAGCAACTAAGTGGATTCACTTGTTCGGGTCAATCAAAATCCAAATCTTCCTTCTTTCCCTCCGCCTCCTTTTCCTGGGGATCGAAGGGCTTCTTATCTCCCCGCTAACACAATCTGTAGCTCCACAGAAGCTGAACAAGCCAGGAATGCTGATTTGATGCTGCCAGATCAAACATCCTGGGGCCACCTATTTGAAGAGCCATTCCAAAGACTGTCTGCCACTGATGTCTGTCTTCTCTGGAAGCCAAAGAGCACACGTACAATGTCTGCTCTTGGCAATGACAGACGCGGAGCTTATCTGGAATTGTCGCGCGCCGTGCCAAGGAAAACACTCACACAAAAGAAGAGGTTTTGGCCCTTTCTAAAGGAACCAGGCCCGCCTTTGGGTGTTGGCCATCTGTTGCTGTTAAAATCCGAGCGCCTTTGCCATTGAGTGTCTTGCTAGGCCGGTCTTAAGTGACATGTTAGTCCCAGAGAGACATGTGTCGGCCATTCTTCGCCATTTCCCTCAGACAAGGGCTTTTTGTTCCACTCTTCCAGCCGCAGCAATTCTGCCCATTTTATGAGAATGCCGCTTTCCTGTGCAAAGTCAGGGCAGGCTGTCAGCAATTGCACCCGTTCTGGGTTCCCAGGCATTTTTCTGTAATCGTTTTCTTTTTCTTTTTAAACAGAAAGGAGCCTATTCATCTGACAGCTTCAAGCACTCTGACCTGGTGCTTCTAAAAAGAAGATTTGGATTACAAGGGTTGCCATTCTCAGACAGGTTGCCGAATTGAAATGCCCCAGCAATCTCCAAGCTGGAAGTTTTGCAAAGAGGATGCAAGTAGGTATCGCTTTTGCCTATTGTGCATCAGCTTAAAAAAGATTTTGCATAATGAATAGATTATTCCAACAATAATCTATTCCTAATTGGGCAAGTTTCAGGGGAGGGAAGATAATGAAGGACACGGAAGCCCATAATTAAATCCTCCACTCCTGTCTAATCCTGCATTGTATTGCTAAACCTGATTGCATATCTCCAAACACAATTTTTTTTGTCCTCATAGGAACTAGGAACTTAGGTTTTTTTTAAAAAAAAAATTTTTTTATGTGAAACTCAATTTGTGTACCAAATCTGGCCTCTGCTTTGTGCTTTCTCCCTGCAGGATAGCCACAAACGTACATTCACTTATTCTTAATTTAAGCCTGCGGATTTCCCCAGGTTCAAACTGCTGGTTTGTGTATTTACTGATTAACCATGTTAAGCCACCCTAAAGCTGAAGCTCTCCAGGTTGTTTGCAGTACGATACACCTACACACATTTGGCATCACAGTATATGCAACAAAATGCAAAAAAACCAAAACAAAACACACACCATTTAAGTGAGGCAGCTGCGAGGTGGCCCATTCAGAATCTAACACAGTATGGTAACTGCATCCAGAAATTAAAAGCCGTTTGCTCTTTGGGAGGAAAGCTATGGCGAACCTAGTGTTATGCCCCTGTCGGAATCTCCCAGCTGGCAGGGAGTGGGAATGTGGAAGAAACTGGGGGAGGGGAAAGTCCTCCGGCTGGGCAGAGCAGGGGAGAGGTAGAGCAAAGAAGAGGTTGAACAAGGGAGACGGAATTCAGAGGAAGACCCAGGTTCACCCCCTCTTCATCCTAGGGCATGCAGGGAGGAATGGAGAAGAGAGCAACGTGGGGTTGCATGGCTTACGGGGGAGGAAAGGGCCCTGATTTCCTTCATTAGCGGCAGCTGGGAACACAGTGTTTAAAAAGGGAGTTTGTGCACAGCAATTCGTGGGAAGCAAATTGTGAGATATCTTTTATGGTTGAGGCTTATCTGGGTTCCTGGTGGTCTTCCCAACTGTGTGTGTTTTGTTGGCCTTTGAAGTCTGCAATTCCTCATCCTGCCCTGTCCAGTTAATTGCTGCAGCGTGGTTTGTGTGGATTTTTATTTACAGTTTATATGTACTTTGTTTTCGGACTGAATTTCCTTCACTGAAAGATTGTTCTTGGGATAGTTTTTTCTCCAGCTGAAGGTAACTGGACATTGGGGGCAAAGCTGGAGGTATTAAAGGGACTTTTCTTCCTTATGTGACTGTGTTGCCTTTGTGCCACACCCTGGGTCATCACACTTAGACAGCACATTAAAAAGGAGAGATATCTCTTTGCCAATAAAGATCCGTATAGTCAAAATTATAGTTTTCCCAGTAGTAATGTGTGGCTGTGAGAATTTGGACCCTAAGAAAGCTGAGTGTCGAAGAATTGACACCTTCAGATTGTGGCGCTGGAGAAGACTTGAACAATGGGACCCATCCAACAAAATGAAATTTAACCTGGAGAAAAGCAAGGTTTTTACGCCTGGGCAGGAAAACCCAAAGGTAAAAGTATTAAGCAAAACCTGGCTCAAAAACAGTAACTGTGAAAGGGAGCTTGCAGTCCTGAGTCGGCAGCGTGTGGCAGCAGCCAAAACAGCTAAGCATTGGTTATATAAACAGAGGCATAGGATCAAAATCATGTGAAGTATCTATACTGCTTTATAAAGCCTTAGGGAGACCAAACCTGGAATATTGCATCCAGTTTTGGCAACCACGGTTTACAAAAAAAAACACCTACAATGATTAAAGACCTGGAGATTAAAACATACGAACAACAGTTGCAGGATTTGGGTTTGGCTAGTCTAAAGAAAAGAAGAATTGGGGGTGACATGATAGCAGTCTTCCACTGTTTGAGAGGCTCCCACAAAGTGGGGGGGGGTGTATTTGTTTTCCAAAACAGGGCAGGACAAAAAAGATGGATGGAAACTAATCAAGGAGAGAAGCAACCTGGAATTCAGGAGAAACTTCTTGATGGTGAGGACAATTAATCACTGAAACAGCTTTGCCTTCAGAAGCTGTGGGTGCTTCATCCCTGGAGGTTTTTAAGAAGAGACTGGGCTGCCATTTGTCTGAAATAGTATAGGATCTTATGCTTGAGCAGGGGGCTGGACTAGAAGACCTCCAAGGTCCCGTCCGGCTCTATTCTGATTCAGATTCTGATTCATGAGAATCCCTTGGGCTGCAAGGAGATCCAATGAGTCAATCCTAAAGGAAGTCCACCCTGACTATTCTTTGGAAAGACGGATATTGAAGCTGAAGCTCAAATACTTTGGCCACCTAAGGAGAAGAAGGAACTCCTTGGAGAAGACCCTAACATTGGGAAAGATGGAAGGCAAAAGGAGAAGGGGATGACAGAGGGTGAGATGGTTAGCTAGTGTCATCAACACAACAAACATGAATTTGGGCAAATTCTGGGAGACAGTGGAAGACCAGGGGGCCTGGCACGCTACAATCCATGGGATTGCAAAGAGTTGGACATGATTTAGTGACTGAACAACAATTATACAAGGGAGATCAAATTGAAGGAACTTGGCCTGATGTACCAAATGTGTTTGGAGCTCTTAATTAAACCAGGAAAAGGCATGTTCCACCTCTCTCTGCACTTTTCTCTGCACCTGTAAAGGTTCCCCTCGCACATATGTGCTAGTCATTTCCAGCTCTAGGGGGCGCTGCTCATCTCTGTTACAAAGCTGAAGAGTCAGCGCTGTCTGAAGACGTCTCCGTGGTCATGTGGCCGGCACGACTGAACGCCGAAGGTGCATAGAACGTAATTACCTTCCCACCAAAGGTGGTCCCTATTTTTCTACTTGCATTTTTTTTTTACATGCTTTTGAACTGCTAGGTTGGCAGAAGCTGGGACAAGTGACGGGAGCTCACTCCGTTACGCGGTGCTAGGGATTCAAACCACTGAACTGCCAACCTTTCTGATTGATAAGCTCAGCATCTTAGCCAACTGAGCCACCACGTCCCTTTTCCTCTGCACTTTTAGGAAACCCTTGATCGGTCACACCAACGATCGAGTTCTCTTTGGCAAGCTTTATTCAGAATCAGAGAAAGTGAGGCTGCCCACATGTGGGGACATCCCAACCATAAGGAAACATGTCACCTTTTATTGAACTCCTCTTAATGACTCAAGCGTTTCAACAAGCGTTTGATTTACTCCCATAAGAAAGGAAATCTATCTTGAACCAAGCTTTCCTCGTAATTGGTCTTATACCCTTCTTTGCAAGCCAAGGACTAATTATCTTAATTTTTTTTTTTGCATATAAAAAAACTGGGGACAGGTCTTTATTCCCAGTGTCTCTTATCTTCCTGCAATGAAAACCTCCCACGCTGGTTGCTAATGAGTAATGGTTGGTTCAAAGCACCTCAACTCATCATGTAAATTGCCACTTGGATTCACGCTACACTAATTGTGTGGATCGCTTCCCAATTAGCACCTTTCCAAAAGGGGGTATCCTCTAGATAAATTGGACTAAACGCATTCACCGCTGGCAAGTATTATTGGGAATATTGTTGAGTTCCTTCCCTGCCAACCCGGAGCCATAAATGTTCTTAATTGTCATGTCTATGGAGATTCTTAATCATCCAGGTTGTGGATGTCCCAAAGGTGCTTTTTCAACAGGCAACTGGACTTCCTTGGTTTTCTTCTTCCTTGGAGACGTTTCGCTTCTCATCCAAGAAGTTTCTTCGGTTTTGAAGATCAGTCGATAGGTCACTGGGAGCCATTGAAGCCGCTTGGAGTTTATTTTTTTGTATCCTCAGGGTCACCTGAATCCGAGTGCAAATGGGTGTGGAACTTTCTTAGGACTGCTGAAAGGACTGTACCGTAGACAGGTGATAGGTGGTATTGTCTCTCTTTCTCCGACCGTTGAGAGAGGACTGTTTAATTTTAACATACATGGCCTCTTTCCATGAGGATGTACATTTACCACTGTACATAAATGGCAAGAAGGTGGAGAGGGTTGGTAGTTTTAAATTTCTGGGCACTTATATCATAGAGGACCTCTCATGCACTATAAATGCTAACATGCTTGTAAAGAAGGCACAGAAGAGGCTGTACTAAGAACGCTCAGGGAAATAAATCTATCTATCTACCTCTGTCCTACTACCGCAGCACCATTGAGTGTCCTGACGTACGGCATTCTTGCATGGTACAGGAGCAGCTCTGTAGTGGACAAAAAAGCTCTACAGAGAATCATTAAAACTACCCAGAATATTATCGGGCTCCAGCTCCCAGCCCTGGATGACATCTTTGCATCTCCCTGTTTGAGGAAGTTGCACAACATTCTCAGAGACTCTTCCCATCCTGCTCACAATCTTTGCCAACTGTTGCCTTCTGGCAGAAGGTACAGAACAATTAAAACTCAGACCACACATTTTCTGAATAGTTTTTATCCCAGAGCTATAGTTGCACTTAACAATGAACTTAAGGACCACCATCAGTGAGCTGTTGGACAGCATTACTTGGTCTGTTGTGCGGATGCTTGTGTGATTTTAGGAGGCGGGGAATTTTGGTGGGTGGGGAGGTGTTTGGGGATTGTCATGTGTGTGTGCATGTTGAGTCTGGTCTCTGGTTGTTATGTGAATTTCGTTGTATGTATACTGTGTATATACATACAATGACAATAAAGAATTCAATTCAATTCTCTTTCAAACCAGTGGTCCTCTTGAAATCCTGGAGACTTTGCTGTGTTCCAAAGAAGGACCTTTGCTTTCAAATTCAGATGATCTACTGAATCTGGTCCTGATGGGCTTGTCCTCCTGTGTTGTGCCATGCATATGTGAAGTGGTTGTTTCGTTTCTCCAATCTACATGTCTCACTGCATCGTACAGGTAGTCCTCAACCTACAACAGTTCACTTCATGGTTGTTCAAAGTTACAATGGCACTGAAAATAGTGATTTATGACCATTTTCCAGACTTACGGCTGTTGCAGCATCCCCACGGTCACGTGATTTACATTCGGATGGTTGACAACTGATTCAGATTTATGACGGTTGCAGTGTCCCTGAGTCATGTGGCCACCTTCGGGAACCTTCTGAGAAGCAAAGTCAATAGTAAATCAGATTCACTTAACCGTCGAGTTACTAATTTAACAACTGCGGTGATTCACTTAACAAATGTGGCAAGAAAAGTCGTAAAATGGGGCCAAACTGACTGAACAAATGTCTGATTTAGAAACATAAATTGTGGGCTCACTTGTGATCATAGGTTGAGGACAGAGGTGGGATCCGACCGGTGATACTACCGGTTTGGTGATTTTACATTTTGCGCGTGCATGGTTCCCAGAGGAATTTTATTTTGACTACAACAACCCACCCACCCCTCCGCCACTGTCTCTACTACCCACTCCTTTCTCCTCAACTCCAGGCTGGGTCATCAGTGAAGCAACAAGGAAGAAAATGGCCTCAGTCAGGCCAGGCCAGCTTCAGGTTGACACACCATCCAGTGACGGGATTCAAATTTTTTTACTACTGGTTCTGTGGGGGTAGCTTGGTGGGCATGGTGTGGCTTGGTGGGCATGGCAGGGGAAGGTTACTGCAAAATCCCCATTCCCTCCCCACCCCACTAACCTGCTTTTCAGCTCCGTTCTCCTGTGCAGGGCAACCAAAGAAGACCCAGCCGATCAGCTGGGACTCAGAAGGCAGGGAATAGATGGGGTTGGCGGGGCCAGTCAGAGGTGGTTTTTGCCAGTTCTCCAAACTATTCAAAATTTCCACTACTGGTTCTCCAGAACCAGAGGTGGTATTCAGCAGGTTCTGGAGAACTGGCAAGTTCCGCTACTGGTTCTCCAGAACCAAAGGTGGTATTCAGCAGAACAGGTAGTGGAACTTTGGAGTAGTTCAGAGAACCGGCAAATACCACCTCTGACTGGCCCCGCCCCCATCTATTCCCTGCCTCCCGAGTCCCAGCTGATTGGCTGGTCTTCTTTTGTTGCCCTGCACAGGAGAACAGATCTGGAAAGCAGGTTAGTGGGGTGGGGAGGGAATGGGGATTTTGCAGTATCCTTCCCCTGCCATGCCCACCAAACCACGCCATGCCACCAAGCTACGCCCACAGAACTGGTAGTAAACATTTTTGAATCCCACCACTGCCCTGAACTGATCAGAACCTGCTGAATACCACCTCTGACACCGTCCTACTGCCAAAGGAAAGCATGTGTGAGGCTGAGGTGGGACGAAAGCCAACCCCCCAAAAAACCCTTCATGCAAAAATAGAAAAATGGCACAGCAGCGGAGAGCAGCGGGGAAGGCATGCCAGATGGGACAGTGTTCTTAAGACATCATCCTGCCAGGGGATTCCTCTGAAAGTTGGCAGAGCTTCTGGTGGCATGAATCGGTCCTGGCGGGGAGAAACCCTTCCATGAATTCGCTTTTGCTCGCTTCCTGTCAAAGCTGTCTAATCCCTGGATGTGCACTGCGCACCCAACCCTTCAGCAGTCACTTCATCTAACTCGATTGGAGGTGGATCTTAAGAGCTCAAGCTGGCATAGGATCAGCAACCTCCTGCCTTGATAACAGATGCCCGGGGTTGCCTGTGGCATTTATTTTTCTATTAAACGGCAGGGAAGAAGCACCGGGACGTCATTATGGCACAGCGATGTTGATTCTCTTTCTCTGGCTTTAGCGCTCAGATGCCTATTAAGAGCGGGGGGGAAAAAAAACACGGACCTTTTGCTTCTGGATTTTCCCTGGAGAGTTAATGACCACTTTCTTAATATTAAAAACGTAAGCCCGGGGTATAGGAGTGCTATTATTATTATATACAAAAATCGACAGCGTACACGGCAAACGAGAGAATTATGCTGGGTTTCGTATCACAAATCACTAGTCGAACGCTTCCCAAGCGTTTAGGACTGTGTGATGTATTGGTGGATTATGGGAGCAGATCCCAGTAAGGTGGCCTTCTGCAGCTGACCAATGGTGATTTTGTCAGCACCGATTGTTTTTCAGTGCTTACCTAGGTCTTTAGGCACAGCACCCAGTGTGTCAAGTACCACTGGAACTACCTGCATTGGTTTATGCCAGTCTCTGCAGTTCGATTTTTAAGTCCTGATATCTGGTGATTTTTTCAAGTTGTTTCTTGTCGATTCTGCTGTCACCAAGTATGGCAATGTCGACGATCCATACTTTTTTCTTCTCCACAATCATGATATTATTGATATTATATTATTATTATTATTGTTTTTGTTGTTGTTAATCTTTGGTGAGATTCACAGCCTTTGGGGCTGGTTGGTAACTCAACAGCTCAAGTCCTAACCTAGGACCTAGGAACTGTTCAGGTAGCGTCGGAGGATATAAGCTGTTCCAAGTAAGGAGGTTTTTTGTAGAATCAGGCTATTCAAGTCTGATAAATTCAGAATTTCCAAATAATGAGGTAGCCCTTTCAGTATTTTTCCAAGGCTCCAATTACAATTGGGATAACACACAATTTCTTTTTCCAAAGTCGCTCAACTTCAATTCGTAAGTCCCGTTACTTTGTGATTTTTTTTCTTGCTGCTTGTCTTCAATTCGTGCATCACCAGATATTGCAATGTCAATGAACCAACCCTTTTTCTTTTCAACTATTGCTATGTCAGGTGTATTGTAAGCCAAGTGCCTGTCAGTCTGAATTCTGAAGTCCCACAAGATCTTGACTTTTTCATTCTCCAGAACCTTCTCAACCTGATGTTCCCAGTAGTTGTTACTATACTCAAATCCATACTTTTGGCAGTTTCCAGTGAATACGATTATAATAATTGCTATTGTTGTTATTATTATTATTATTATTGCCCCATAGCAGCAGAAAGGAGGAAAATAATTAATCTTTTTAGTTAAATGGAGATGGCAAACAAAACTCACTTTTGAGGGAACTCTGTGGGAGGTGGGTCTAATTCTCTGTGTGGGGGGGCTCACATCAGCAAACATCTGTAAGGAAGGCACAGAATCAAAGGGGCTGGAAGTTAAGCCTGAATACCTTGAAAGTTCAAGAGCTGAGCTGCTCCTAAAGTTAATTATTACTTCAGTTACCATAGCACCCTGGGGGCCTCCACCACAACAGAGATTGTGCATGAATGAAGAGGCTTGCTAACACCGTATTTTCTGAAGGCATCTGGATTATTTCTTCCTAGAAAGATGGAATGCTCTGCAAGTCATGGAGCTCCCCAGATGTTGGACACCTTCAACGCAAACAAGGGCCAGCTCACACAGCTACTGGATAGGGAGAATGGTAGGTGAAGTCCAACTAAATTTGGAGGTCTACTGCTCCTTACAGGTAGGCCTCAATATCTGACCACAATTGGACTGGAACACCCACGGCTAAACTATGTGGTTGATAAGCAAATTGTGCCTGATTTGACAACCATTTTGTGAATCACGTAGTTGTTAGGAAAAATCAGGCTTGTGAAGATCACAAATGGCAATCATGCGATCCTACAACAGTTGTAGATACATGCCAGTTGGCAAGTGCCCAAATTTTGATCATTTGACCGTGGGAATGATGCAATGGTCATAAGTGCAAGGACCAGCCGTAAGTCACTTTTTCAGTGCGGTTGTAACGTCAAATGGTCATTTAATGAATTTACTGTTAAATCCTCATCTTTTAATGACCCCATACTCCCTTGCTGGATAGTCTGGGCAACTGAACGGAACTAAGTGTTTACTGGCTGGATGCCCTTCCTGTCGCCAATGCAGAGGTTTTTTTTTAATAGCAGATACAATCACATTGTACCCAGAACAGAACTCACAGCCTACCTAGGATAGAACTCACAGCCTCCTGATTGTGAGATGTGACCTCCACTCCCTAGGCCACCGCACCACTCTAAATTAATTTACTGTTAAATCTACTCCCAAAATTGCAGCCTTATTGCAAATAGAAATACGAACTCTTATTGCAGGGCTAAATATTGAGGAAATAATCATACTGATTATATTTAATTTCTTCTGAATAAAAATTAAATCTGATGGATCCATGTAGGTTTTTTAACCAGGCTTCACCCAATTTTAAAAATTTATATTCTGTGAGATGCCCAAAAGCAGATCTAAAGGATAAATTTCAATCCCAGACTTCAGTTTTGCGTGCTTGCAACTCAGATTTGATTAAATCTTACTTCTACGCAACACAACATAGGGAAATAAAAGGGTTTATCACAAACTAAGAAGCTACATTGAACTCTGTGTGTGCGCGCGTACATTTCTTCTTGCGTAAGCTCAAAATACTGAATAAAATGGTGATGAATAAATATTATATAAGCAGGGGAATGCATGGAGACATATTAAACAGAGCCACTCTGGTCTAGTGATTAAGGCACCAGGCTAGAAAGTGGGAGACTGTGAGTTCTAGTTCTGCCTTAGTATGGAAAGCCTCCTGGGTGACTTTGGGCCAATCACCAGGAGACTGAGAGCTCTAGTTCCACCTTAGGCATGAAAGGCACTGGGTGACTTTGGGCCAATCACCAGGAGACTGAGAGTTCTAGTCCCACTTTAGGCATGAAAGATAGCTGGGTGACTTTGGACCAGAGGTAATTTATCTCCCAGAATTCCTCAGCCGCTGAGGAATTCTGGGAGTTGGAGTCCCCAAGTCTTAAAGTTGCCAAGGTTGGAGACCCCTGCTTTGGACCGATCACTGTCTCTCAAACCCAACTCACCTTACAGGGTTGCTGTTGTGGGGAAAACTGGAGGAGGGCTGTGTGTAGGATACCTTCTCACCGCCTTGATTTGTAAAACCAATATAGGTGGGATACCAATACATAAATGAAATTAAAAATCTATTAGCCCCTCTTCGCAATAGCCTTTCCATTTCCCTACACGGGGGCGTTCAAAAGTAACCGGAGTAGAGCTTTGCTGCCTGGGGAATTGTGGGAGTTGAAGTCCGCCAGGCTTAAAGTTGCCAAGGTTGGAGACCTCCGTCTCAGGCTCAGGTTGCACGCTCCGTTCGCGCTCTCTTTCTCACGTGACTCTCCGGAATCTTGGCCAGCCCAGCACGATCGCCACCCCCACTCCACCATTGCCCACCCGTCCCTGGATCCGCCGTTTTCACCTCGAGTCTGCCCGGGATGGGAGTCGGAGCCCCTTACAAAAAACAAAGAGATTTGGGTGGGTGGTTTGCACAAAGGGGAGTATTTGTCGGGGGTTAAAGAGGAGGGGGGAAGCGAGTGATTTTTAATTATTATTATTATTTTTAAAAAAGCCTTCTTGCAAAATGTCCCTTCGCCGGTCGCTTTTGGGCGCGGGATCCACAACCTCCCCCCTCCCCGTTGCAAAATCCCAACCCCGCCACGGTTGCAAACCGGCGCTTCCCAGGCTAGGATTGCAGAGAGGTTGCACGGCTCGCTTGTGCTAAACGGGTTGGGGGCGGGGGAGAAGGGAAGCTGGCAACACACACATACACACCGACCCACAACGCTGCACAAAGCCCGGGAGGAAGCGGGAAGGCTGGGGGCGTGCGCGGGGGGGTGGGGTGGGGAGGGGAAGAAAAACTCGCCGACCTGCTTTTTGCACCCACACGTCTCGTCCCTACCCCCCCATAGGATCTTGCACTAGAGATCTTGCACTGCACCGGATCTTTTGCGCTGGAGA
>NW_020769399.1:3121380-3140613 GCF_900518735.1 Pseudonaja textilis
CTCCCCCCCCCCCCCCCACAGACTCCCACACCTCGTCCTCCTCTGATTCGGCTGCTGGTGGGGCTGGCGGCCTTCAGGCCACCACAACACTAAGCTAGACTGTCATGGCGATGCCTTGGCCAGTTACGGCCTTCCAGCTTCAGTTTCCTGCCTGTAAAATGGTATGATACCGTGGCTTTGCATATGGTAATTCTGAGGTTCTGGCCCTGGCATTTCCAGTTTGAATCAATCAAGAATTCTTCGGCTGTGCTGGCTAGGCGATGATGGGAGTTGTAGTCCAGGGCTTTGGAAGAGCCCCAGATGGAGAAAAAGAATAGGAAATGGCTTTTTTTTTTCCTGCCCAAAAGTTGCAAATCAGCGCCTACAAAACTGAGCTAAAGGGAAAAAAAACTTCACCTGGAAGATGGCGGCCTGTGATTTGGAGAGTGGAAGTAGTACAGGTGATCCTTGAGTTACAACCATTTGTTTAATGGCTGTCCAAAGTTATGACAGGACTGAAAAGCTTGCTTTACATCTGTTCCTCACATTTAAGACTGTCGTAGTGCCCCTACGGTTGCATGATCAAAATTCAGGCACTTGGCAATTGGCATGTACTTACGACAATTGTGGTGTTTTGGGATCCTGTGATTGCCCTTTGTGATCTACTCTGGCAACTTCCAACAAGGAAAACCAATGAGGGAAGCCAGATTCACCAAGAACCACATGATTCACTTAATCCTTGTGGCCCCCAAAAAAGTCTTAAAATTGTGCGTGACTCACTTAATGACCTCTGCATATCAACAGATGTTCTGGCCCCAACGACGGTCACAAGTCTACAACTATCTGTAATTATATTGTATATATACGGTAGTTTATAATCAACTTATTGCTAAAAGTACTACAGATGTAAAAAACAATAGCAGTTGAAATATATTACCCTTAATTAAGGATTTAATTTAATTGAATTAATTTAATTAAAATTAAATGAGCCTTGGTGGCGCAGTGGTTAGAGTGCAGTACTGCAAGCTACTCCTACTGCAATTTAGCAGATCGAATTCCACCAGGCTGAAGGTTCACTCAGCCTTCCCTCTTTCCGAGGGGGATAAAATGAGGATCCAGATTGTTGGAGGGCGATAGGCTGACTCTTTAAACCACTTAGAGAGGGCTGTAAAGTATTATAAAGCGGTATATGAGTCTAAGTGCTATTGCTATTTATACACTGCTCAAAAAAATAAAGGGAACACAAAAATAAGACATCCTAGATCTGAATGAATGAAATATTCTTATTAAATACTTTGTTCATTACATAGTTGAATGTGCTGACAACAAAATCACACAAAAATTATCAACGGAAGTCAAATTTAGCAACCCATGGAGGTCTGGATTTGGAGTTACACTCAAAATTAATGTGGAAAAAAACACTACAGGCTGATCCAACTTTGATGTATTGTCCTTAAAACAAGTCAAAATGAGTCTCAGTAGTGTGTGTGCCTCCACGTGCCTGTATAACCTCCCTACAATACCTGGGCATGCTCCTGATGAGGTGGTGGAAGGTCTCCTGAGGGATCTCTTCCCACACCTGAATTAAAGCATCCCCCAACTCCTGGACAGTCTGTGGTGCAATGAGGCATTGGTGGATGGAGCGAGACATGATGTCCCAGATGTTCTCAATTGGATTCAGGTCTGGGGAACGGGCGGGCCAGTCCATAGCATCAATGCCTTCGTCTTGCAGGAACTGCTGACACACTCCAGCCACATGAGGTCTAGCATTGTCTTGCATTAGGAGGAACCCAGGGCCAAATGCACCGGCATATGGTCTCACAAGGGGGCTGAGGATCTCATCTCGGTACCTAATGGCAGTCAGGCTACCTCTGGCGAGCACATGGAGGGCTGTGCGGCCCCCTAAAGAAATGCCACCCCACACCATTACTGACCCACTGCCAAACCAGTCATGCTGGAGGATGTTGCAGGCAACAGAATGTTCTCCACAGCGTCTCCAGACCCTGTCACGTCTGTCACATATGCTCAGTGAGAACCTGCTTTCATCTGTGAAGAGCACAGGGCGCCAGTGGCAAATTTGCCAATCTTGGTATTCTCTGGCAAATGCCAAACGTCCTGCACGGTGTTGGGCTGTAAGCACAACCCCCACCTGTGGACATCGGGCCCTCATACCACCCTCATGGAATCTGTTTCTGACCATTTGAGCAGCCATATGTACATTTGTGGCCCGCTGGAGGTCATTTTGCAGGGTTCTGGCAGTGCTCCTCCTGTCCCTCCTTGCACAAAGGCGGAGGTAGCGGTCCTGATACTGGGTTGTTGCCCTCCTACGGCCTCCTCCACGTCTCCTGATGTACTGGCCTGTCTCCTGGTAGCACCTCCATGCTCTGGACAATAAGCTGACAGACACAGCAAACCTTACCACAGCTCGCATTGATATGCCATCCTGGGTGAGCTGCACTACCTGAGCCACTTGTGTGGGTTGTAGACTCCGTCTCATGCTACCACTAGAGAAAGCACCACCAGCATTCAAAAGTGACCAAACCATCAGCCAGAAAGCATAGGAACTTAGAAGTGGTCTGTGGTCATCACCTGCAGAACCACTCCTTTATTGGGGATGTCTTGCTAACTGCCTATGCTTTCCACCTGTTGTCTATTCCATTTGCACAACAGCATGTGAAATTGATTGTCATTCAGCGTTGCTACCTAAGTGGACAGTTTGATTTCACAGAAGTGCGATTGATTTGGAGTTACATTGTGTTGTTTAAGTGTTCCCTTTATTTTTTTGAGCAGTGTACTATAAAATAAGGTGTCTCCAAATTAAATGGTTCAAAGGTGTATAATCACAGCTTTGAGTGACTCAAAGGAATAGGTAAGACTTCTATATTTTTAAAGTGGTTTCACTGAAAATTGGTGCTTTCCAATTCCTGTTTATAATCTCTCTCCCCGATGTGATTCCAACTCGTTCCCGTGTCGTGCCCGTGTGTCTCTTCCCACAGTTCCAGGAGAGAGGTGATAAAGACCAGTAGTAAAACACTATCGCGTAAGCGATATCACTAATTCTCACAACCTCCTGTTCATTTAATCCCCTGATATTAGATAACCCGGAGATCTTTTAAGGCAGAAACACCGGTTTGGATTAAAATGCCCATTGGGCCAACCGTTGCACATCGAGATACGGGATGGCTTCCCCCCCCCTTATTTTTTTTTTCTCTTTTCTTTCTGTTTAATATCCTGTGTAGTTAAGCCTGTAAATGCGTGATTGACCTGCCTAAAATGCCTTTGAGAAAAGTTGGAAGTTTTGAGTGGTTTTTGTTGGGGGGAGGGATTATGCATTAGCTTTCTTCTGCTGCTCCTTCACGTGCCCCTGGGCCTTGGGAAGACATGTTTAATCTCCCTCCCTTTCCTTTCCTTTGTTTTCATTCATTATTCATCCCGGTGTAAGGAAAAGAAAACCACACCTGCTTGTAAAGGACAGGAAGGAATGCCAATTAAATGTGCAGGAACGCTTCGATCCGAGGAATTGTCTGCCTCAGCCAAACTGGGGAGAAGTCCGGATGCTGGCAAGGAGCGACCAGTCTACAAATCAAATAACTAAAGAGCATTAAAAAGTTGGGCTTAAACTGTTCAAGGTATTAGACATGGGCAGGAATAGTACAGATACTCCTCGACTTACGACCATTCCTTTCGTGATCCTTTGGAGTGAACGATAGCATGGAAAAATGTGTCTTGATGACCGTTATGACCGTTGCAGCCTCTCCGTGGATCACGAGGTTGAAATTCAGAGGCTTGGCGGCCCATTCGTATTTATGACCATCACAGTGGCCGAAGGTCACGAGGTCCCCCTTTTGCGACCTCCTCACAAGCACAGTCAGTGGGGGAGCCAGGTTCATTTAACAACCGGGTTACTAAACTTATCAACTGCGGTGATTTGCTTAACAACAGTGGGAAAAGTTGCAAGACAGGACAAAACACATGTCTCAATTAACAACATAAATTTCAGGCTCAATTATGGTCATAAGTGGAGGACTGCCGGTGCTAGTCTCTTACTCTCGGCCTTCATTCACACATCCTCCTTCCGGTACCCTGTAATACGGGGATAATAATATTGCTCTATTTTATGGCATTGTTGTAAGGATGATGAAAGCGATACCCCCGTTTGCGTGGTGGAAAGAAGGATGCGGCCTTGATTGCTATTCCCGCCTGGAGGTTTGGGGTCTGGAATTTGCAGATGGTGGGCGTTGCATCAGAAGATTCCTAGCTGGGGAAAGCATGGTAGATGCCTTCTGATTTTAGGATGAGATTGATCTTTTCCTGCTTCCGTGTAGTCCGTGAATGTCCCAGGAAAATGTATGTGAAGGTTTGGTTTAGTAGTAAGGGGGCAGCAGGTTAGAAGCCAGGAGACAGTGAGTTCTAGTCCTGCCTTAAGGCATAAAAAGCTGGCCAAGAGACTTTGGGCCAATCCCCAGGAGATGGCGAGTTCTAGTCAGGGATGAGATTCAAAAACCCCAACAACCAGTTCTCTGCCTGGTTGCTGGGTGGGCGTCACCATGGTGGGTGTGGCCTACTGGATCTTCCAGGAGAGCCGTTTTTCGCCATCCCCAGAGTCTGGAGGCTTCCCTCGGGCCTCTGGGAGGACAAAAACAGCCTCCCCCTGGCTCCTGAGGCCCTCTGGAAGCAGGAAATAAGCTCGTTTCCGGACTTCCAGAACTTCTGGGAAGGCCGTTTTTCACCCTCCCAGAGCCTCTGCCCGGACCCTGCACTTACCTGCATCCAAAACGGGCCACATGGCGACTCCTGGGAGGCACGGGTGAGGCCAGCCGGTCGGTTTAACTACCAGTTTGGTAAACCAGATGTAAATTTAACACCTGGTTTGCCCGAACCGGCTGAATCCCACCCCTGGTTTTAATCCCACCTTAGGCAGGAAAGCTGGCTGGGTGACCTTGGGCCAATCCCCAGGAGACAGTGAGTTCTAGTGTTGCTTTGGGCATCAAAGCAGGTTGGGTGACTTTGGGCCAATGCCCAGGAGACAGTGAGTTCTAGTCCTGCCTTAGGCCGGAAAGCTGGCTGGGAGACTTGGGGCCAACCACCAGGAGATTGTGAGTTGTTAAGTAAGATTTGCTCCGTTTTATGATCTTTCCTGCCATAGTTATTAGTGAATCACTGCTTAAGTTAGTAACATGGTTGCTAAGTGAACTGGCTTCCTCATTGACTTGGCTGGTCAGAAGGTTGCAAAAAGTGACCACATGACCCCAGGTCACTTTTCTCACTGCCACTGTAACTTTGGTCGCCAAATGAACTGTTGTGAGTTGAGGACTACCTGAATTGAACATGGAGCTTCTCCCTTTGAATGCAGCCTTCAGCCAGTCTATACCGTAAACATCCGACACTTGGAAATCGGAGAGGGGGAATTTGAAAACCTTTCTTGTGGGCAAGTCAAATTATTTGCAAATCAGTCGAATGAAGGATTATTGTGGTATTACCAGCCTTGCCTCTTTGTCTGCAAAACCTGGGAAAAGAAGCAAGACTCTGGGATTAGAAACACTTGTGAGAATTAATTTGTTCCCCCAAGTGTGTGTGTGTGTGTGTGTGTGTGTGTGTGTGAGAGAGAGAGAGAGTGTTTTATAAGATGATCCTGGGACAGAAAGAAGCTGTGGTTTATCTAGCCTGTTTGTACCTTTCATGTGTGTTTGTGTGTGTGTTTGTGTGTGTGAGTGAGTGAGTGAGCAGAAACTAGCTAAGACAACTAGAAAATGGAAAATTCTCTTTTCCCCTATTAACTAAATTAAAGAGGATATTGTACAAGCAGAACTTACACAACTACAGAATAGAAAAACACATTAAACATGGAAAAAAAGTGCAGAAAAAGAAAGATGAAAAAGAGACCTCCCCCTTCATCCCCAACAAGCATTGTATAATCAACATTAATAATTTATCACTGTCTCTTGAAATATAACCAAACCATTCCCTATCTCACTCCTGTTTCTATAAGCCTATCTGTAGCACTTCATCATCTCCTATTAAATACAGTTGTTAAAGTTTGATAACGATGGTCAGAAATAACAATACTGAGTAAATATGACCAATGGTATCTATTACTGATAGTCCTTGACTTACAACCAGGTGCATAACCATCATTCGAAGGTAAAAAAAAAAAATACTAAAAAAAATTGACTTGCAGCCGTCGTAGCATCCTCACAGCCACATGAGCTGGCATGTAATTTACACTGGTTTCAACATCCTGTGTTCTCCCTTTGCGATCTTAGCAGCCAAGCAAAGTCCATGGGGGAAGCCGGATTGTGTGATTCACTGCAGTGATTTGCCTAACAACAGTGATTAACTAAAAGGTCATAAAGTCAGGCACGACTCGCTTAGCAATGGAAATTAAGGACCCAATTGCAGTTGTAAGGTGAGGACTATCTGTACACCCAGTATCATGGTTGACTCGCTACCAGACAACGGTATTGGGAGGGAGAAGGGAAGGCATTGGAAGTTGTTCTGTCCTCACTACACGTCAGTCTGTGTGCAGCTTGACACACAGCTAAACCCATATCCTCCAATAAAACAAACCGTGGGCGTAGATCTGGGTGCTTTATTGAAAGAACAGGATATGGTGAAACTGGGGAAAATAGGAATACATGCAATGAGAACCAAATACAAGATGGGGCATTTATTCATTGAATAAATGAATAAATACAAGCAATCTAAATCTCACTAGTGATGCTCTGTGTGTGGGATGTGGGTTTGTCCTTAGAAGACCATGTGCCACAGATTAAGATGGATTCTTCTGCCTTCTCCAAATGCTAAAGGAAATGGAGTCTGGCTTCCCAGCGTGCACTTGTTTTGAGAGTGCAGGCTGATGGGTAATGGGGTGAGGTCAGCTTCAAACAATATACTTGGTATTTGTCTCTCTGGCCACTAGATGGGGCTAGAGGGCAACAACAGTATATAAAAGTTATATGCTGGGGCATGACAGAAGGTAAGGGAAGTTTGGGAAGGAACTCTGGAATGCAAGTGTGCCGCTTAAGTGTTAGATAGACCCAAATCTCAAGGTCATTGACTGGGAATGTCTGAGGCAGACGGACCATTTCCAAAATAAAGCAAGTGCAACTGATTGGTGGATATTGAACAATGGGAGCTCCAGGGAAGGAAAAGAAAATACTTTCCTATGCTATTTGCGTGTGAAAATGTCAGAACTGGCTTTTCCACTTCTGCACCCATATGGCTTTTCAATAAAGCTATATCCATAGAGAGAGAAAAATCCCAGGAGTTTCTTTTGCTGTTTAATGCAGGGGGGGTGATTGACACCCAATCTGTATCCTTCCTTTCCCTTTTTAACCAAAATCCAAAGTCCATTTTATCTCTTCAAACCATCAAAGTACAGTCCCACTCAGTAAACAACAAACATTACCAGAAATAACCGTCTCCATCTGGTTGTCATCAAGAAACTGTTAGACATCTCCCAAATAACAACCCGCTATTTTAACCTTGATTGAATCAACCAATGCTGTGGGTTTTTTTTCTCCTTTCTGCAAACCGTCTTTAAAAGCCTCAGAGAAAGTTCTAGCATCCGCTTTCTGATACCTTTTTGGTCTCTTCTCAAATTCTCGCTTTCGTCTTTATCAAGCCCCCTTTGTGTTTCTAACGTAGCAAACTCCAACAAATCTCTTTTTATCAATCCAGTATATAAGGAAATAAATAATCCCGATCGTTCCTCTGCTTTGTTATTTGTATTTTTCCATTTTTAAGTCATCTTGTAAATCCTTGTTTCTCCTTCTCGTGAGCTCTAATTCTCAATTCTACCTCTTTCAGTTTTATTCAACGGGTCTTGCAAAGGGGGAATTTCTACAAAGAATTTATTTTTTACTCTGAGCTAGTGATTTCATTGCTGTGAGAGAAGGAGACGGGGGTTCATTGCAGTTTATTATTTTACGCTTGAAAAGTTCAGGAATTAAGATAACATAGGCAGGTAAGGTTCCAGTAAATTATACAGGCAGTCCTCAACTTACAACAGTTCATTTAGTGACCGAAGTTACAATAGCAATGGATAAAGTGACTTATGACTGATTTTTACACTTAAGACCATTACAACATCCCCATACTCAAAAAAATCCAGATGCTTGGCAACTTACTCATATTTATGACGGTTGCAATGTCCGGGAGTCCATGGGATCCCCTTTTGTGATCTTCTGACTAGCAAAAATCAATAGGGAAGCCAGATTCACTTAACAACCATTTTAATAACAACTGCAATGATTCACTTTACAACTGTGGCAAGAAAGTTCGTAAAATGGGGCACAACTCACTTAACAAATGTCTTAGCAACAGAAAATTTTGGGCTCCATTGTGTTCCTAAGACAAGGATAACCTGTAATGTCTTGGGTTCAAATCTTCTTGCTGCCTCCTCCCAATTTCTAAATCCATGCAAGGGACTCAGATTATTCTGTGTTGGGTTGGAGTTGGCAGATCAGTTGCTTTGATGGTTCTGGATTTGAAGTTGTGTTCCCATACACTCTTTTATCATAGTTCATCTAATACACATATATCTGGTCAGGATAGCTGCTTTTGAATTCCCCTATAATGCCTCTCTCTTCCAGTGTGGAAAATGGACCCATTTCATCGTTGAGGACAGAGTGACTTTGAATTGAATTTGTCGCCTGGTGATTACATCACTATAACTGGTGATTAAGAAAGGACCAGCTGGCAATATTCTGAGCTTGTGCCCTTCTTCAGCGTTTCTCAGTCTTGGTAGCTTGAAGATATGTGAACTTCAACTCCCAGAATTCCTTGTTGCTGGCTGGGGAATTGTGGGAGTTGAAGTCCATGCGTCTTCAAACACTGAGAAACAGTGCCCTAAAGAGAGATTAAAGAAAACAAAACAAATGGAAAACCAATTAAGTGGAATATCTATAGTTCAGGGTTGAAATGAGGGGTCCTTGGTGCTATCGGAGCTTGCTTGTTCTTTTGCAGACATTTCATTACCAAACTAGGTAATATCATCAATGCTGTTGTTGGTGTAACCAAATTTGGGCAATGAAACATCTCTGAGAGCTTCAAGGACCCCACAGTCCTTCCCCTGCCCCCCCTCCTCTTCCTTCTCCCTGAAGCTGACTCCTCGTCCCAATAAATCCCTTTTTGTTTAGGTTAACGTGAATTCCTCTCATTCACTTTCCAGCACAGTCCTGGCAAACAGTCTTTCAAGAGATTGCACAACTGCAGACCTTTATCAGTCTTGGAGAGTTGCCAGGCCAATATCTTCCAAACGCTCTGTATCAGGCAATACTTGGCAAGGAGTCAGGAACAGATCTTCACCTTAATGAATTGAACTAATTGTCTCCTCCAAACACCACTCCCCTTTCGCTCCTCTTTATTCCCTATGGGAGGGGCCATTCACTGTCCACCTGTGGCTTTACTCCCGAATAGACTCTTGTTCCTTAGCTGTTCCCTTCTCCTGGCAGCTCTGCACATGCGCACACTGGGAACAGGCTCCAGCTGTTCTTCTACCCCACTGATCTCCAAGTCTGAAGGCAGCTGATAACTGTCAGACGGCCCTGGCCCCATCTCTGCCTCTAATGCAGAGCCCTCATCAGAGCCTTCCCCAGACTCCAGGACTGGCCCATGTTCTTCCCAACCTCCTCACTGTCCGAATCCACTGGCCGCTGTGGGGGACCACAACACTCCCCCACAAATCCTACTCCCTTCTAGCACTGATGTTGTTACTTAGTTTGGGTAACGAAACGTCCTCAAGAAAACAAGCTCAGAGCACCAAGGACCACTTCATTCAGCTTAAGTAATATTCACAATACTCCAGGCTCGCTCACCATGTCTGGGGCATCCTGTTTTGAAATGCCGTGACCTTCTAAGTTTGCTTATAATCTTAGATGAGGCTGTCTGGCTGTGTCTTGATCTGGGGTTAAGGGCCTTATTACACAATTAAGACCTGGAAAAACTCCAGGAAGGGATGTTACTCTCTCTAGAATTATTAAGCGAGAACAAGGATTGGCAGTCTTCAATGCTAGCTGCTTTATTTATACATATTAGTGGCTCAGCATGTTTTCTGTTGACTGGAAACACGCCGTTCTTTTATTCCTTTCCAAACAAAAAAAGGAAGTAAGTTTGATCCAGAGGACTACATACCCTTTAATTTGCTTAATGCAATAAGTAAATTATATATTGGATATCTCTTTCCAGAATGACTAGATTGTGTATGAAGTGAAAATATCTTTGTTGAGGAACCGGTTAGCTTAAAAAGGGACAATGATAAATTTCTTTCTGGTTTTTCACCATGTAGCTGAAAAATATTCTTCCAGACATTTCTTCTCTGTATATAGCCTTGGTTGATTTCAAATGAACTTTTGATTTGATCTCAAGGTAGAGACAGCTGGGGGGGGAAAAGGAGTTTCTGCTTTTTAATCCAATGTTTATTAAAACTTTCAAACAAACAAAAAACAAACACAAATCCATCTGAAGCATAGAAGGAAAAAGAAATAAAAGCAAAATGTAGAAAGAAGTTGGAGAAAAAATAGAAGATAGATAGATAATAGAGAGACAGGGAGAGACAGAGAGAGAAAGAGAAGAGAGAGAGATAATAGGGAGGGAGGGAGAGAATAGATGATAGATATAGATAGATGATAGATTAGATGATAGATAGATAGATAGATAGATGTAGTTTCTGATATTTTTCATAAGTTATAAGTGCAATTTGTTTTAACCTCTCTGTCTAAAGCTACATCATATTGCTCTTCTTTCTATAACCTATCCCGTCTAATCATCAGAGCCATAAATCACAAGTTCATTTTTTTTTTAATTTTTACACAAAAAGTCCATAAGAGGCTTCCAGATATTATTAATAAATGAAAAATGAAAGGTTTTTCTTTTCATAGATAAAAGGCTGTTCCTTCTCAGTCACTCTCCCTGCTCTGAACACCTTTTGGGCAGCTGGATACATCTGTTAAATGCGCTTCCATGTTTGGCTTGTGGTCACTCGCAGCCCTGGAAAACAGCCACTCTCAAAGCACCTTCAGCTGAACCGTGAGGCACAACCGGTTGTTTTGGAATACAGGGAGACCCTGTGAATTTAAAATACTTTATTTAAAATGACCACAGTTAGAATAGAATAACAGAGTTGGAAGGGACCTTGGAGGTCTTCTAGTCCAACCCCCTGCTTAGGCAGGAAACCCTACAGTTTGGAGCATTCACAACTTCTGCAGTCAAGTTGTTCCACGGATGGGTTGTTCTAACTCTTAGGAAATTTCTTAAGCCCAAAGTTTCTGTTGCTAAGCAAGGCAGTTGTTAAGTGAGTTTTGTCCTATTTTATGACCCTTTTTCGCCGCAGTTGTTAAGTGAATCGCTGCAGTTGTTTAAGGGAATGATGCAGTCATTAAGCAAATCGCCCCTTCCCCAAGGACTTTGCTTGCTGGAAGGCAGCTGGGAAGGTTACATAATGGCGATCAAGTTGATCATACACTCTGTAAACTGCTTAAAGAGGGCTGTAAAGGACTGTGAAGCAGCGGTATATAAGTCTTTAAGTGCTATGGCTACAAACACATGCCAGTTGCCAAGCACCCACATTTTGATCATATGACCATGGAGGTGCAGCATTGGCTGTAAGTGGAGAAACTGGTCATAAGTCACTTTTTTCTGTGCTGTTGTAACTTTGAATGGTCGCTAAACGAAGTTTAGTGTTGTAAGTTAAGGACTACCTATGATAGCAGAACTACTGATTACAATATATGTATTCTCCCTCTCTTTCTCTCTTCCCCGTCTCTCCCCCTCTCCCCCCTCCTCCTCCCTCCCTCCCCCTCTCTGTCCTCTTCTCCCCCCCTTCTCCCTTGCCCCCCCCCTCCCATCCCCTCTCTCCCCCTCCCCCCCTTTCCCCCTCCCTCTCCCTCCCCCTCTCTCTCTCTCTCTCTGTCCCTCCGTCTCCCCCGCTCTCCCTCCCCCTCGCTCCCACTCTCCTTCTCCCACCCTCTCTCTCTCTCCACTCTCCCTTGCCCACTCTCTCTCTTCCCCTTGCTCTCTCTTCCCTCTCTCTCGCCCTCCCCCTCTCGCTCCCTCTCCCTCTTTCTCCCTCCCTCTCCCTCTCCCTTCTTCTCTCCCTCTCCCTCCCTCCCTCTCCTTCTCCCTCTCCCTCTTTCTTCCTCTCTCACTCTGTGTCTCTCTCACACACAGTCATCCAATCGTACCCATATCTTTCTCTAGATTGGCAGGCACTAGACTAGCCCAAGGGAAGGAAAGCCACCAAAGCCTGGATCCAAAGATGACTCAAAAGGGTTGGGTGGCCTTCAGGACCCCTTTCATTCCCCGAGGTCCTCGTTAGCTCGGCTTTGTTGATTGACAAGAATGGCCGCTACTCTTGCCTTGTTGATTGACAAGTCTTGGTAGCTGATGTTGGGAATTGGGGAAGAGTTACCCATTGGCTCAGGCCCAACTACTTTTGTCTGGTGACATTTTTCCTCTCCTTTAATGACTTAGTTCCGTCTTACCTATCTCACTTAAGACAAGATTCCTGGCGTTTGGTCCATCCTCCTTCAGTGCCTCCTTCATCTTGAGGCATGGCAGCTTTCCCACTTCCCTTTTCCCCCCGGGGACACCTTCTGGAGATGCTCCCACAGAGGCACGGGTAAATTTTAGCCCCTTTCCTTTTCAATTTGTATATGAATTCACTCATCAGACTGACTAATCGTCCCTTTCCTGTATCAGCACATACCATTGAGTGGCTCCTGCTGTTTTGTATGCAGATAGTGGTGTTGCCACGTCTGTCGCTCCGGTTGCGATGAAGCCACTGAAGAAAAACGTGTTATTAAACATCAGAAACCAACGTTCTAATACTTGCACAAAATTTCCACAAATCTGTAACTGGCAAAATTAATGGGAATTTTTTCAAGCAGGTGCCTCTTTTACAAATTTTTCTGAGCGTGCTGATCCTCTGTCCTGCAGAGAAATGTCCCCCCCCCCCGCCACAATCTGGCTGGTGTTTTGGTGTAGCTCTTCAGCTATCCTGAATGTTTTGCATTCAAAGGGAGCCGGCACATTTCATCCTTCTTATCTCAGATGATCTTGGTAGCCAAGGTCATACCTCAATTACTCTACAGTAACCAGACCTGTAGGTTTACAGAGATGGACATCATCGAAGTAATATGGTTTAAGAGCTATTTCGCAATTCCAAGATGTATTAAAAGGCTGTTCTACTTTGGGATGTGGTCCCCATAGATGGCATGGAATAATAGTTAATTTTTCTTCCAGTGGGTTTGACCCCATCGGTTCTTTGAGACCACGGTGAGGGGACTGGAGGCTAAAAACATAGAATGAGTGGTTGCAGGAACTGGGCCTGGCTAGTCTAGTGAAGAGAAGGACTGTCATGCTCCTGTCAGAGTCTGAATCCAAGGAGGAAGGCAAACAGCTGACAGGGAATGGGAGTGTGGCTCAGTTAGCTGTGGAGGAAGCTGGGGAAGGGCAAAATTCGACTGGGCAGAGCAGGAGAGAGATAGAACAAGGGAGAGGGAGTTCAGAGGAAGACTCAGGCCCACCCCCTCTTCATCCTAGGGCACGTAGGGAGGAACGGAGAAGAGAGCAACGTGGGTTGTGTGGCTTACATGGGAGGAAAGGGCCCTGATTCCCTTCCATTAGCCACACCTGGGAATGAAAGTTTAAAAGAGGTGAATCCTGACTGTGGCAGCTGTTGGGAGCAAACGTGACTTTGTGTTGTCTTTGCTTATCTGTGTTCCTGTGAGTTTTACTGTGCCTTCACGTCTGGAATTTTTGCTCCTACCCTGCCAAACGAATTACCTCAGTTTGGCTTGATTAGATTTATAGTTACAGTTTGTGTTGACCATGTTTTGGACTTGATTCCTGGCAGTTAAAGGCTGTTCCTGGGAGAATTTTTCTCCAGCCAGAAGGTAACCTGGACATTGTAGGCAAAGTTAGCCATTAAAGGGACTCTTATTGATTATCTGACTGAGTTGCCTTTGTGCCACACCCCGGGTCATCACAAGGACCAGAGGACACATGATTGCAGTTTTCCAATATTTGAGGAGCTGCCACAGAGAGGAAGTCAAACTATTTTCTAAGGTACCTGAAGGCTAGACAAGGAATAATGGATGGAAACTGATCAAGGAGAGATTCAATCTAGAAATAAGGAGACATTTTCTGAAGTTCCCCTCGGAAGTTGTGGGAGCTTCATCACTGGAGTCTTTCAAGAAGAGATTGGACTGCCATCGGTCAGAAATGGTGTAGGGTCTCCTGCTTGAGTGGAGGGTTGGACTAGATGATCTACAAGGTCCTTTCCAACTCTGTTAATCTGTTAACCATTTTAAGTCAACTTGGTGGGGAAAAAAATCTATTAGCAGGCTCCGTTCCCTAGGACTCTTATTGACTCTTTGAAGGAGCTAGAAATGCTTTTAAATGGTGTGTCTGGTTCGTAAATCAATCTAAGCCTGGAGCCTAATCACATAGCTGGTGGGTTTTTTTTTCTTCTTCTCAGTGGATAGATCCCTTCCTTCCATTAACGTTTTGAAGCTTTGATGATCCTCAACTCTGGCCTGTCTGGAGTCTCGTTGGCCTCTGCTGTATGCTGGATTATTATAGAAATTTTTCTTTTATTCCAACACAACTCTTGTGAGGAGCCACAGTAGAGGTTTGAGCCCCAGGCTTCATTTCTGGCCTGTTTGGAGGGAATGTTGGATGACATTTATCCACCCCCTCCTGACTAGATTTTCAGGTAGACAACATCATTGTCACCCCACCCCCACCCCTGTTTAACTGACCAGAATTCATATCTGCCTAAAAGACGGCTCAGTTTTCGGTCTCTAGGCCGATGTTTCTCAGCTTTGGGAAGATGTCGGGACTTCAAATCCCAGAATTCCCCAGCAAGCCATGCTTGGCTGGCTGAGGAACTCTGGGATTTGAAGTCCCGACCTCTTAAAAGTTGCCAGGATTGAGAACATTATATGTTATATTCATCTTTTTGTTGTTCGTGGAGATTTGTAAGTATGATCACTTTCTATTTTATTGGAGGATAACTTTTCGAGATTTCACTTTTTTTTTTTTAAAGCGAAGACAAAAACACAGTGAAAAAGAAAACATAATATTATGAAGGAAGGAGATTCAGCATGAAAAGAAGAAACAAAAATGCAAGATATACCTTTACGGACATGCATACATCAATAAATCGAAGCCATGATTTATTACATCCACCCACGTTGATCTAAATTTAATCAGTTCTGTAAACAGTTCAATGAGAGTCAATTCCGTGGAATAGTTGAGGCATTAGGCTAGAAACCGGGAGACGGTGAATTCTAGTCTCGCCTTAGGCATAAATCTGGCTGGGTAAGCTTGGGCCAGTCACTTTCTTTTGGCCCTATGACGGAGGCCATTTTTGGGCCCTATGACAAACCATTTTTTGCAAAACCTTGCCAAGAAAACTGCAGAGGCTTATTGGGGCCATCTGTGGGAATAGGACACAATTGAAAGAAAAAAATAAATACACTGTGTGTATGTGTGAATGTGTGTGTGTGTGTATAATAATAATAATAATATAATAATATTTTATTTTATTATTCATCTTATCTTATCTTATCTTATCTTATCTTATCTTATCTTATCTTATCTTATCTTATCTTATGTTTATTTCTATTGCCACAATCCAGAAGGCACAGAGAGAGAGAGAAATGTGTATGTATGTATGTGTAAAGCAACACACACACACACGCACGCACATGCGTACATACATACATATGGGATCTTTGGCCATAATAATAACAATCTTGTTAATCGTGTGTCAGGTGTTGGATGGATGTTTTTTCCTTTGGGAAACCCAACTGTAATTTGGCTTCAAACGCTTGCTTGGTTTCCTTATTTCCTGGCGATGTGGAACCAGATCCTGGGATCTTTCAGCATTTGTCACAGTTGCGCATGGGTCTTAAAAATGAGACTCTGCTCCTTTTTCCAAGAACAAATGCCCAGTATCTAGTTTCCATAGACGCTTTTACTGTATTGAGATCTTTCTTTTTCAAGAATAGTAACAAAATATGTATGGAGATTCTCAATCATTCAACGGTTGTCCCAAAGGTGGTTTTCAAACGTCGATTTGGGTTTTGCCCCCTTGAAAACATTTCACTTCTCACCCAAGAAGCTTCTTCAGTTCTAACTTGAATGATGGGGAAATGGAAGGATTTATAGTCTTTGTAGTCAACTGGTCGTTAGTACTCTCTCTGAGAGTTATTGAGGCCACTTGGGGACCTATCTGTGCCCTCGGGGGTCACCTGAATCAGAGCGTAAATGGGCGTGCAACCTTCAGGGCTGTGTTGTAGACAGGAGTTGGGGGGTTGGGTGGGGTTGGACTAGAAGTCTTCTATGGACCCTTCCAGCTCTAGGATTCTATGACTCTTAAGATGCTGCAAAGTATCCTAAATTATCTCCGGTCTACATATTGTGAAGTCATATCCCACCTATCTTCTGTCTACAACACAGTCCTTTCAGCAGTCCCAAGAAAGCTCCACACCCATTTGCGCACTAATTCAGGTAATCCTGAGGGTACCGATAAATTCCCAAGTGGCCTCAACGACTCTCAGAGAACTAAGGACCAGATGACTACAAGGAATATTAAGCCTTCCATTCCTCACCATTCAGTCAGAACTGAAAAAGCTTCTTGGATGAGAAGTGAAATGTTTTCAAGGGGAAAAAAAAAACCAAGAAAATTCATGTCACTTTGTTCATGTTTATGTTCATACCAATACTTGTTATCTTGTACATGTTTGACAAATAAATAAATAAATGTCACCTTTGAAATGCAGTAACAAAAATAATAGTAACAAAAGTAGTTTTGGTCTCTCTTAAGAGCATTTTTGCATTCTTTTGAAAGTCCAGAAGTTTGATTTCTCGTCCCGCTCCTTATATTTGAGAAATAGGTAGCAAAAATAAAAAATAAAATAAAAAGTGAGGGATACCCACAGTGATTTGTGGGATAAAAATGTCAGGTGTGACTTATTCTGTGTAAAAGATGCCTAGCTTTTAACTTGACATCCCTGATGTCTGTCTCTTTACTTGTAAAATTTTGGAAGATGTACTGAAGCTGTAACATCTAAGAATGCCTACGAGGTAGCCTGAAGACACGTGATTCGTAGCAATGAAGAGCTCCTAATATGTGGCATCAATTTTATTAATGGCCTTGATTACGTGAGAAAATATATAGCCGATGTTGGGGAAATAAAGACTTCTCCCCTTGCCTGGAGAACAACAATATTGCAAGAACTGGCAATTTTTTGGTCTGGTAATTGGATAAAATGATGCAGAACTTCCTTTGTTTTATGAGCCACTTCTCCTGTGCACCAGTAATTCAGAAACATTTCAAAATCGAACAAAAGGACAATTTAGCTTCGCTGATCACATGCCCCCAATGGGCAAAAAAATATGTAGTGATGTACATGGTAGTATAATCCTAAAAAAAAAGATCCGAATTGATGATGTTACCTAGTTTGGGTAATAAAATGCCTGCAAGAAAACAACCAAACTTAGGAGAGCACCAAGGATTTCTCCTTTCAACCCTGAGCTACAGAATAACAGAGTTGGAGGGGACCTTTGGAGGTCATCTAGTCAAACCCTCTGCTAGAGCAGGAAACTTTATACCATTTCAGACAAATGGTTGTCCAATCTCTTTTTTAAAACATTCTCTTTTATCCATCTCAATGGAGCTTGAAAGAAAAAAAGTAGCTGAAAAGCAGGAGAAAGAATCCAGTGCAATTTTTGGACTTCAGCTCCATCCGTCTCTATGATATCTTATCAAAAGGTTTCCAGCTGATGTTGTAGGACCATGTTGGCGAACCCATGCCACGCGTGCCAGAAGTGTCACGCAGAGCCATTTCTCCCAGCACGTGAGAGGTCGCCCGGAGTGTGATTTGTTTGTTTTTAGATACTTGTTTGTTGTTTTTAGATGCAGCAGATATATAAATGCTTGCAACAAACAGGGCTGCCTTGTCAGGCGAGCCATTAACTCCCCAAGTTTGTATGTCGTACTTCTAATCCAACATTGTTGGTTTTAATGCCTCCTAACCCAGTTTTGTGTCTTTTCTTTCAGGTACATGTTTCTTCCAAGGCTTATCGTTTGAGGTAGGTCAGATTTAATGTTATTTGTGACTTGTTGTGCTAAAATCAAATTAGCTCTGCTTTATTGTGTGGAAAGAAGTTTAACCTTGGCTCCATTTTCTAGACGTTGTGAATCTCTCTGTCCGTCCTTCTCTGAGGTTCCTTTTCAACAGTGGCTTTTGAGAAGATCAGTGAGATGGGGGCACCTCAGGGGTGGGTTTTTACTCCTAGTTCTGTGGGCATGACATGGTGGGCGTGGCTTGGTGGGTGTGGTGTGGCTTGGTGGGCGTGGCAGGGGGAGGATACTGTAAAATCCCCATTCCCTCCTCACCCCAGTAACCTGCTTCCCAGCTCCGTTCTCCTGTGCAGGGCAACCAAAGAAGACCCGGCCAATCAGCTGGGACTCAATGGGAGGCAGAGAATAGATGGGGTTAGCGGGGCCAGTCAGAGGTGGGGTTTGCCGGTTCTCTGAACTACTCAAAATTTCTTCTACCGGTTCTCCAGAACCGATCAGAACCTGCTGAATACCACCTCTGGGGCAGCTGGGGTAGGCACTGCTATTCCCAAATTGCAGACCAAGATTGGGGAAGGGGAGGAACGTTGCAAGTTTTCATTCACGATACCCTGATTTTGATTCCCGTGCGAAGATTTTATGGCAATTTTACTTTGGTTGCATTTTATGGCAGAGCGTTTAAACTTAGATTGCAACCCAAAACACACAAAAGGAAGCAGTAACCCCCTTTTGAACATAGTGGAATTCGTACTGAGTTAATTCCTCCGCAATTTCATACAGGTAATCTTTGACTTACAACACCCCGAGTGCAAAGTTTCCGTTGCTAAGCCAGTTAAGGGGATTGCATGCCATTTTAAGACCTTTTTGCCATGGCTGTTAAGCAAATCACCGCAGTTGTTAAGTGAATGGTGTGGTTGTTAAGCAAATTTGGCTTCTCCTATAGCAATAGCAATAGTGCTTAGACTTATATACTGCTTCACAGTGCTTTACAGCCCTCTCTAAGCGGTTTTACAGAGTCAGCCTATTGCCCCCAACAATTTTGGGACCTCATTTTACCGACCTCGGAAGGATGGAAGGCTGAGTCAACCTTGAGCCTGGTGAGATTTGAACTGCCAAATTGCAGGCAGCCGGCAGGCAGCAGAAGTAGCCTGCAGTACTGCACT
>NW_020769399.1:3147403-3189360 GCF_900518735.1 Pseudonaja textilis
CAGTGTTTCTCAGCCTCAGTAATTCTAAGATGTATGGACTTCAACTCTCAGAATTCCCCAGCCAGTAGTGTTTCTTAAACTCAGCAACTGTAAATTGGGTGGACTTCAACTCCCAGAATTCCTCAGTCAGCAGTGTTTCTCAGCCTCAGGAACTTGTAAGATGGACTTCAACTCCCAGAATTCCCTAGTCAGCAGTGTTTCTCAGTCTCAGGAACTTGTAAAATGGACTTCAACTCCCAGAATTCCCCAGTCAGCAGTGTTTCTCAGCCTCAGGAACTTGTAAGATGGACTTCAAGTCCCAGAATTCCCCAGTCACCAAACTTGATTGCAGGAAATACGACTTCAGCAACAGAGTGGTCAATGCCTGGAATACCCTACCTGACACTATGATTTCTTCCCCCAAACCTCCAAAACTTTAACCTCAGACTGTCTACTATTGACTTTACCCCTTTCCTAAGAGGCTTGTAAGGGGGCGTGCATAAGCCCACCAACGTGCCTATCGTCCCTGTCCTAATGTCTCCCTTTTTATTCGTATCCATTTCATGTATTAATAATCATGTTTATTCTTATATCTGTTATTTAACATATGCTTGACAAAATAAATAAATAAATAAATAAAATAGTTGTGGCATGAATTTTGGATACGTGATCATAGGGATGCGGCAGCGGTTGTAAGTGAAAAACGGTCATAAGTCACTTTTTTCAGTGCCATTGTAACCTTGAACCTTGAACTAAATGAAGTGTTCTAAGTTGAGGACTACCTGTATTTCTTAATTTTCGTGCCCTCTGCTTATTTCCAAGGATCCAAGATTCTTGGCAGTTTTCAGAGCTAAACTAGATACTCGTAGCTGTTTGGTTCCTGCATTGTCATACCGAAATGAGCCCATCCGCCTTGAATGATGGCTCCTTGGGAAAAGTTACCGATGTGCATCCACTGAATTTCCCTGAGCTGTTTTGCCTGGTAATGTTGGCTCCGAATTCCCTAAATTGGCCCAGGAGGACAGAAGCAAGCAACTACCATGCCATGAAAGGGATCGATAATAGCTGTAACTTGTGGGCTGTTTGAGTGACACAACTGCTGTTGCTCAGTGGCCAAATTTTCAATGAGCTTGCTTAAGATTCCTTCGCGTTAGAGATAAAAAGGAACAAAACGGCTAAAAAGCTCAAATAGCAAGTCACCAAAGGAAAAAAAAATCAACATTAAAAGAAGGTTAGAACCCAGCTGAATAGCTCCAAACTTCTCTACAGGTAGTCCTTACCACTTACAACCACAATTGAACCTCAAATTTCGTTGCAAAGAGAGACATTTGTTAGGTATGTTTTTGTTTTATTTTTATAGTTTTTCTTATGTATGATTTACACTGAAGATGGCATTTGATTTTGTTGTATGAGGTGCAATGACAATAAAGTACTACTACTACTTCTACTACTTCTACTACTACTACTGTTGTAACTGTATTGCCAAAAACTAGCCCTTCCAGTTTTCGGCAAAACCGGGCTCATAGCAAACCATCACTTCTTTTAATGACCACTGCATTTGTTTTTATGAATGCTGGGTTTGCTTAATGACCACCACAGAAAACATAATAGCACGAACAATAGCGCTTAGACTTATATACTGCTTCACAGTGTAGCCCTCTCTAGACGGTTTACAGAGTCAACTTATTGCCCCCAACAATCTCAGTCCTCATTTTATCCCGTTGGCGGGATTTGAACTGCCAAATTGCAGTAAGCTGGCAGTCAGCAGACATAGCCTGCAGTACTGCACTCTAACCACTGCACCACCATGGCTCAACAGTTAATAAAACGGTTTTATGACTGTCACCCTCTATAGCCATAATGGGGCAGGCTTCATTACAGTTGTATGTTGAGGACTGCTTATGGTTCTAATCAGAATCGCGGCTGCTTCTTTCTGTTCCACCATCTTTCTTTCCTCCGTGGTTGTGGGTGGGCAGCAATGGGAGCACTGCTGGAAAAGAGAATTTCACTGAATTTTCTGAAACTAACATCACACCTGGCACATCATTTTCATAGGATAATGCCGAGATCGGAAAAAGCCAAGATTCTTACAAAAATTAATGAACGTTAAGAAAGAAATTATAGAGGTCTCTGGAGAAATAACAGAGCAGGGACTTTTATAGGCCAGGAAATGTTTAAGTTAGACATTGGTGGAAATGGTTGGTCGGATGAGAAAGAAAGAAAGAAAGAAGAAACAGAGCATAAACCAGTATAATTGCCTGGCTTGCTCCAGAATTAGGGCAATAGTGACGATTTACTTGACTGATCAGAGACGTTTGGGAAAACTTGAAGGTTACGCAAACTACTTTAAGTCTTTCAGTGCTTTTGGCTTTAAAATGAAAAGTAAAAAAGAATTTACAGAATAATACAAAATAACAGAGTTGCAGGGAGCCTGGAGGTCTTCTAGTCCAGCCCACTGGCCAAGTAGGAGACCTTGTACCATTCCAGACAAATGGCTATCTAATCTCTTCTTGAAAATCTCCAGGGATGGAGCTTTTTCCAAAAGCTACTGGACTTTCTTTGTTTTTGTTTGAAGACGTTTCGCTTCTCATCTCAGAAGCTTCTTCAGTTCAGTTCTTCTCCAGTTGAGAACTGAAGAAGCATCTGGGATGAGAAGCGAAACTTCTTCAAAGAAAAAAAGTCCAGTTGTCTTTTGAAAAATCACCTTTGGGACAGCAATGACCTGGATGAGTGAGAATCTCCGTTTACCTTCTTCAGTGATGAAGCACCTGTAATTTCTGAAGGCGAGCCATTCCACTGATTAATTGTCCTCAATGTCAGGAAATTTCTCCTCAGTTCTAAGTTGGATCTCTTTTTGATGAGTTTCCATCCATTGCTTCTCATCTCGCCCTCAGCAGGAGGTCAACCTCTTTGGAGACTAGGTTGATCCCCTCTTCTCTGAGACAGCCTCTCAATGCCAAGCAGTTTGGAGAACTATATTGTCTTTTAAATGCCAATGGTTGATGTCTTCTCTAGTTAGTGTCAACTCTGAAGCGAACCTGTCTGAAGCCATCTTTTGCTGCCTCATAGTTGCCACGAATTCTGAAGGGGGGAAGGAAGGAGGAAATAGGTAGACTGGCTAGCAGTCAAAACAAAAAGCTTTCTTGTGGAAACCAAGGTCATCCCAACAGGTGGCAGCTGAAGGAGGATGGGGAGTAACCAAGAAGCCCGCCAGCTACCTTAATTGGACAATGTGAGCTCTGTGACATGTGGGGAGGGAAACATTTGTTCTTTTAATTAGGCTGAAGTGACCGGGAAAGTGCAGGCTTGCAGGAGGTGAGTTGGAATGCCTCTGCGCCTGCGCAAAGTGTGTGTTTGGCATGCACGCACGCAAAGTGTGTGCACGCACGCAAAGCGTGCCCACCAAGCCACACTTACCAAACTAGTGGTAAAACATTTTGAATCCCACCACTGGTGTGCATGTGCTTGACTTGCTCACGCAAGTCAAGTTCCACACACGTGTGTGCGCCAGCCTGCCATTCGTGCAAGTTGAGCTGCCTGTGTGTGGCAGCCAGCTGCTCATGCGGCCCAGTTTCGAATAGGTCAATGGTCCGGTACTGGGCTGCTGGCCTAGCGGTTGGGGCCTCCTGATCTAGTTAACCGTGGAAACCTGATGACAATGGGACATGATGAATCTCTAGCCATTTAGGCCCTTCGTCTCATTTCTGGAAGCTGCCGATTCCGCTGCGAAGTGTCAGGGAGGAAAAAAAATAGCTCCTGAAATTGAGATGTCACAATAACATTGACAATATGGCAGAGCATAAAAATTTCATGTGTATAAGGAACCAGACAGTGTGACCTTCTCTGCAAGAAACCTGCTACATCTCATTGATCAGAGAGGAGTAACGCTGTTAATGGGGACTTCAGCAGGTTTTATTACGTGGCCACCTCTTTCCCTTTCCATAATTTACCTACCTTATGAAGAAATTTGGCTCTCCAAGCCAGAACTGAGCTTTTGAGCAATCTGACTGTGATAATGGAGAGCTGATTCCTCCCCCCCGTTGTATAAATTATGTAGAAAGAGTATAGATGTTCAAACCCTGGCAAAGGCTTGATATGTTTGGATTCCAACTCCGATCTGTCTGGCATGTATAGTTGTGGTGAGCTTTAGAAAAGGGGGAAAACTTGAACTGTTTGTATAATTTGATTTGTGGTCTAGGAGGAAGATGGAAGTTCATTTCTCCTGCTGAAATTCATTTATCCAGGAATGGAATAAGCCGACCCACAATTAGAGTGAGAGGGATGTTGGAGTCTTAGTGGGCGACCAGTTAAATATGAGCCAGCAGTGTGGAGCAGCAGCGAAAAAAGCCAATGCAATTCTAAGTTGCATTAACAGAGGGATACAATCAAGATCAAGTGAGGTAGTAATACCACTCTATAAATCCTTAGTAAGGCGACACCTAGAGTATTGCATCCACCTTTGGTCACTGTACTATAAAAAAGATGTTGAGACTCTAGGAAAGGAAAGAGAAGTGAAATCAGGATGATGAGTAGATTGGACACTAAAACATATGAAGAATGGTTACAGGAACTGTAATGCATGGCTAGTCTAGGGAAGAGGAGGACCAGGGGAGACAGGATAGCAGTCTTCCAGTATATGAGGGGCTGCCACAGAGCGGAGGAAGGGGTCAAGCTATTTTCTAAAGCGCCCGAAAGACAGACAAGGAATAATGGATGGAAACTGATCAAGGAGAGATTCAACCTGGAAATAAGGAGAAACTTTCTGACAGGGAGAACAATCAACCCATGGAAGAGAAGTTGCCCTCGGAAGTTGTGGGAGCGCCATCACTTGAGACCTTCAAGAAGAGATTGGACTCCCATCTGTCAGAAATGGTGCAGGGTCTCCTGCTTGCGCAAGGGGTTGGACTAGATGACCTACAAGGTCCCTTCCAACTCTGATTATTTGTTATCTGTTAGAGTGTATTAATTGCATGTTTATATTTCAAACAGTACTCAATTTACAACCATTCATTTAATGATGGTTCAAAGTTACAGCAGTACTGGAAAAGGTGGCTTACGACCAAAGGTGGGCTGCTACGGGTTTGCACAAGTTCGGGCGATCCTCTAGTTAAGATTCTGTGCTGTTGGGTGAACTGATAAATCCCACTCCTGGCTGGCCCTGCCCACCCCACCCAGCCCCTCCCAGGGGTCCCCACGCGGCCTGTTTTTGGATACCAGGTAAACACAAGGCCCGTGTCGAGGCTCGGGCAGGGTGAAAAACGGGTCTCCCTGAGGCTCTGGAACACCAGAAATGGGCCCGATTCCATTCTCCGGAGAGCCTCGACATCCTGGGGGAGGCCGTTTTTGTCCTCCCGGAGGCTCGAAAAAAGTCTCCGGAGCCCAGGGAGGGCAGAAACGCCCCGCCCCCACAGTGGTGCAGGAGGCTGACTAGGCCATGGCCACCATGGCCACGCCCACCCAGCAACCAGACAGAGAACCGGTTGTTGAAATTTTAGAAGCCCACCCCCTGCTTGCAACTGTCCTTGTGCCTCCAATCGTTGCAGCATCCTCATGGTAATGCAGTCAGAATTTGGGCCCTTGGCAACCAGCATGTATTTATGAAGATGTCAGGAACCCAGATAAGCCTCGGAGTTCTGTGCACAACCTCCCTTTTTAAACACTGTGTTCCCAGCTGCAGCTAATGCAGGGAATCAGGGCCCTTTCCTTCCCCGTAAGCCACGCAACTCACGTTGCTCCCTTCTCCCTTCCTCCCTGCATGCCCTAGGATGAAGAGGGGGTGGGCCTGGGCCTTCCTCTGAATTCCCTCTGCCTTGCTCTACCTCTCCCCTGCTCTGCCTAGACGGACTTTGCCCTTCCCCAGTTTCTTCCAGAGCCAACAGAGCCACGCTCCCACTCCCTGTCAGCTTCTCAGCCTCCCCATCGGCTCTGCGTGCCACCAGTTTGCCATCCCGGGTATAGAGTCTCCTGCTTGAGCAGGGAGGGGGTTGGACTAGAAGACCTTCAGTGTCCCTTTCTATTCTGTTGTTCTGTTCTGAGAAAGAAAGTACTGCTGATTTTGAACCTAGCGATGCATGCACATTTTATCGTTTTTTTCCTTGTTTTCTTTTACTTTCCCAGTTCTCCCCAACAACCTATTTAGGCTGAGGAAAAAAAAAAAACCTGGTGAAGCTTGAAATGGCTGGAAAGAAAACAAGACCAGACAGATAATAATTCCTCCCTGCAGATCTCACTGATGAGTTGCAGGGAGGGAGATGACCTTAATTACCAGGGATGTGGTATCCAGATAGGATGGTTCAAGAGCTGGAATTTGTTGTGACACAGAATAATCGGTGTCTGTGAAAAGAGAAATTGCTTTCAAGTTTGAGAAGGTTCTTGAGAAATTTCTGCAAATCCTGATGAGCAAGGAAGGTTAATTGATTGATTGACTTAATTGTTCCCTTTTTAAAATCAATTATTGATATATTTGCTATAGTTTCATACTACCCAGGTGAGTCACGACTCCAGACAGCTTACACAAAAATTAAAAATAAAATAAAAACAAGGAGAAAATAGGAGAAAAACAGAAAAAAAACCCCCAAAGAGTGCTGCCCTTCTATCAATCCTACAGGTGAAACCAGCCTAGAACCTCCTCATGCATGCTAGTATCGATCGCCCTCAACTTACGGCCAAAACTGAGCCCCAAATTTCTGTCGCTAAGCAAGGCGATTAAGTAATTTGGCCCCATTTTACGATCTTTCTTGCCCTAGTCGTTAAGTGAATCATTGAAGTTGTTAAGTCAGTAACCCAGTTGTTCAGTGAAACTGACTTCCCCATTTGACATTGCTTGTCAGAAGGTCGCAAAAATTGATCACACGAACCCAGGACACTGCAGCTGTCATAAATATGAGTCAGTTGCCAAGCGGCTGAATTTTGATCTTGTGACCCTGAGGATGCCGCAACAGTCGTAAGTGTGAAAAACGGTCATAAGTTCACTTTTTTCAGTGCTGTTAAAAATTTAAATTGTTGTTATGCATTGATTTTAGGGGCATAAACGGTGTGTGTGTGTGTGTGTGTGTGTGTGTGTGTATACACAACCTATACCCACTCCTTCTCATGAAGGACATGCTATCTCACCTGGCCAAGGGAAAAGTCTTTACCAAATTAGACCTTGGAGTAGCAAACTACCGAGTCCGCATCAGGGAGGGAGATGAATGGAAAAAAGCATTCAACTGTCACCTAGGGCAGTGGTCGCCAACCAGTGGGCCGGGGACCACTTGTAGTCTGCAAGAAAATTTTGGCGGTCGGCAGAGATATGTCACTCCCAAAGCATCCCCCAAAGCAATTAATCCAGGCTGTGCGGGAACACAAGGCTTGTGTCGCTTGCATTGCGAACAACATGAGGTTAGTGAGGGGAGGGGGGAAGGGCTGGAGGGGGGCAACTTGCCCCACTCTCCCCACATGCCTGGCCTGGCCATCGGGCTGTTTCTTTCCGCTTTTTCCTTCTTTTTCTTTTGGCTACAAGCAAGGAAAGCAGCAAAAATCTTTCTTTCTCTTCCCCAAACTTTGCCAGAAATGGGTCTTTGGGACCCTGCAAAGCATCCTGCTCCAAGAGGCTGCGCCGGCGTGACAAGTCTCACAAAGAGCTGCCAGAAGGCAAGAGCAGCTAAGACAAAAGGGCCGACTCGGGAGTAAGGCTTGGAAGTGATTGCCCCTCCCATAAGGTATAAAGGAAGTGCAAAGGTAGAGAAACCTTTGCAGGAAGCAACGTCGTTTGCTCTGATTGGTTTGGAATCTGGAAGCTCCGTGGTGAATTTGTTCTCTGTTCGGTTATGAAGGACTAATTGGGACTTTAGTCATTGGCAGCACTTCAAGTCAGATAAGGTGCATTCTTATCAAACATCTCCCGAAGAACTTTGGCTGACATTCCTGGGACTAATTATAACCAGTTAACACTCATTCAGGGCTGTGAAAGATGATAATTCACCGCCACTGAACTCAAATATAAGAGTGTTTTGGATTTTATAATGTGTTTGTTGGTGTCTTAGGAAACCTTGGCTAGTACACTATTCTCCAAAGCCCCTGAGGCAGGACAAGAAGTGATGGATAGGAACTAAGCAAGCAGAAAACCAACCCACAACTAAGGAAAAATGCCCTGAGACTTAAAACAATTAACCAGTGGAACTACTTGCCTCCAGAAGTTGCTCCAATATTGGAGGTTTTAAGAAGAGATTAAGGGATTAAGTTCCATTTTCAATTCCTCAAGGAGTACTGCCATTTTAAACACTTTTAAACAACCACCTGATTGATTTTAATTCAAACCACTAAAAATCCAACACCCCAAATTCCAAAAATCACCAAGTAATTCAAAACTGCTTCTTCTTGCTTCTTTCTTCCACTTTTCCTTTCCGGGGGCTCTGTTATCTTTTAACAGAGTTTCAGTTTGTTAAATACTATTGTCTGCAATAGTACTGGGTTTCCTGCTCAAGCAGAGCGGGTAGGATTAGAGGATCTCTAAGGTCCCTTCCAACTCTGTTTTTCTGCGGCATTCTGGTCTTCTAAACCAGGGGTCCCCAACCACCGGGCCCCGGACCGGTACTGGTCTGTGGATCATTTTCTATCGGGCTGCCGGTACTTGGGTGCCGCCATCTTGTTTCGACGGCGCTTGAGAAAATGCTTCCGGGTGAGCTTATCGGTTGTCGGTTGGAAAGCGGCGTTTGGGTGCTGAAGGAATCCTCGCGCCTTAGTTTCATTGAAGAGGGTGGGGCGGCTTCGAACGAAGAGCCGTCCCGATGGTGGTGGAGTCTTGCGTTACTCAGGAGGAGATTAAGAAAGAGCCCGAAAAGCCCATTGACCGCAAGAAGGTACAAAGGAGGAGTTGAAGGTGGCGAGGAGAAGCGGGGGACGGCTGGCTGGCCGGTCGCTCAGCTCGCCTTGCCTTGGTCGTGCGTGCTGATGCCGGTACCGGTCCGTGGATCATTTTGTACCAGGCCATAAAGAATTAATAATCATGAAACTGGCCCTTGGTACAAAAAAGGTTGGGGACCACTGTTCTAAACGCTTTGGCTGTAATCATGCCTCTCTCTCCTTCTAGGGAATTCTGACTGCATGGTTGAGCATGTTATTGCAAGTTCTTTGTGGCTGGGCGGAGGTCCTTGTAGGTCAGTCTAATGGTTGGTCCCTGTTTTGCCTGCCCGTTGAAGCAATGCTGGGCTTTGGAACGAAGGCACTTAGGTTTATGAAGGCATTTCCACCCCCCTCTCCTTAGCCTGTGAATCTGTAACTAGATGCAAGAATGGCAGCCAAGCATAGAACTTTTCTGATTAAACACACTCCAAGCCTCAACTAACTTTGTTAGTCTTTCATAAAAATATGTAAAAAAAAAAATTCCATTGAGAAGAAATAACTTCATGTCTCCAGTAGAGAAAAGTAGCAAACAAAATAACATATTCAACAGAGGTGGCATTCAGCCGGTTCTGACTGGTTCTAGAGAACTGGTAGTGGAAATTTTGAGTAGTTCGGAGAACCGGCAAATTCCATCTCTGACTGGCCCTGCCAACCTCACCTCTTCTCTGCCTCCCATCGAGTCCCAGCTGATCAGCTCGATCTTCTTTGGTTGCCCTGCACAGGAGAACGGAGCTGGAAAGCAGGTTAGTGGGGTGGGGAGGGAAGGGGGATTTTGCAGCATCCTTCCCCTACCACTCCCACTAAGCCACACCCACTAAGCCACGCCCACAGAACCGGTAGTAAAAAAATTTGAATCCCATCATTGCCATTCAAAGAACTACCAACTTAAACCAACCAACAGTCTCCAAGAGTCCCAAGTGTGTTTTTTTCCAAGAGGCAACGGGACTTTCTGGTTTTTCTCTGAAGACGTTTTGCTTCTCATCCAAGGAAGCTTCTTCAGCTCTGACTGGATGATGGGGAATGATTCCGCCAGAACTGAAGAAGCTTCTTGGATGAGAAGCGAAACGTCCTCCCAGAAAAAAACAGAAAGTCCAGTTGCCTCTTGAAAAAAGGCACATTTGGGACATTAAACAACCGTGTTACTAACTTAACAACTGCAGTGATTCACTTAACAAGTGTGGCAAGAAAGGTCATAAAACGGGGCAAAAGTCACTTAACAAATGTCTCACTTAGCAACGTAAATTCTGGGCTCAAGTATGGTCATAAGTCGACGACCACCTGTACACAGCAAATCTTTAGCAACAAAAATTTTGGGCTCAATTGTGGTTGTAAGTTGAGGAATACTTTTAGATGTCTTAATTTTATTTAGAGCATGCCGTGACTTTAAAGATGAAAATAAATCACAATAAAATAATACAGGCAGAACTCATATTCATAAAGCTCCCCTTGTTTTTTTTTTTTGCAGTGAAGAAAGTTTTTAATGCAAATGCGGTATCTTCTTTTGGCAAATGTTTTTCATTTCAGGAGGGATTGAGTATCTGTGTACTCTGTAGTATATTGTGTTAAGATCTTCATAAGAAGAAGAACTCGGGAAGAAAATATTTTTCAAACAACGCTGTGCGTCTAAAAAGAAATCACGATAAGAATAATTTAAATTTGCCACAACTGACAGGAACATTTCTCTTTTGAGGGCATGAAGGAGAGAGATGGAAATTGAGATTTTCCAGTTATTTCAGAGTCATCTCGGCTTTTAATCAGAAGAGAATTGGTTTCTGGATTAAGGCACAAAAATTTGAATGTCTTGTAATAGTTCCATTTTATTTGACAAGATACGATAGTACTCTCAATGAAAAAAATCAATGTGTCATCCTTTTAAAGGAAGACTGGAACAGATAACTTCTGCCTTTTTTTTTTTAAATGCTCAGCAACAGCTAAATTTTGGGACTGGCAGGGTTTATTCAAATAATTTTAGACTACTGAAATTCTGAAGATCTCATGATGTTCTAAAAGTTAATAAATCCTGGTAATCTTTTGTTTGTCCTTCCAAGTTTCTCTCTGATGCCCATGACTTTGTCATAGTGATATAGCATTTAGATTAGAACATGTTGAACAGTGTGTTGTCTGGGTATGAATATCTTTGTTAAACAATAATTAAAATTACATCCTTCATTAAATTAATATTGATTCTGCAATCTTCTCCAATCTGGTTCTGTCACAAGGAACGGAGGTTTAATCATCCGAGCTTTCGAACTCACGCTGGTGCTCATTCTTAGGGAACCTCTCTCTATCAGAATGTATCACATTCTGGTAGAAAGAACTTAGGTTAGAAGGTTAGAAGCAGGGGTGGGATTCAAAAATCCCAATAACCAATCCTCTGCCCAGTTGCTGGGTGGGAGTGGCCTACCAGAACTTCCCTCGCGCCTTTGGGAGGGCAAAAAAAAGGCCTCTCCGGGCTCCGGAGGCCCTCCGGAATCCAGAACCCGGCCCGTTTTAGGACTTCTGGAACTTCAAGGAAGGCCATTTTTCGCCCTCCCAGAACCCTTCAGTTCAGATCCTGCACTTACCTGCGTCCAAAATAGGCTGCGTAAAGACTCCTGGGAGGGGTGGGGTAGGCGGGGCCAGCTGGTCAGTTCAACTACCAGTTTAGTGAATCAGATGTAAGTTTAACATCCGGTTCACCCAAACCAGCCCGAACCGGCTGAATCCCACCCCTGTGTTAGAAAACTAACCTTCTGGTCCCGGTAACCGATCCAGATTGAATCCTGCAACGTGTATATTTGCTTCATTCGTGACATTTATTTATGGTCAGAAGTGCTCAACTGGACCTCATCAAAAGCCAAGGCCGGCCCATATTCGGTTGGCTATGGGAAATTCCACAGAAGTAATCTGTAGGGCCAACACGACAGGATCACCCTCTTTTGGTGCTGGAAGTAATCCATAATCAGTGTGTATAATTACTGTTGATATCCTTCTGGATGAGTTGGTCTTCTCCTCTGCCAAAATTGTCCACGTTGGTGGTTGCAGTACTGGTAGCCTTCCACTTATAACTATTTGTTTAGTGGCCATTCGAAGTTACAACAGCATTGAAAGAATTGACCTGTGAATGATGTGAATGATTTTCACGCTTACTGTCATAGCATCCCCATAGTCACGTGATCCAAATTCAGATGCAGGGCAACTGGTCCATATTTGTGACAGTTGCAGTATACCGGGGTCCCGTGATCCCTTTTTGCGACTTTCTGCAAGCAAATTCAATGGGGAAGCCAGATTCACTTAACAGCCGTGTGACTAACTGGAGAACTGTATTGATTCACTTAACAACTGAGGCAAGAAAGGTAGCAAAATGGGGCAAAGGTGTTCGCAGGGGTTCAGGAGAGCCCCTAGCTAAGATTCTGTGCAGTTTGGAGAACCCCCCAAATCCCACTCTTGGCTGGTTCCGCTCACACCACCCTTCCCTTCCCAGGACTCCCCACGTGGCCCATTTGGGATTCAGGTAAATGCAGGGCGCGTGCAGAGGCACGGGAGGGAGAAAAATGGGCCTCTCAGAAGTTTGGGAAGGCTGGAATTAGTCCCGTTTCCTGATTCCAGAGAGCCTCTGGAGTCCGGGAAGGCGTTTTTGCCCTCCCGGAGGCTCAAGAAAAGCCTCCGGAGTCCGGGGAGGGCAAAATCGCCCCTCCTCCGCCATGGTGCAGGAGGTCGACTACATCACCCCCACCATGGCCATCCTGATCCAGCAACCGGTCAGAGAACCTGTTGCTACAATTTTTGAAGCCCACCCCTGGGCAAAACTCAATAATTCTTACTTAGCCATAGAAATTTTAGGCTCAATTATGGTTGTAAGTCAAGGGTTGCCTCTGTTACATTATAAGACCCAATATAAATGTCAAGTATTTTTCTGAATTCGTGTTGAGTGATTTCTTGTATATAACTGGGATTAGACATGAGAATAATTCATTCTCTGACACCTACACACGCTGGTGGAATTCTCTAAAAATATGCTCCAGTATAACAGCAGTTCTGCTCCTAGAATAGTTTGCCTTATGTAAATTTAACAAACTTGCATATTTTTTTCCTTGTCTTTCATGATATACCATCCTCCAGCTAATTATCCTTTCTTGCACATGGTTTAAAACTTGCATTTTTAAAGAAACACTGATCTTCAAAGGGCATCAATTGCAGAGTCCACATTACGTATAAAGATTAGGAAAAGGTAACATATTGAAATGGTAACTAGTAAGGCAGAGAGGAAAGAAGACGGAAGAGCTGAGTTGAGTTTTTTTTTAAACTGCCCTGTGTAGTTGCATGTAATTCCATTTTAAAACACGCCATAAATAAATCAGATATTTTAAAAGTGAACTGTAGGTTTAATGAAGTATCCTTACTGGTTGGAGACTACAAAAATAAATAAATAAAAATAAAACTGGACAGATATATTGGAATTTATTTCTTTGAAAGATCTGCATGGCCTAGAATACAACTCTTAAGAATGGAGGAAAGTATTCGTTATTCAATAAGTTTTGATGATAGACATGCGGTTTCAACTTGTATTTCTCAAAGGTGCTTTTTTCAAAAGACAACCGGACTGTTTTTTCCTTGAGGTGGAAGGAGGAAATGTTTCATTTCTCATCCACAAAAGTTGCGAATTCATCCATTGAGATGAGGGTGAATGGGATGGAAGGCTTGTATTTATTTACAGTCGTCTGGTTGTTAGTACTCCCTCTGAGAGCTCTTGAGGCCACATCTACGCTTCACCTGAATCAAAGTACAATTGGTGGTGGAATTTTTTTGGGAACTGCTGAAAGGGCTGCCTTGTAGGCTGGAGATAGGTGGTGTCCAGGGGTGGGCTTCAAAAATTGCAGCAACCGGTTCTCTGCCCAGTTGCTGGGTGGGCATGACCATGGTGGGCGTGGCCTAGTCGGCCTCCTGCACCACGGCAGGGAGGCCTTTTTGCCCTCCCGGGGTTCCAGAGGCTTTCCTCAAGCCTCAGGAGGGGGAAAACCGCCTCCCCCAGGCTCTGGAGGCCCTCCGGAGGCCAGAAATGGTCCTGTTTCTGGCCCTCCAGAGCCTCCGCAACGCCTGTGTTTTGCCCTCCCTGAGCTTCCACGCGGGCTCTGCACTCTCGCATCCAAAACAGGCCGCGTGGAGACTCCTGGGAGAGGCCGGGTGAGCAGGGCCAGCCAGGGGTGGGATTTGCCGGTTCGCTGAACCAGCCATAACTTTAGCTATGGGTTCACCCGAATTGGGGCGAATCTGTAGCAGCCCACCCCTGCTGGCATCTTATTCGTCCCCCTCTATTTGAAGGAGGGGTATTCAATTCTAACACAGATGGACTCATTTACCCCCCTCTTTCAAACCAATGGTCCCTCTCTATCCAAAAGGTGTGTGAAAAAGCATCTTTGACGCAACTATGACCTGGATGACTGAGCATCTCCACAGACAGCTTGCATTTCTACTTTGTCAAATTTTAGAAGTGCACGTAGTCCCTTCCCGTCCCCTTCCCCAAATTCCTGATCCTTTAATTGCCGCCTACCAGTGAAAATAAGTGGGAAATTACTTCTGTCTTTAGAAACGTTGGAAGTTCCTTTGTTTAGATATTCAATTGACCTCAAAGCAAGGAGAGAAAGAAAGGCAGAAAATGATGTCGTAAGCTTAATTAACGTTCTGCTAGGTGTTAGGAAAACTTATTGGATTGGGGCTGATGGAAGTGCCTGAATTTAGCATATGAAGTTGCTTACCCTTCTCAGGCAATTTAAAAATACCACAACAGTGAGGAGAAAATGGCAGTCCTCAGCTTATGACTGTTTGGTTAATGATGATTTGGAATTACGATCGCACGGAAAAAAAAAGTGACGGATGACCTCTCCTTGAAGTTAGAGTTTGCACCACTCCTGTGATCGTGTGATCGCAGTTTGGTTGCTTGGCAACAGACTCACATGATTGTGATTTGTGACCTTCACGTCTCGCTTTTGACAAGCAACATCAAAGGGGGAAACTGGATTTGTTTCATGTGTGTTAAGCGACCCTCTGAACGAGCATGGTAAAAATACAGGTAGTCCTCGACTTACAACACTTTCTTTAGTGGCCCTGTCAAGTTATGAAATATGACTTATGACCCTTTTTCATGGTTACGGTTTTTGTTTGAATTTTTGTCCTGCGGTTGACCTGCAATTTTTTTAATTTAACACCCGGAAGAGAAGTTGCTTAGGTCAGCTGGCTCTCCTTATTTACTCTTACAAGTTGTGAGATAACAAAATTCCAGCCCTAAACCTGATCGGTTAATTATTTCCCTCTTTGTTGTAGCAGGTGCCCAAGGCATGTTAGATGCTAATCGTCATTAATATCTAACCTTACTTTGATGGTAGCTAATCTAAGCAATTCCGAGGATTGAGCAGGAATGAAAGGGATTCTACAATCGTTCCAGCCTTGAATTGCTCTTAACCAGAAGGAACTGTGGGGTACTTGGCGGCCTCTGAGTTTGGTTGTTTTCTTGCAGATGTTTAATTAGTTTAATTAATTAGGTAGTCCTTGACTTAAAATAGTTCATTTAATGGCCGTTCAAAGTTAAAACGGCACTCAAAAAAAGTGACTTTTGATCATTTTTCACACACGGACTGTTTCAGAATCCCCATAGCCATGTGATCAAAATTCAAATGCTTGACAACTAACTCATATTTAGGGTGGTTGCAGTGCCTCGGGGTCATGCGATCCCCTTTTTTTGTGACCTTCTGACGAGCAAAGTCAATGGGGAAGCCGGATTCACTTAATAACCGTGTGATCAACTTAACAACCGCAGTGATTCACTTAAAAATTGTGGCAAGAAAGGTCGTAAAATGGGCCAAAACTCATTTAACAACTGTTTCACTTCAAAACAGAAATGTTGAGCTCAACAAAATGGTAAGTTGTATTAGAAAAAAAGTGTGTAAAAAAACACACGTACTTTTCAACTTACCATCATCATTGAGCCTGGAATTGCACTTTTTACGTGCTTTTGAATTGCTAGATTGGCAGAAGCTGAGACAAAGAACGGGAGCTCCCTCCGTTACGCAGCGCTAGGGATTCGAACCGCCAAACTGCCAACCTTTCTGATCAACAAGCTCAGCGTCTTAGCCACTGAGCCACCGTGTCCCTTACGTGTAAAGTAATGGTGTAAAGAGGTGGATAAAAATCAAATAAATGAATATCAAGCATGGGAAGAAGATCATATTCTGCTGTTAGTCGAAGCTCCACTCCATTCTTTCATAATTTAGTTCTAAGATAATTTAAAAAAAAAAACTGCCATTCATGTCTAAGGTTATTAAAAAATTAAGAGATCTTGGTCTTGGAGTTTGGGATCAGATGGAAGAAAGGAAGCGCTCACATCTCCAAATTTCATTTTACAGAAAACCCTCTGAGTGGTTACCTCTATTCTCCAAAGTACAAACAGTGCCTCATATTAAGATTCTAGTCCATTTACCTCCATGCACCAAGCTCTTCTTTAAATTTTATTTCATTTTTTTTTTTTGCCGAGGGGCAGTTTTGAGCAGAACCTTTGAGAAAGCATTATCTCATGTGATGCTGCTGTCATTAAAAAAAAATTAAATCACTCTCCTTTTGACCTGTTCCTATCTCACAGGAAGGATGAAAAAGGTAGAGAATTCTCAAATATTACCAGCAATTGTATTAACCTTCTGCTACGTATCGCGTCTTATTGGGAAGATGTTGATCCTGTGTAGCTCTTGTAAAGCCCTTTATAAATCTTGCTTTTTTAAAAAGAAGGTATAGATAGTCCTTGATTTAAAACAGTTCATTTAGTGACCATTCGAAAAAAGTGACTGATGACTGTTTTTCACACTCACAACTGTTGTGATACCTCCACAGTCACGTGATCAAAATTCAGATGCTAGGAAACTGACTCAAATATTTATGACGATTGCGGTGTCCCGGGGTCATGTGATCCCCTTTTGTGACCTTCTGACAAGCAAAGTATATCCACACTGTATATCGGACATTAACACGATTGAGCGAGTTCAGAGGTATTTCTTGAGAAGAGTACTCCGCTCCTGTACTCACAAGAGAATTCACTATGCCTCCAGGCTTGAAATTTTGGGATTGGACAATCGGGAACTGAGCTGCCTGCGCTCCGATCTAAACATCATTCACAAAATTGTCTGCCGCAACGTCTTACCAGTCAATGACTTCTTCAGCCTCAATCACAATAATACACGGGCAAACAACCTATACAAACTCAAGGTAAACCGCTCCAAACTCGATTGCAGAAAATACGACTTCAGCAACAGAGTGGTCAATGCCTGGAACACCCTACCTGACTCCGTTGTTACGGCCACAACCCCTCACTGCTTCAACCTCAAACTGTCTACCATGGACCTCACCCCACTCCTAAGAGGTCCTTAAAGGGGGCGTGCATAAGCTCACTAGTGTGTCTACCACCCCTGTCTTACTGTCCCCATTTATCTGTATTTACTTCCTTTGTTCATGTTTATGTTCATACCTATACCTGTTATCTTGTACGTGTTTGATAAACAAACAAATAAAATAAAAGTCAACAGGTGTTTTACTGTGTTACAAACAACTGCAGTGATTTCCTTAACAACTGTGGCAGGGAAGGTCATGAAATGAAGCAAAATTCACTGTAACAACTGTTTTGCTTAGGAACAGAAGTTTGGGGCTCAATTGTGGTCATAAGTTGAGGATTACCTTGTACTCTCGATCACCTAAACCAAGTGTGAATCCAAATCCGCGATCCTATTTCTCTTGCTGAAGTTTTAGTTGTGTTTTGCAGTAACTGCTGACTCCTGTGGAGTCAAACAAATTAAGCAATTAAAAGAAATTAATTCTCTTGGAAGAGTCTGACATAAGACTTAGGAGTTTATCTTTCAGAAGATCAAAATAGTAAAGTTTAAAAAAAAAACCCATGGAAGAGTAGTAAAGACATTGGTCCTTATACTTATGGGCATCACAGCCACCTCACAGCCACATCAATGGGGAAGCCTGCAGGAAATCACAAATTGTAAATCACATGAGGTCCTTGCTTAATGGCCCATATAGTCCTTGCTTAATGATGGCTGCGTTGGAAATGCCATTGCTAAGGCAGGTGTAGGAGATGACCAGGCTGAGTCCGAGGGAGGGGTCAAAAATAAGTCATGAGTCCTTGCACGCCCGCAAGAGATCTAAGTCCAGCCCACTTTGAATGCCTTCTTAATTCCCACTCATTTCCCTTGACCGTTAGTAACTGGTCAGGTTTTTGTAGAGAAATTAAGCTTACAATAAATCTTTATGCTCATTTGAATGGCCTGAATCTCCTGATTTACTTGGCGCTTGACAGGAGGTTATGCTTAAAACAAACAAGGCCGTTTTTTCCGTGTTTCTACCTAATGAAATGGAGTCAGTCATTTGTGTCCCATGCAGTGGTGGGATTCAAATTTTTTTACTACTGGTTCTGTAAGCATGGCTTGGTGGGTATGGCAGGGGAAGGATATTGTAATATCTTCAGTCAGAGGTGATATTTACTGGTTCTTTGAATTACTCAAAATTTCCGCTACCGGTTCTCCAGAACTTATCAGAACCTGCTGAATACCACCCATGGATAGCTTGATCGGCAGCTCCGTGACCGTGAGTTAATAATCAGTACAGATTGGTAGGGGGATTTTGGTGGAAACTAACAATGTGGATTCAGAATAAATTGGCTTATTTTTTGGCAGCAGATGGGGGTGGCAGATGAACCCTAAACAGGAGTGAAATTCCATTAGCGGAGAATTTTTTTTAGCAATAGTTAATCCATATCGCTTGCAATTCTATGGTGCCAATTTTTGGTTAACCGTTATGGACTTCAAGCCAAAATGGCTGGCGGGAAGCCAGAGAATGCATTAGCTGTGAGCCAGTAACGACGAATCAAGAAGTGCTATTAAGACCGACTTTTCATGTGGAAAAAAAAAAAGGAAAAGAACAAGGCTATTAAAGATTCTGGAGTTTGGACCCCCTTATTCTTGTGTAGTTTAGTTTACAGCACTGAAGGAGAGGTGTGAATGTGACACATTTATTCTAAATTTAATGCCACTAACAAAAGAGAGGGAAGAAAAAAGTAGGGAGATGGATGCAGAATTTGCATGCACAACAGGATCTAGTTAGTTTCGCTAAATTCTTCCCCCGAGACATGAGAAGCAGCTCCTTCAGCCAATTTGTTTTCCATTTATTAGAATTTATGGTTGCATCTTATTGTTCCTTCTTAGTTTAAGACAGATTGTGAATGGTAGCCATAAGGCATTGACCCTCAATTCAGGATTTTTGAGAATTTGGGATGATGATGATATATCATTCCCACATCACTTCACGCTTGTGTCAGAAGCACCAAGGTACTTGCGGGTTGAAAGAAGTCACACATTTCCTCAGCAGGAGCTGGAGCAAAGAACAAGAGTTCACCCCATCCCATAAGCACTCGGGTCTCAAACAGGGGCTTGTTAACCTTCAACCCAACATCCTAACCCTGCAAGCCACTTTGCTCCTATCCCCACATAACACAGAGAAGACTGGTCAGATTAGAGGATGTGACTTTCTTTTCATATTCCAAGTTGCGATTTACTTTCCTTGCGGGTTATTTATGTATAAAAAGTGTATTCCCTATTTGTATGCTGTGAATGTGGCTTCGGTAACATGCTTCAAACGGTGCATCTTCTTGTAGCTGTTCTTTAAGGCACAAGTTTTTTTCAGATGTCCTGTAGAAGTCTTGGGGAGGGATCAGAGATGCAGCTGATTTAAAAAGTCATCTTATTAAGGCCAACATTACTCTTTAAAGCAGCTGCATCTTTTCCAGCCTTGCAAGGAACTGTTCTGACAAATGGTAGAGAGGTATTCTCATCTAAGGTCTGAAATCTATTCTGTTGATGAACCACTTTAATCTTTAGGAAATTCTTCCTCTTGTCCAATCGAAGTATGTTTTCCTGCCACTTAAAATTATTGTTATTATTTTTTATGGCATCTCTGAACAATTGTGCCCCATCTTCTCCATGACTGCGTTCAGATTCTTCTGGATAGTTTTCCAACTTTCCCTTCCTTAATTTACCCTTAATAGCAGCCACTTCAGTAATAAATTCAGTCTCTGCAGATTTTACTTCGCTAGCCATTGCCAACTATGGAGCCAGCACTGTGGGAAGACATTTACACAGTCACGTGGCTAGCATGATGTCAGGGAGAGCTGTTACCTTCCCACTGAAGTGGTACCTATTTATCTACTTGCATTTGCATGCCTTCATCATACTGTTAGGTGGGAAGGAGCTGGGGTGAGGATGACAGCTCACCCCATCACGTGACGCTCGGGTCTCGAACCTGAGCTGCCGGCTTTCCAACCAACAACTCCAGCGTCTTAATCACTGAGCCATCGCACCGCCAATGAATTCAATAATTAATCTTAATCTTGGCATTTGAATTTTCTGTTCTATTGCTGCATTATCTTTTTAAAAAGAGTATGAATGAAATATCGTCAGCGTTGCCGGGAAGCAGGACTCTGTGATCTCTTTTGTTTCATTGAAGGCAACCGAGGTGAATTACAAGAAAGACAAAATTAAAGGTGTAATGACACCCACTGTTAACAGCTAGAGAGTGAGTAGGGTTACAGCTCCAGAGAGTGAGTTAATTTCCCACCTTTTATTAATGTAAATTGACACAATTGGCAGGAGTTAGGGGAGGGTTAAGAATTATTATCCGGATTTTAGGAGCGACATGACGTAATAGTGTTTAATTACATTTAAGACATTGTTCTTTTATTTTTAAACTATCAATTGATGGTAGTGATTGAGTTAAGGATTGTTTTTTTCTCAAAGGATTGCAAGCGGCGGGGCCACGAATCAGAGGGGATAGGGTCAGGATTTATCCCATCTTCTCTCTACCTCTTTCTCCATCTCTCCCTGTGCAAGACAGCAAGCTAGAAAAGTCTGAGCTACTTGTTTACGGAGACCAGGATTTGGGTATGACTACTGTGGAGAACTGTTATCATGTCTACTAACGGAGACATGATAGCAGTATTCCAGTATTTGAGGCCCTGCCACAAAGAAAGTGGGGGTCAACCTATTTTCCAAAGCACCTCAAGGCAGGACAAAAAAACCATGGATGGAAACCGATCAAGGAGAGAAGCAACCTGGAGCTGGAAACAAAAAAAAGGGACTTACAACCATTTTTTTCACAGTTACAACCTAAGAAGCATCCTGATCAGTGGTGCTATGCTACTGGTTTGGACCAGTTCCGCTGAACGAGTAGTAAAAAAAATCCAATGATCAGTTGAGAAGAGGAAAAAAATCCTCTGACAATCAGCTGAGGGGAAAAAGAAGAGAAAAATGTATGAACAGTCCACCCACCGGCCCCTGTGCTTTTCTCTTCTTTATCCACTCAGCTGATTGGCGCTGCAGGTCTCAGCTGGGATGGGGAAAGTTGCGCGCTGCAGTTAGGCAAAGCACGCCCACCAAGCCACACCCATCAAGCCACACCCACCGACCCGGTGGTAAAACAATTTGAATCCCACCACCGCTTGTCCCAGTGCTCGTACGGTCAAACTTCAGAGGCTTGGCAACCAGTTCATACTTACGACCGTTGCTGCGTCCCAAGGTCACGCCTACTAACCCTTTGGCGATCTCCCGACCAGCAAAGTCAACGGGGAAGCCCCGATCCCCTTAAAACAACCACGTTAGTAACTGATCAATGGCAGCGTTTCATTCGACAAGCGAGGCGAGGCGGCTCGTAAAATGGGGCAAAGCTCCCTCAACCGATGCCTCGCCTGGTGGCAGAAATGTCCTTAAGGCTCAATTGTGGTCGCGCGTCGAGGACTCCCCTCACAAACGTCGCGTAACTACCCACGCGGCTGAGCCTTCTCCAACAGTCTTCTATCTGCGTGGATTTCAACTCCCAGGGTTTCCCAAGATTGTCCTGGCTGGGCTTGAGAATGCAAAGGAGCCCTGGCAGGCTTCCAAGTAGTGGAAGCCTGCCAGAGCTTCTCCCCCTTTTTTTAGATGCTTCTGAAAGTGCCGACAATGGAGAAAAGAGAGAGAGAGAGAGAGAGAGAGAGAGAGAGAGAGAGAGGCAGCTTTTAATATTCCAGTACAGTCTCTCTGCAAGACTTGGGAGGGAACAGCATGCATCAGACTCTGTAATGAGGGAAGAGCCCCCGTTTTTCTGCGAAAGCCCAATGAATTAAATTGGGGGGGATGTGGGTTCAACCTGCTCTCGCCTATCAGCACCCCACCTTCTGTTTTTTTTCCTGTGGCGTTTCCCCTCCCCTTTCGTCTCCCTTCTACATCTCCCCCTCCCACACATGCTTGATGTCCTGTTTTCTCTTTGCTCCATACCTTTTCGGTTCGAGGTGTGGTGCGTATGCGTGTGTGTGTGTGTGTGTTTGCTCTGCAGATGCTTTTGCAACTTCAAAGAGAAGGAGGAGAGGGGCACTGGCAGGAATCGCCGAGGAGCGCAACCCACGGACTCGGGCACGGAAGGAAGGAAAGCCATCTGTATTCAAGAGCAAGGAAAGGAATCGATCCAGGTTGTCCTCTCTGCCATCCGCATAACCCCCTTAAAATTTTCAAACTCGGCGTGGTGGAAAAGATTCCCGCCTTGTTGTTGAAAAATCAAGGCTGGGCAGAGTTTTGGAGGACAAGAGATTGGGCTCATGGCGGGTGCAGGGTATCGATAAAACTTGGGTGGGCCCAATAGTGGGGGATTCAACCGGTTCGCACCACTTCAGGAGAACCAGCTCTTAAGTTTCTGAGCAGTTTGGTGAACTGGTTGTTGGAAGAACTCATTAAGGCAGAGAACCGGTTGTTAAATTATTTGAATCCCACCACTGGGTGGGCCCCATCAGACCTCTAGATTTTCAATTATTTCCCCAGGAGTTTGGAATGGAGCTTGGATTTGGGGCTGGAAGTGTTTTAAAACTGATACCAATAAGAAGGGGATATTTTTGTCGCTCAGGGTTCAACAGGTCCATGGTGCTCCCCTGTTTTCTTGCAGATGTTTCATTACCCAACTAGGTAATATAATCAGTGCTAAGACGAGGAGGGAAAAGACGTGGAAGAAGGAGAAGGAGAAGATGTGGAAGGAGAAGGAGAACAAGAAGAAAAGGAAGAAGAAGGAAGAAGAGGAGGAGAAGGAGAAGAAGAGGAGAAGGAGAAGGGGGAAGAAGGGGGAGGAGGACAGCTATGGAGCCCTTGGTGCTTTCTAAACTTGGTGTCAAGCATCCAGAAAGTATCCATGTTTTCTTGCAGACATTTCATTGCCCAACTAGCTGACATTATCAGTGATAGAAGAGAGTGGGGTATCTATTATCTAATCTAGCATCCTACCTAGACCAAGCCAAGTCTCCAAAAACCGTAGAGGATTTCCAGAAGCCTTGACACTCAGGCAAATCTGCCATCTCTTCCTGGATCAATTTTTCTTTCTTTATTAAATCATAGGGTTGGATGGGGCTATTGAGAGGAACGAATCCAGCTCTGTGCAGGAATCTAAATTAAAGCCTCTTTGACAGATAGATATCCAGCCTGTGCCTGAAAGGGGAATCCAGTCATTGGTTCCACTGCTGTGACCATCAAAATGCTTTTTTCTCATATTCCGTTGAAATCTCTCTTTTTTTGTAACCGATACTCATTGTTCCGTATCCTGGACTTTGGAATGGGAAGGAACAGGTCCTGACCTTAATCTCTGCAGCATCTTTTTGAAGGCTTTGAAAGGGGCTATCATCTTCCCCATTATATATATTTTAAAATAACGTTGGGCTTTTCTTAAATGCAAAACACATAATAGCGATAGCATATTTATATTTATAAAAGCAAACTACCACTCAAGCATTATCACAAAATCTCCAGAACTGTAACGCCTACGAACTTGAAATTTGACACGTATGTTCCTCTTGGCTTTTAGGTGCTCGTTAAGAAAGGATTTTTCAAAATGACTATCAGAGCATTAGTATTTCGTATATTATTATTAATATGCTCTGATGCTAAGGAGTTCTATTTCCCCTCCCCACCTGAAAAGAAATCTGTTCCAAATGCAAAATAAAAGCAGAGGAGAGGAGTTTCAGTTTCATAGCAGCAGACAGCTTTAGTAAAGAACAGTTGAGCTAAGCCATGCCCAGGCTCCTTGCTGTCTCCTTGCTCACACAGCAAATGCTGTTTCAGTGTCCAAACAGACTTCAACTCTCTCACACACTGACAGGACGCTAGCCAGATGAATACCGATGGATGCTGGGAGGTAGAGGCAGAATTTTTCCTCCTTATTTTCCTCACCCAAAACTAAGCCCGATCACATAGTTTCGTAGCGAAGCAGGGGTATAGCGCTAGTAATACAGTATAATAAGCAGCAAATTAACCTGGCAGGATTATACATGTATAGACTAGCTGAACAATCTAAAATAAAAAGGAAGAATATAAAGGGTTTATGGAAACCTAATTGAGATGCACTTTCCTTTGAGTTTTGCTGGCTGAGAGATTTGAGCCAAAACAGATCAGTCATACAACATTCGTTTTGCTCCCGAGTCCATCATCCTGATCACCTTTTGTTGACGTTCTCCACATTTAAATCTTCCCACCAGGGAATTCTAAAGATTTGGGCACAAATGGCATCCTTTCCTCTCTACGCATTTGTCTTGAGTCACACAATTCTCTATAGTTGGCATTTTCTCGCTGTGTCTGTGGCTAATAGCGACTTGAGGCTGGGAGTTGTTTCTTATTCTAGGGCTCATATTTGGTCACTGAAATAACATTTTGTGGGACGAGAAGCAGGAATGGAACGGGTGGGCCAGCAAAAATATGTGAGCCATGATATGTTGTCGTTCTCTATCACTAGTTAGTACCATGAAGCTCAAATGGTCTCTCATCTTCCTGAACCAGGTGCTTCTCGGTTGAATAATGGAAAATATTCAGTGGAAATTACTGGATTTGCACATTCACTATTTTACCCTCTATGTTCTGTAATGCTCTGTTCAAGGAGTTGCGAGGTGATATTTCCTCATTTATTAAAAAAACCCTCCCTTTTGATGACCCTGTAATTCCTTAATTTAGGGTAGAGTCAGGGTGACTGGATGGAGCCAGGGGTGGGCTTCAAAAATTTTAGCAAAGGGTTTTCTGCCTGGTTGCTGGGTGGGCATGGCCACAGTGAGTGTGGCCTAGTCAGCCTCCTGCACCACAGTGGCATGGGCGATTTTGCCCTCCCCGGGCTCCGGAGGTTCCTCGAGCCTCCGGGAAGGCAAAAACTGCTTCCCTGGGCTCTGGAGGCTTTCTGGAAGCCAGAAACGGGCCCATTTCTGGCCTTTCCGAACTTCCAGGAGGCCCGTTTTTCGCCCTCCCCGAGCCCCCGTGTGCGCCCTGCACTTACCTGCATCCAAAACGGGTTGTGTGGGGACTCCTGGAGGGGCGGTGTGGGGTGGGCAGGGCCAGGTAGGGGTAGGATTTTGAGGTTCTCCGAACTGCACAGAATCTTAGCTAAGTGCTCTCCTGAACCCCTGCGAACCCCCAGCAGACCACCCCTGCCTGTAATCCTTTAATTCAGGGTAGAGTCTGGGTGACTGGATAGAGCTGAGCATTTACTGGCTGGATGCCCTTCCTGACACCTATGTGGAGTTCGCAGCAGATTTTTTTTTTCTTTGCGCCCTAGGAATGGTATTTCCTCATATCCTTCTGTGAATCATTCCTGGAAACATCACTTGCCCTCCCTTCCCTGCCCTCCACAATTGCCCTGATCCTTGAATTCTTTAGAATAACCAGACAACACCAGTTGTTTTCCTAACTATTAGTTAATCCAGCCCCTTGGTAGACATCTAGAGAAGTTGCTTACAATTGCAGCCAGTAACTCTCCAGGGAGGTAAAATTGCAATTCTAATTGTATCTACCTCAAATATCTGGTGATAATACTGTATGAATTGCAATCCAATATTTCAAGAATACTAACTCACAATTTATGCACTCTTCTTTCTTAAGTAGGCTTTACTTCCAGGCAAGCATACACAGCTGCTGAGTTGTAGTGCAATCACATTCATAGTGACTCAGAAATAAATTTCATTCTATTCAGTGGAAGTGGTGCTTACCCTAAAGTCATTGTTTCTAGGACGGAGGTCTACATTCTCATTTTTCTATGGTATGTTTTGAATTCTTCCTGACCTGCAGTCTAAATGATGGACATTCCTCTTTTTGTATACTTGCAGGCGCCCTATTGATTCAAACTGAGGTATAAATAAACACCAGAGACAACATATGCGTGAAGGATGAAACACTCAGTATTTCTGAAGCAAGATCTAATTAGGTGGGCATTTTATAACCAGGTGTACATTTGTCAAATCAATTCCTGCCAGAAGAGCCTAAAGCCAAATAGCTCTTTTTTCCAGTGAATGTTGACATTTAGTATTGATTCCTAAAATGTTACCAGGCCCAAGGAGAAATTGGAGTCGTGCCCTGCAGAATGCCACCTGTAAAGTCAGAAGCCAAAAATAATAGCTAGGTAAGGTGGTTGGGGCAATGACTGAGTGGCACCTGGCAAACTAAGTCAGGTGATAGGTTGCTAGGCCTGGCATCAGAGGTGTCTGTGGGGGAGTCATAAAAAAGACTGGATTTCCATATTGATGACTGATGTTGGGATGTAAGCAAATAAGCACAGCATTACATGAAAACATCATCACATAGACCATCTTTTTGGTTTCTGTTTGCTAAGCAAGGTAGCTGTTAAGTGGGTTTTGCCCCATTTCGCGACCTTTCTTGCCACTGTTGTTAAGTGAATCACTGCAGTGGTTAAGTTAGCAACACGGCGGTTCAGCAAATCTATCTTTCCTGTTGACTTTACTTGCTCAGAAGGTCTTAAAAGGTGACCCTGCAACCGTCATAAATGTAAGTCAGCTGCCAAGCATCTTTGATCAATGTCTTTGAATTTTGAGCATGTAACCATGCTGCAACGACTGTAAGTCTGAAAAGCGGTCATGCGTTGCTGTTTTCGGTATCGCTGTAAACTCTGAATGGTCACTAAATGAATGGCTGTAAGTCAAGGGCTACCTGCAGGGGTGGGATTCTACCAGTTCGGCCCAGTTCGGGTGAACCGGTAACTTTGAAGATCAGCTGAGAGCGAACCAGTTCGCTCCAAAGATCAATGTATTTCCTTCTCTCCCTCCAGCGATCAGCTGTTTTCCGAAGATCAGCTGTGCCGCATGATTTAGATTAGATAGAAAGCAGGAAATCACTGGATTTCTTGCTTTCTAGCTAACCTGCATTGCGCGGCACAGCTGATTCCCCCTCCCCCGCGGTTGTACTGTTTTGCCCAGCAGGCTTCTCTGAGGCCCAGGGGCAAAAAACAAGGTGGCGGGGGGGATGCTGCAGGGCCCCGCTCCCACCCCACTTTTGCTCCCAGGAGGCTTCCCTGAGGCCTAGTAGGCAATTTTTTTATTTTTTATTTTTTTTTGCCTACTGGGCCTCAGGGAAGCCTCTTGGGAGCAAAAGTGGGGTATAGGGGGGCACCCCAGTAGGCCAAGAAATAAAATAAAATAAAAAAAACCACGCCTACCCAGTCACATGACCACCTGGCCACCCCCACCTAGCTGCGCCCACTTAGCCACGCCCACAGAACCTGTAGTTCAAAAATTTGCATCCCACCCCTGGCTACCTGTACTGACCCACGATGTTAAATTATAAACCACTAAGTGGGTTGACTTCGCAGACCAGGCTAAAACACACACACAAAAAATGCCAAGTTTAAATTAAACAATTTGCTATGAAGGATTTATTAAGCCTGGGCTATTTCAGAGTTTTGTGGGAAAACAAGGGATTGTGTTGTTTTGCCTAAGTAAACTTGTCTAAGCCTCTATGAATGGGAGATCAATGGTTGACCCCAGAACTTTTTACATTTTTTATAGTACGATCGTCATTCTTTACTAGTTATGGTGAAACTCCTGATAGCATCTGATGGAAGCATTCTTTGCCTTTGAGATTTACTAATAAATGTCACAGACTTCTGACATTTCCCTTCAAGTATCTTCAACTCTAGAGAATTACCAGTAAAATGTGGACCTCCATTCATTTTTCGACATTTACTATCTTTTTTTTAGCAAATAAATGACTCCAAGAATGAGAGATTTTTCTGGGTGTCCATGATATTTGGAACCAACCAAATCCTGCTTGATTCTGTCAAGTCCAGGGAGCATTTTAAATAATAATAAATGGAATAATAAGGTCAATTTAATGTTAGAGAACATTGGAAATGAAAAAAAAATGCTTATTTCAAATATGGACTCAAAGCAAGATACTTTTGTGTTTCCGTAAGTCAGAGGTCTCCAAATTTGGCAACTTTAAGGCTTGTGGACTTCAACTCCCTTGAGGTTGCCAAGTTTGGAGACCCCTGCCATAAGTCCTAGAATTTTCCCAACATTTTTTTCCTCCTTTTTTGGGTGGGTGGGTGGGAATAAAAAGGGACTATTAATTCCTTTGTACTATTTATATATCTGATCCCAACAAGTATTAATATCTTTTTTCAAAGATGCATGAAATAAATTAGAACATTAAATAATACCTCAAAGCTAAAAATGAAGTGAGAATCAGGACAAATTTACATTTTAAAGAAATATTGCAGTACACAAATTTGGAAACAACATATGGGCGTCCTGTGGTGAAGCTTCTGACTCTTACTTTATTTAGCGGAAAGGATATTTTTTTTCTTCTAAATTCTTTACTTTTAAAATATGAAAATCACGTTAAGTTCCTTGGAATGCAGCAATGGAGGCGATAGAACTGTTTTGGTTTAATCTTCCTTTGAGGGAAAAAACGAAAGAATATTAAACTCGGGGTTGTCTTCCCTCGAGGTAGAGATGGACATTGTGGAACATCATAGCTGGGTTCACTTCTCACACAAAACCAGGATTTTAAAAAAATCGTATTGAACAAACTATGGAACCAACATGTTAAGCGGTAGTATATGTGTTCTCTTACCATATTAATTAAATGCAAGTGAAACATTTTAGGACTGAAAGAATGAGCCAGCTAAATAATTAGCTGGTCCCCCCAATAATTAATCCCTCCACTGAAAACTTCAAACTAAGATCAACATGAGATCCATCTTACGTGTGGCAATCTATGTGCAGGTACTCCTTGTCTTAGACCTACAATTGGGAGTAGAATTTCCATCGCTAAGCAACCTCGTTGTCAAGTGAATGGAGCCTGATTTTCTGACATGTTTGGCCCTGGTTGTTAAGTGAATCACTGCAGTTCAATGAATCACCCAGTTGTTCAATGAATTTGGCTTCCTCCGTTGTTTGTTTGTTAGAAGCCAGCTGAGAAAGTTACTCATGGTGATCACATGACCCCAGGATGCAGCAACCATTGTCAATACTTGCCAGTTGTAAAGCGCTCGAATCATGATCGTGCGTACGTGGGGGTGCTGTGATGGTCATAAGTGCAAGGACTGCCCACGAGTCACTTTTTCTAGTGCTGTTGTAACTTTGAACATTCGCTAAATGAATGGTTGTTAATCGAGGACTACCTATGGACCTTTTGAGACTGGAATAAATAGCTTTTAATTGTTTGAATCTGCAACACACGACATCTGTGGGAGGCTGGAGATGACACTCTGAATGGGAATACTAAAATAAGAAATTGTAGGCTGAATTAATTATTATTTTAAATTCTAGAAGGGATTCCTCTTTTCAGACTGCGATCAAGAGAATATGTTGAAACTGTAAATGAGAGGTTTATCTAAGCAGGGTTCCAACATATCTCAACTGCAGAAACTCAAGCAAACTTTAGATGGCAGCAGTGAGGTACTGAAATCTCTAATTCTTTGCTGTCTTCTACTGGTCATATGGAGTTTTGCAGGAAAGGTATGACCACTCTGTTTTAGTACACTGAGCATGTTGTAAAACATCCCCAAACCCTTAAATGTAACTTCGAGGGAATGTGATTCCGCTTCCTATCAACACATAACTGGATGGAGGGTAATCAAAGAGAGAAGCAAGCTAGAACTAAGGGGAAATTTATTGAACAATTAGACAATTAGGTTAGAACAATTAATCAGTGGAGCGACTTGCCTCTTAGACCAGGGGTGTCAAACTCGATTTCATTGAGGGCCTCATCAGTGTTGTGTTTGACCTCAGGGGCCAGGGCAGGTGTGGCCAAGGTAGGCATAGCCTGCTTGGTGTCACTCGTGTCGGGGGCGGGGGCACCTGTGGTGGCCTGAGCTCCCAATTTCCGTTTTTGGCCACGACGGCCTCCTGCAGTCTTCTGCCAGCGAAAACGGAGCTCAGAGGGCTGCAGGAGGCCGTCGCGACCAAAAACGGGGGCTGGGAGGGCCGCGTACAGCCCTCCCAAGCTCCGTTTTCCCTGGCCGAGGCACCACGGGCCAGTCCTTTGCTGTTTCCAGCCCCCCCCCCCCCGGGCCTTGAGTTTGACACCCCTGCTCTAGAAGTTGTAAATGCTTTGTCTGAAATGGTATAGGGTTTCCTGCCTAAGCAGGGGGTTGGATTAGAAAACCTCCAAGGTCCCTTCCAACTCTTGTTATTCTGTTACAACAGCAGGCAATATCCAGAAGTATTAAGACTGCTGAAATTGGGGAGAGTAAAAATGGTAACACTGAGAAGGGTCATTCCTGTACAAACATAACATTATTAATATTAACACCTACCGATTGCTAGAGTTTTTCTCTCCACACAGATTTTAGGGGTTGAGAAGTTTTGATTGATGAGCCCTTTACTATATCTATCTAAACATGTTTTGGGAGAAAGTTTATTGGTGAAAGCCCCCTTTCCATTTTCTCCCTGCTGCACCATAAGTCTCGCTTGGAGTTAGTTATTAAAACAAATTACCACGTTTTTGGAGTTTTGGATAATAAGAGTTAACATCAATTGAACCCTGCAGCCTTCCAGTTAAGACACCTGCTCTTTAGTTTTTAATTATGCTGGTTCTTAACCTGCCTATTAATTTTAGTCTTTGCATCTCCTAATGGAAGATTGGGAAGTCACCCTTGATGGGCAGGACTTGCTTGGCAGAGCCACCTGGGCTGTGTCTGTTTTCCTTCCTTTGGCCCAGCTGGCAGGAGCTGCCCCTTTGAAGTGGCTTGTAAAAGGAAATCTTTGCATGTGTGTTTCAGAAATGCCAAAGCCGGAGGGAGTTTAGTTTTGCTTGAAGCTTAAATATTTTAAAAAGACTTGAATATTTGAGTAGGGAGGAAATGGTTTCTGAAAAGGTAGGCATCTTGGGGTTGTGCTTAGTTTTTCTGAGATATGTTGCTTTCATTCCTTTTTCTATTTCTATTTCACTTGTCTGTCTGTCTGTCCACCCGTCCATCCATCATCATTATAATCATTATCCCTATCTATTATCTAATCAAATTTTTCCAGATCACCTCTTCCCCTCTCCTCCTCCTCCTCCTCCCCCCCCAGTTTTTTTTCAAATATACTGTATTTCATATGTATCTACCATATCTATCTACCATATCTACTTACCTACCTCTCTATCACAGGGGTCTTCAGACTTGACAGTTTTAAGGCTTGTGGACTTCAACTCCCAGAATTCCTCCTCCAGTCATGTTAGCTTGGGAATTTTGGGAGTTGAAGTCTACAAGTCTTAAACTTGCCAAGTTTGAAGGCCCTTGATCTAGCATCTATCCATTATTCACCCAACCTTGCCCCAGCCAGCAAATGTCATCCAACTCTTAGTAAATATTCTGGAACTGAAGTAGCACCATTTTTTTTGACCTGAAGGTCACATGTTTTAGGGTGGCTGTATCCTATTTTTGTGCTTGAGTGACTACCCAAGGCAGCCATTTTGGATTTTGAAGTCTGCAGGTAGCAATAAGATGCTTTCACTAGCTAGGAAGGGATGAAAACTTCTGGGGAAGTTTTGGAGATAACATTCTCCTGAGGGAGCTACCCCAAAGCCCCAAAGCAGTGGTGGGATTCAGCCAGTTTGCACCACTTTGGGAGAACCGGTTGTTAACTTTCTGAGCAGTTTGGTGAACTGGTCGTTGGAAGAAATCATTAGGGCAGAGAACCGGTTGTTTATTTGAATCCCACCACTGCCCCAAAGCATTAAAAGAACTATTCCAAACCAGTTCTCTTGGCTGCTGAACTCAGTCAGAATAGAGCTGGAAGGGAGGCCATTCTACCATTCAGACAGGTGGTTGTCTAGCTATCAATGTCACTGGCAGAGTCTTCGTAAGCTCTGGGAACTTCAGATAGGTGGGGGAAGTTTGTAGACGAACCACAGGCTGTGAGTTGCCCATTGCCAGTTTAAACTCAAAAGGGCGAGAAGTAGACTGAAACATTTCCTTTGTGCCAGAAGGCCAAAGTTTGCCATAGCGGGCAGGAGGGGTCAGTGAAAAATAAGACCGTGTAGAACAGATGAGGCAGATGGACAGTTTTAAAGTAAGAACAATGAATGTCTGCTGAGAAGGCCATGGGAAATTGATTAGCGGGATCAACTACAGGCATAGTGTTGTCTGAATGATAAGAGAGATGAGTAGCAAAGCGTGCAAGTGGATCAATATGGCACTTTTCAGATGGTTGTAATGTGATAAATAGAAGAAGCAAGCTATTGTTTTTCTTTCTTCCTCCTCCCCTAAAGGAAGAAAAGGCATTCTCAAAATTTCCTTCTCTCTCTCTCTCTCTCTCTCTCTCTCTCTCTTTCTCTCCCTGCCTCCCTCCCTCTCTTTTCTAAAGCTAGAGAAACATCCTTCAAGATCAATAGCATTTGTGGTTCAGATGAAAACAAAATATCAGCGTTATGTTTGGGGAAGATTCCAGGGTTCTTAGCGTGCCGACTCTTCTGTAAATGTTTAGAAGGGGTTAAAATTTACTTTATTAGGGGGAAAAAAAGATTTAATCTGAGGAGCTAGGCCAGATGGAAAAGAAAGAATGCTGGCCTTAAACTTGAAAATAAACACTGATAATTCTTCACTGAGGAGAAATCAGATAGTAATGTTGGCTAAAGACCAATAAATCATGTCACATATGAATATAGTTCAAAAGTTCTATTTCTGAATGCCCGTAGAAGGGGAGAATGTAACTTCAGATGTGTTAATACAAAGAACATTGAAATCTATTCTTCTACAGTATTAAGGGATTCCTGTAGTTTTTGATGAAACACAACTGGATTATGTAGAAATAAACAACTGTTTTCACACTTTATGTTTGCTTTGTTTTGGCTTAAAAGTTATGAGAAGTCAGCCATTGTGATTTGTGCAACATAATTGGTGTGTGTGTATGAGGGTGTATGGTGTGTGAATTAAACCAATCTTAGTTGTGCTTTGAACGTTATCTCAGGCAGTACTTTCACACTATTAACTGAACATTGAACTGGTTTCTTTGATTTTTTTGTTATGTTGTGCAAATCATTGGTGTGATTTATAAAGACTTAATTCATAGCCCTTCCACATAGATGCAGATTAACAGAGTTGGAAAGGACCTTCTAGGTCATTTAGTCCAACCCCCTGCCCAAGCATGAGACCCTACACCATTTCTGACAAATGGCAGTCCAATATCTTCTTGAAAGCTTCCAATGATAAAGTTCCCACTACTTCTGAAGGCAACTTCTGTTCCATTGGTTGATTGTTCTCACTGTCAGAAAATTCCTCCTTATTTCTAGGTTGAATCTCTCCATGATTAGTTTTCATCCACTATTCCTTATCTGACCTTCAAGTGCCTTGGAAAATAGCCTGACCACCTCCTCTCAGTGACAGCCCCTCATATATTGGAAGACTGCTATCATGTCTCCCCTGGTCCTTTTCTTCCCTAGACTAGCCAAGCCCAGTTCCTGTAACCGTTCTTCATATGTTTTAGTCTCCAGTCCCCTCATCATCCTGGTTGCTGTTCTCTGCACTTTTTCTAGAGTCTCAACATCTTTTTTTATAGTGTGGTGATCAAAACTGGATGCAGTACTCTAGGTGTGGTCTTACTAAGGCTTTATGGAATGGTATTAGTACCTCACTTGATCTTGATTGAATCCCCATGATTGCTTATTCAACAAACTATGGTTAAAACAAAATTAGCCATCGAAAATTTTAGCCTCAATGGTCATTGTAACTACAATTGACCTACTTGTATTGCAGAGTGAATACCATTTAAGATTGCATCTGGTCTGGGTTTCTTATATACAAGACTGAACAAAAATGAGAAAGGTAGCCAACAAAGTTCTATAGACTATGTGTAACATCCTTCCAGTTTCCTTCATTGTACTAAATTGTTCCCAACAGGTTGGAAATTTTATAGAGATAAAGTTGGCCTGCGGCACTCCTGAAGTCCAGGTATAGGATGGATTTTCCTTAGTCAAGCTTTTTATGAAAACCTAAATCATTCAAAGCTATATTTTCACTTAGGGAAATTTAAGGAGCAGGGGAGGGGAAAAGACGATTTAAAACTGCCACATAGCCTGAATTGAAAATAATCTCTTTTGGCTAGTCTGTTCCTGATTCTTCTTTGTCAGCAAATCCAGACCTAGAAGTATTTGATACTGCGAAAGTAATTCCTTCAGATTCTGTGAAACTAAATGCGGACCACAGGGAAGTTTTATAGGATGAAACGAATCGCCGCAGCCGTGAGAGATTGAAATTACTTGGTTGGTGAGGGAGTGGTTGTGTTCAGGTTCTCCTTAACAGGGTAAAAGCTTGGCCTGAGAAACACAGTCTTGTAGTTTAGCAAAGTGCTATTCTTTGAAAACAAAATGGAAGCTAATATTAGAATGTAGAAGATAGTTGGAAGGGACCTTGGAGGTCTTCTAGTCTAACCCCACTTCTCAAGCAGGAGACCCTATATCATTCTGGACAAATGGCTGTCCAACCTCTTCTTAAAAATCTCCAGTGATGGAGCACCCACAACTTCTGAAGGAAAGGCTGGATGATTGTTCTCACTGTCAGGAATTTTCTCCTTAGTTCTAGGTTGGATCTCTCTTTAACGATCTTTCACCTGTTAGTCTGCAGAGATTCTTAGTCATCCATGGTTGTCCCAGAGGTGCTTTTTCAGGAGGCAACTGGACTTTCTTGGTTTTTTTTCTTTTGAAGATGTTTCGCTTCTCATCCAAGAAGCTTCTTCAGCTCTGACTAGATGGTGGGGAATGGAAGGACCCACCATCCAGTCAGAGCTGAAGAAGCTTCTTTTTTGGCCTGTTTTTTGGCCATTTTAAGGCCGTTTTTCTTGGCCGTTTTCAGCCCCCCAAAACAGCCTGAAAACGGCCTGAAAACGGCCTGTTTTTTGGCTATTTTCAGGCCATTTGTCAGGCTGTTTTCTGGGGCATTTTTTGGACCTGAAAAATGGCCTGAAAAGGGCCCAGAAAAACAGTCAAGAAAACAGCCTGAAAACAGCCCAAAAATGACCTGAAAAACGGCCTGTTTTTGGCCTGTTCTTTGGGCCATTTTCCGGTGCTGTGGTGCCCATGAAGACCAGCTGGCCGGCGCGCCAGAAATCAGAATAGCAGCTGAAGATGGTGCGCTTGCCCACTGAGAGGGCTCTGTGTGCCACCTCTGGCACACATGCCATAGGTTCGCCTTCATGGCCCTATGCCATTTCAACAAATAGCTGTCCAGTCTCTTTTTTTTGAAAGCCACAACTGATGGAGCAACCCCAACTTCTGAAGACATGATCAGAAGATCCAGGTTCTGCAATTTTTTCTTTGATTATGAGTTCTGATAAGAAGTGAGGTTCTTGATGGCCAGTTGACTCTACCATTTTTTATGTCAATGACAACATTGCTGACTTGATCACTGTACATGGCAGTTTCCTCTATGGTTAGAATAGTCCAGAACAGTGTTTTGTCTGGGGAATTCTGGGAACAGAAGTCCACGCATCTTCATGTCACCAACATTGAAAAACACTGACCGAGAAGGAGCACGTCATGCCCCTGTCGGAGTCTGAATCCGAGGAGGAAGATGAACAGCTGATACAGGGAGTGGGGCTCCATTTGGCTGTGGAGGAAACTGGAGAGGGGAAAGTCTGGCTGGGCAGAGCAGGGGAGAGGGAGAAAAAGGGAGAGGAAGATCCAGGCCCACCCCCTCTTCATCCTAGGACACGCAGCAAGGAATGGAATAGCCACACCCGGGAATGAGAGTTTAAAAGAGATGCAAGCGGTGTCTGCTGGGAAGAAATGTGAGTTTATCTTGTGTTGACTTTGGTTATCTGTGTTCCTGGCATCCTCCCAACCGGGTTGAATTACTGCCTTCTCTTGCCCTGCTGGACTAATTACCTCATCTTGCCTTGATTGGACTTACAGTTACAGTTTTTGTTGACCATGTTTTGGACTTGATTCTCTGCAGCCAAAGGCTGTTCCTGGGAGAGTTTTTCTCCAGACCTGAAGGTAACCAGGACATTGGGGGCAAAGTTGGAGCTAATAAAGGGACTCCTACTGATTATCTGACTGTGTTGCCTTTGTGCCTCGCCCCGGGTCACCACAGAGCATTTTCCTTTCCCTCCGCCAATGATTCTAACATATTTGCCGTCCATAACACACAACACACTATTTGACCAACACTGTGAGCCCAAACCGAAAGAGAAAAGTAGCCTGTTTTGTAAGAGGCGATCCCTAGATAACAAACGACGGAGGTTGAAATACTATTTCAAAATGGCTTCTGGTGGTGTGTTTTATTGTTTGCTTTCCAATCCATATATTTTGGACACTGCCAGTTTTTATATTTTAGATGAGTTATGTAGGTCTGAACTGCGTTGTAAGGCGTAAGCAAATAACATGGGCTTACTACGAGGGTGATAAAAATTTGAGCAGTGGATTTGAATATAAACAGAGGTGTTTATGAGCAGAATCTGTGTGCTGTGGTTGCAATTTAGGTAGTGGCAGGCTTTATGATAATAAGGAGGAGGTGAAGCTAGCCATGTAGAAAGAATTTTGTTCAACTATGAAGGAATTCCTGAACAAATGGCATCTGGGAAAGAACAGGCCACAAGGATAGTTGTTTATTTCTGTCCTTGATTTATGAACACGGTTGGGGGCAGAATTTCTGTTGCTAAGTACGGCGATTGTGAAGTGAATTTGCTCCTACTTGTGTGACCTTTTTGCCCTGGTTGCTAAGAAATCGCTGTCGTTAAGTGAATCACTCAGTCATGAAGCAAATCCAGCCTCCCTCAATGACTTTGCCAGCTGGGAAGGTTGCAAATGGCGACCACGTGACCCCGGGATGTTGCAACTGTTGTTAATGGAGGCTGGCTGCCAAATGCCGAAGTTTGATCATGTGACTGTGGGGCTGCTACGACGGTTGTAAGTCTGAGGACTGGTTGTAAGTTACTTTTTTTTCCAGGCTGAACTGTAACTTGGAATGGTCACAAAATGAATGGGGGGTAAGTCAAGGACATTGCTTTTAGAAGGAGGAGATTAGGAGCGTAAAAAAGAACAAGGTTTCAACCAGAATAGAGCTGGAAGGGACCTTGGAGGTCTTCTAGTCCAGCCCTCTGCTCAGGCAGGAGACCTAAACCCTTGGTGGCGAACCTATGGCACACCTGCCACTGGTGGCACACAGAGCCATTTGTGCGTGCACGCAAGCCCCAGTCAAGTTTATCTGCACTGCGCATGCGTGCGCCTCCCAGTTGTTTTTCGGCCCGTTTGAGGCCTCGCAAGACTGCAGAGGCTTCCCTCGAGCCTCAGGGAGGCTGAAAAAGGCCTCAAACGGCCCCAAAATCACTGGGAGGTGTGTGCATGCGCAATGCGGGTAAGGGGGGGATGTTGTACGTGCGTACGCTGGGGGTGCATTGCATTTTGGGTGCCGGAGCGCGCGCGTGCTTTCGACACACCACAACAAAAAGGTTCGCCATCACTGCCCTAAACCACCTCAGACAGCTGACTGTCCGGTCTCTTCTTAAAAACCTCCAGTGATGAAGCATTTATTTATTTATTTTGTCATGTTTATATAGTGTGTTTTGGAGGTGGTGACCCTTTGAGAGCTGTAAAGCAACGAAATTTCATGTTAATGTATGCCAACTAATGTTCATTCAAAGTGATAATAAAGTTATTGTTCTTGTTGTGCTCTGTTCTGTTCTGCCCACAACTTCCGTAGGCAAAGCTGTTTCACTAGTTAATTGTCCTCACTGACAGAAAATTTCTCCTTAATTCCGGGTTGCTTCTCTCCTATAGTTTCCATCCATTGTTTCTTGTCCTGCCCTCTGGTGCTTTGGAGAATAGGTTGACTCCCTCTTCTTTGTGCCAGCCGCTTAGTTATTGGAACATTACTATCATGTTTCCCCAAGTCCTTCTTTTCTCCAGACTAGCCAAACCCAAATCCTGCAGACGTTCTTCATATGTTTTAATCTCCAGGCATTTAAACCATTGTCGTAATCAATGTCCATGATGGGGCAATAGCCAAATTAATAACAACTTTGGAACAATTTAAAGCCCACGCCTGTATTCCCATAGCAATCAGATAACTCTGCTGCTATTTGATTCCTACCTTAGCGTGAGGTAAAACTGAAACCTGCTTCAGGGTCTCACCCGCTTAGTATAGAAAGCTTTACCGATAAAAATTCATTTCAGCCAAGACTGTAATATTCATCCGATTGGAAAGTTATGAAATCCTGGGGAAAGAATAGTCCTGTAGAAGAGGTGCGCAGAATTCAATTTATGAGAGTGCCCTGGGGTTTAATGCAGATAATTCTTTGGGTTTCCCAGCAGGCTCCTGGTTGGATGGCATTCCAAGTTCCTGAGAGCTTAGATGTTCTTGCCAGAAACAGGGTCAGAAATAAAACTCGGCATTGTCATTTCCTCCTTCCAGGCTGAGAGCCCCCTGACCCATACTGTGCTTTTCATTTCAGCAATATCGTTTTGAGAAATATAGATATATAATCAAGAGGCATTGAATGTTTTCTTACCAGGATCTATGATAATCACATTCCTTCTCTCGCCATCTCTCTCTCTCTCGCCCTCCCTCCCTCATCTATCTCATCTATGTCTGCCTATCTCTCTTATCTGTCTGTCATTTGTCATTTCTCTGTCAGATGGTCTATCTGTCATTCTCTATCTAGCCATCTAGCTATCTATCATCTACTTGTCTGTCTGTCAGTCCATGTCTGTCTGTCTGTCTGTCTGTCTGTCTCTCTCTCTCTCTCTCTCTCTATCCATCTATCTATTGTATCTATCTACTTGTCTTTCTGTCTGTCTGTCTACATCTATCTATCTATCTATCTATCTATCTATCTATCTTTCTATCTATCTATCTATCTATCTATCTATCTATCTATCTATCTATCTATCTCTATATCTATCTATTGTATCTATCAACTTGTCTGTCTGTTTGTCTCTCTCTTTCGAATCTGTCTACTTGTCTGTCTGTCCATCCATCCATCCATCCATCGTATCCTGTCTATCTGTCATCTATCTATCATCTGTCTGTCTGTCTGTCTGTCTGTCTGTCTGTCTCTCTCTCTCTCTCTCTCTCTCTCTCTCTCTCTCTCTCTCTCATCTGTCTCTCATCTGTCTGTCTGTCTGTCTGTCTTTCTGTCTCTTTTTAAACTTCTATGCTGGCGATCTCGTAGTGGCAACTCTTATCCTTTATGAAAGAGTTTTCCTGCTGATTTTTCTGGCTCCCGGCCTGTTTCTCTTACAGAGCAAGCCTTATTAAATAGTGATATTTCCTTGAGGCAGTTCGTTTCATAGCCATCCTTGATTTCTTCTTTCCCATTTTCAAACTGACTCGGAAAGTAAGCCGGGTTCCTCTTCCAAAAGGCAGCCTTTCTGGATTAGGCCCCACCGCCAGCACCTGGAGAGGGGAGACCAACGATGAAAATTGCATTGGGCCATATTCTAATGCTGAGTCCAGAGCCGGGGCGCGAGGCTACTGTGCTGTGGATTGGCCGGGTATAAGTGTTGGCAGACCATCGGCAGGAGAGGAGCGGTGATGCAGTGGTTAGAATGCCACTTTTGCCACTTGCTTTGAGAGAGAAAAGCAAGTAAACGGAGCCTCTTTAAAAATTAAAATCTGTGGAAACAGATCTATTAAAAAAATACGGTATTAATACAGTACAGTACTATACCCTTATACAATATTTATACTGTACTTACTGTACGGTACAGTGGCACCTCGGTACTCATTGTTAATTGGTTCTGGGAGGTGCGACGAATACTGAAAATGATGAGTAGCAAACAAAGTTTTCCTATAAGGAATAATGTCCCAAGGCAGCCAATACTGACAAGTTGTAGTTTGTGCTTTGAGTACCAAATGAGTATCAAATGATGAGTATCAGGACAAATGCATGTGCATGTGCGCTGAATTATATAATTGTAGTAGTAAGTATAGTAAGATGCAGAGATATTTTGCTGTTTCCCTCACCATTTATCACTAGGATGGGATAGTATAGGATAGGATAGGATAGGATAGGATAGGATAGGATAGGATAGGATAGGATAGGATAGGATAGGATAGGACAGGACAGGACAGGACAGGACAGGACAGGACAGAATAGAATAGGAATACAGAATAGAATAGACTTGTTCTGACCCAAGCCTCGTTCAAAGCAAACAAACACCAAACAGAGATAAAAGCAAAACCTTTTTAATGCTTCTCTGTGAATTCTGTTCATTCACAGTAAAATGCTATTAAAAACTAATTGTCCCAGATAAGAACAAGCCTTGCCAAGGTTGTGCAAGGCTGCCAAGAACACTAGATTAAATTGCATGGAAATTATCAAAACCCAAAGTCTCCAAACACAAACCAGGATAGTCCGAATGTCCACAAGGCTTGAGTGCAGAAACTTCTTTGCTTCCTGCAAAGAACTCCGGTTTCTCAGCTGGCTTTTATCTCTTAAGGGAGGGGCCATTACCTTGTAGCCTTTCTCCTGAGTCGCCTGTGCTGCTGCAGTTGCTCTTTCCTTCAAGGAGCCCTGTGCGCATGTGCACTGGGCACAGGCTCCTCGGGAACCTCCTCATCATTGCTGCCAGCCTCCACAATCTCCGAAGGCAGCACTCAACTCCTTGATAATCCTGGCCCATCCCTGCATCACATGCAGGCCACAACAAGGATAGAGTAGAATTCTTTATTGGCCAGGTGTGATTGGACATACAAGGAAATTGTCTCCAGTCAATCTCAGGGTACACCAGGGCTGTCAAACACCCAGCCCATGGGCTGGATGCGTGATATGCTGGCCATACCTACACCTGGTTTAGTGAAGAGGGAAAAGGTCCCGATACGTCACATGACGCCACTGTGATGACATGAGTTTGACACCCCTGGTACACATACATGCAATAAATGATAAATCATGATAATTATCATGAAATACAATCATTGGTTGTTTTCTTGTAGGCGTTTCATTACCCAAAGTAGGTAACATCATCAAGGCACCGGGGATGTTTGGGTAATGAAACATCTGCAAGGAATCAACCAAGCTCAGAGAGCACCAAGGACATCTCATTTCAACCCTGAGTTCCAAATATTCCCCTTTATTGGTATTTTTAAATTGAAACCAGTTATTCAAAATAGCTGGTGGCCTTCGGTACACCTTCCTTGCTGCATAGCAAATTGTTCTTATAAAAATCCTTTATTCTATATAAACCGCATTGGCACCCTAGCTTGAATGAAATTGTCCTAGATGTGTCATAAATGTCAGGAAGTGTCATTTAGGGGCTTAACAGGGAGAAGTTTTCTATCAATTCTGGACTTACTTTCCTTCAGACCTGAAACTGTTTAATAGCTTTAGTAACGACCCTGTGCCCTTTATACTATTACTAACTTTTATAAGATCCTTTGGAAAAAGAATGCAGTATGTGATTTATGTATCTAGCTAACTTTGGCATCTCTCCTGTTTGAATCCATTGCTTCAATATGGATGGAGTCCCATGACCCAAATATGATGCTTGATAAGGTAGTTGTAAAAATGGGACACATACACCCCGAGCTACCTCTGTAGCTCAGGGTTGTCAAACTCGATTTCATTGAGAGCTGCATCAGGGTTGTATTTGACCTCAGAGGGGCGGGGGGGGGGGGGAAGTATGGCCATGGTGGGCATGGCCAGGTATGGGCATGCCATGGTGGGCGTGACATAGGACTGATGTCGGGGGCACCTGTGGTGGCCAAGAGCTAATGTAGGACTTCCTGGAGACCCTCCTTCACTCTCATTATAATCTCCTTCCTTCCTTCCTTCCTTCCTTCCTTCCTTCCTTCCTTCCTTCCTTCCTTCC
>NW_020769399.1:3193565-3207459 GCF_900518735.1 Pseudonaja textilis
ACTCCCAGAATTCCTTGGCCACTTGAAAATGTGTGAATTTTGCTGGCTGGGGAATTCTGGGAGTTGAAGTCCATGTATCTTAAAGCTGTTGAAGTTGTGAAGCACTGCGTTCAGTGGTGGGATTCCATTTTTTTTACTATCGGTTCTGTGGGTGTGGCTTGGTGGGCATGGCGTGGCTTGGTGGGTGTGGCGTGGCTTGGTAGGCATGGCTTGGTGGGCGTTGCTTGGTGGGCATGGCAGGGGAAGGATACTGTAAAATCCCCATTCCCTCCTCACCCCACTAACCTGCTTTCCAGCTCCATTCTCCTGTGCAGGGCAACAAAAGTAGACCCAGCCGATCAGCTGGGACTCGGGAGGCAGAGAATAGATGGGGTTGGCGGGGCCAGTCAGAGGTGGAATTTGCTGGTTCTCTGAACTACTCAATATTTTCGCTACCGGTTCTCCAGAACTGGTCAGAACTGACTGAATACCACCTCTGACTGTTTCTCGTCTTTCTGTTTACAGAAGCAAACTGCTGTTTCTTTTGATGGGAGCATATTTTTCTTTCTTTCTTTTTGGAATTGCTGTGTGGTATTTCTTTTTAACTGCCTGGAATGTAATCAATGGGGTGGAGATGTGGCCCAGCCTAGCTGTTCCCAATCAGGAACCTGTTATCTGGTCTCTTTTTTGCCCCCATTTCAAGCAAACAGAAAATTCAAGGCATTCGTGTCAGATGGATTGGCTGCATTCCTTTTGGGATTCTGGCAAGCTGTATATATGCACAGGCATGTGTGGGTAAATATATATGTGTTAAAGAACAGCCATGACCAACTCACAGATCTGTTACAAGCAATCTGACCCCATGTTATAAGGGACTGATTTTGTGATACATCAGAAATAGTTAAGGGGAGTTATACATAAGCGAACATTAGTTTAATATTACAGTTATTATTATTATTAGTAGTATCCTTATCCCCAGGACTATTATTATTGTGTATTATAAATAAAAGATGTAAGAATTTTATCATAAATAAGCAATTATTAGTATTTTAATTATATATAGTTATATAATTGTGGTTGTTTATTATTAATATTTTTCTCGTTCCCGGTTTATTAATATTTTGTATGAACAAATGGATCCAGACAATGCACTGTTCATTAAGCATGTATGTATTTTAAGGAAATACATTTCTTTAATTTCAACATGTTTTTTTGTATTGTGGCAACCAAAATTGGATGCAGTATTCCAAGTGTGGCCTTACCAAGGTGTTATAAAGTTGGGTAAATCCTATCTGACACAAGTGATGCATCCATCTTAAATTGTAAGGGAGAGGTAGTTTTCATTCTTTTTATGATTACTGATTCTCTCGCCAATTTTTGGATTGTAGTACAGTTAGTCCTCAATCTTACAACAGTTCATTGAATGACCGTTCAAAGTTACGGCACTGAAAAAAGTAACATGACCTTTTCCCCATACTTATATTCCCATAGTCACATAATCAAAATTTAGACACTTGGCAACTGACTCATATTTATGACGGTTGCAGTGTCCTGGGGTCACGTGATCCCCTTTCACAACCTTCTGACAAGCCGGGTCAGTAGGGAAGCCAGATTTGTTTAACAGCATGTTACTAACTAAACAACTGCAGTGATTTGCTTAATGACCGGGGCAAGAAAAGTCGTAAAATAGGGCAAAATTCACTTAACAACTGTCTCTTTTAGCAACAGAAATTTTGGGCTCGATTGTGGTTGTAAGTTGAGGACTGACTGTATCTCCGTGAGTTTAATAACATGCCCTTCTACCTTCAATGTTTGAGAATATGCCCTTCTACCTTCAATGAGCTAAAACTGGAGCATAAGACAAATGTATGCTTATAGAATAGAATAGAATAGAATAGAATTCTTTATTGGCCAAGTGTGATTGGGCACACAAGGAATTTGTCTTGGTGCAAATGGTCCCAGTATACATAAAAGAAAAGATACATTTTTCAAGAGTCAAGAATCATCAGGTACAACACTTAATACTAGTCATAGGGTACAATACGCAATCGAATCATACTAGGAAACAGTCCATATAAATTGTAAGGGTATAAGCGACAAAGTTACAGTCATACAGTCACACATGGGAGGGGATGGGTGAGAAGGAGTAATTAGAAGATTAACAGTGATAGTAGTGCAGACTTTGTAATAGTTGAACAGCGTTGAGAGAATTATTTGTTTAGCAGAGTGATGGCTTTCGGGGAAAAACTGTCCTTGTGTCTAGTTGTTCTGGTGTGCAGTGCTCTATAGTGTCATTTTGAGGGAAGGAGTTGAAACAGTTTATGTCCGGGATGTGAGGGATCTGAAACTTTTTTCACAGCCCTCTTTTTGTCTCATGCAGTATACAGGTCCTTGATGGAAGACAGGTTGATAGCAATTGTTTTTTCTGCAGTCCTAAGTACTCTCTGGAGTCTATGTTTGTCCTGTTGGGTTGCAGAACCAAACCAGACGGTTATAGAGGTGCAGATGACAGACTCAATCATCCTTTTGTAAAACTGTATCAGCAGCTCCTTGGGCAGTTTGAGCTTTATCTAAGCTACTGCCTGATGGAAAGAATTGGTTTTCTTCTCCTGTGGTGTAGTTGAGAAGGTAGGATTTTTAATTTTTAAAAATTGATGGCTACAACCCCTTGGGCGTATCTTCTGGGAGTTATTTACAACAGGGAGCCTGCTAATCCCTTCTTTTTCTCTCTCTTCTTTCTTTTCTTCTTTCCGCCGCAAGAGAGGTGGATTGCATCTTGCCCAGGGATGGAAACTGGTTACTCGATGTTGGCTTTTTAACAATATGTTGAGGGGGTTCCATCAAATTATTCTGAGGACCACTGGGTGGTTTTAAATATCTAGCGTTGTCTCATTGAAGTCATCAGTCTTCCATAACATCGTACCTGTCCTATCTCACAACTCAGAGAAATGGATAACTCACTGTAGTATGAAGAAACATCTTCTCAAGAGGAACAGTTTGGATCCAGAGAAATCTTTAACTCTGCAGCAGTAAGTTGGATGATTTTGTGGTGTCTTTGGCTGTCATTCCCCCCTCAGCAAAACAAATAAATGACTCTCACATCCTTGTCAGGGAATTTAAAAGACTGTGTGCCCTTATGAATTATAAATCTTGGTGACACCTTGGATGGAGAATTATGGCCTCCTGACATGTTGGAATTATAAACACATCATTTCTTGGTTTGCTTGTTTTTTTTAAACTACGCTTCTTATTTGAAGAACAGAACAGAATGACAAGAGTTGGAAGGGTCCTTGAAGGTCTTCTAGTCCAACCCCCTGTTCAAGTAGGAGACCCTACACCATTTCAGACAAATGGCTGTCCTGTCTCTTCTTAAAATCCTCCAGGGATGGGGCACCCACAAGGTCTGAAGGCAAGTTGTTCCACTGGTTAATTGTTCTCCCTGTTAGGAAATTTCTCCTTAGTTCTAGGTTGCTTCTCTCCTTGATTAGTTTTCACTCATTGTTTCTTGTCCTGCCTTCAGGTGCTTTGGAGAATAATTTGACCCCCTCTTCTTTGTGGCAGCCTCTCAAATATTGGAAGATTGCTATCATGTCACCCCTAGCCCTTCTTTTCATTAAACTAAACATATCTAATTCCTGCAACCATTCTTCATTACGTTTTAGCCTCCAGTTTCCTAATCATCCTTGTTGCTCTTCTCTGCATTCTTTCCAGAGTCTCAACTTCTATTTTATGTTGTGGTGACCAGAATTGGTCTGATTGCTGTCATCAATTCATTACTAGCACCTTCGGACTTCTCTTAGTTTTCTTCTAAAATCCAAGTGACATCTACATGTCTTAACTTAAGTCAAGCAGATCTAGTCCGGCTTTAGAGCCAGATTGAAAATATTAATAGCACCCTTTTCTTTTACCACAAGCCAGCCAAATAAATTCTTTATCCTCATTCCTTGTGGGCCTTGGTGAAACTCTTCCTCTCAGCCTAACTCTTAGAGTGAAGTTTTATTTATGTGGGGTGTTTTTTCATATCCTAGAATCATCTCCGATGAACCAGTGGGGTAGAAAAAGGGGATGTGGGATAAAGATGCCATCCTTAAAATAAACAGGGCCCAGCGTTTAACTGAAGTCAGATTTCAAGAGTTAATCCTCCTACATTTATCTGTTAATAATATAAATACCTAACCTCTCCCACTAATGTATCCTGACACTGGTTCAAATATAGTTTACATTACTGGGTGATGCTGGCTAGTATTTGTGGAGCCCTGGACAGATGAAGGGAGGCTATGTGCCAGAGGTCCATAGGCGGTATCTATTTTAGAAACACCCAAAATGGATTGTTCTCCTTTCTTTTTCCGTTTAGAATATTTGCATGCCCACCGAGGTGCGATTCCTAGCCTTTTTGCTTTTCAAGAAATATAAATAGACTTGTCAGGAGACAAATTTATTTCCCTGAAGAAAAGAGCAAGCTGAGGCTTTCCTATATTCCTGCACTAGCTTGATACCCGTGGTTCGCTATGAAACTATGTGGTGGGGCTTAGTTTTGGGGGAGGGAAAGAAAGGGGGAAAAATTCTGCCTCTGCCTACCAGCATCCATCGGCATTCACCTGGCTAGTGTGTGAGAGAGTTGAGGGCTGTTTGGAAACTGAAAGAATATTTGCTGTGTGAGCAAGAAAGAGACAGCAAGGAGCCTGGGCGTGGCTTAGCTCAACTGTTCTGCACTAAAGCTGCTGGGTGGTGTGAAACTGAAACTCCTCTCCTCTGCTTGTGTTTTGTATTTGAAAGATATTTCTTTTCAGGTGGGGAAGGGGAGTAGAACTCCTTAGCATCAGAGCATGTTAATAATAATATACGAAATACTAATGCTCTGATGGTCATTTCAAAAAATCCTTTCTTAGTGAGCAACCTAGAAGCCAAGAGGAACATACATGCCAAATTCCAAGTTTGTAGGCTTTACGGTTCTGGAGACGTTGTGATGATGCGTGAGTGGTATTTTGCTTTTATGTAGATAGATTCAGAACCCAACCAGCCTGACAATTCGCTTTCAGGCAATATCCCAGGAGAAGAGACTATTTGTAGCTCAGGGTTGAACTGTGCGGTCTGAGCTTGGTTGTTTTCTTGAAGACATTTCATAACTCAGCTAGGTGAGTTTGATCAGTGGCCTCCAACCTTGAGGTTGGACTAAAACTCCCAGAATTCCTCAGCTGGCCAAGTTGGCTGAGGGATTCTGGGAGTTGAAGTCCACAAGTTATAAGTGTCTGTGGAGATTCTCAGTCTTCCAGATCATGGTTGTCCCAAAGCAGAGGTGGTATTCAGCAGGTTCGGACCAGTTCTGGAGAACCGGTAGCGGAAATTTTGAGTAGTTCGGAGAACCGGCAAATCCCACCTCTGACTGGCCCTGCCCCCATCTATTCTCTGCCTCCCGAGTCCCAGCTGATCAGTTGGGTCTTCTTTGGTTGCCCTGTATAGGAGAACAGAACTGGAAAGCAGGTTAGTGGGGTGGGGAGGGAATGGGGATTTTGCAGTATCCTTCTCCTGTCATGCCCACCAAGCCACGCCCACAGAACCGGTAGTAACAAAATTTAAACCTCACCACTGTTCCAAAGGTTCTTTTTTTTTTTTTTCAAGAGCCACCTGGACTTTCTGGTTTTTCTTTGAAGATGTTTCACTTCTCATCCAAGAAGCTTCTTCAGCTCTGACTAGATGGTGGGAACAATCCTTCCATTCCCAAGCATCCAATCAGAGCCGAAGAAACGACTTGGATGAGAAGTGAAACATCTTCAAAGAAAAACAAGGAAGTCCAATTTCCTCTTGGAAAAAGCACCTTTGGGACAACCGTGAACCTGGATGGCTGAGAATCTCCATAGACATAAACCTCTAAACTGAACTGTTTTGCTACAGTCTGTCGAACTGACAGGGATTGCATCTCCCATCCATCTGGAATGGCGGTCCCTCTTTAAAGGATGACACTGAGTGACTTGTGTTAGTAGTTTGTCTTCTTTAACAGGCAGAGCAACTCAACGGTGGAATCAATTTCCTAGGGTTAATTGGTTTCTTCAGCAAGGTACCTGACAAGGATGGTTGACAAGCTCATCTCGTTTTGGGCTCTGCTGGACAGACATTTGTAACAGATGCTTTCATTTTAACTCCTGCATAGCACCTCAAGATGGACTCTGCAGAGACACTGGTTTCTTCCACCTCTTTGACCAACATTGGATGGTTCCAGATTGCAACTCTAGATAGATAGATAGATGAGACTCCTCTTTCTATATATTCTGAGGAATAAGGCCTGTCGAGGTCAGTGAGTCTTGTTATTTGGCATCCAATTGTCAGATTTGGTTTTAGTGTTAGATTTGCCCATTAGATCTAGGGGGAGGGAGATGGGTACATGTGATCCTCAAGCCATGACCACGATGGAGCCAGCAATTTAGGTTGCTAAGTGAGATATTTGTTGAGTTGAGTTTGGCTCCATTTTACGAGTTTTCTTGCCGCATTTCGAAGTGTTTCTAGCAGGAATTACCAGGTTCTGTAAGAGCTTTGTTCGTTATGCCCTCCGTCTGATAAACTTGCAAGATTCATTTCTCTCGCCATGTACACGTATACATCCGAACTAGACTCTGTTGTTCTCTGTGTCATATAATATATGTGAGTATATGCGTAAGTATGTTTGTATGCCTTTTGTGATGGTTATGTAGTGTCTATTAGAGGTGCCTTTGAGAGCTATATGCAACCAAATTTCATTTTAATATATGCCGGTTAGTGTGCATTCAAAGTGACAATAAAGTATTCTGTTCTGTTCTATTCTGTTCTGCTCTGTTGTACCCTACTCTACTCTATTTGTGAACCACTGCAGTTTTAAGTTAGTAACATAGTGGTTTAGTGAATCTGCTTTCCCCATTGACTTTGCATATAAAAGGTTTTAGAATAGAATAGAATAACAGTGTTGGAAGAGACCTTGTAGGTCATCTAGTCCAACCCCATGCTCAAGTTGGAGACCCTACACCCAGGATGGTGAACCTATGGCATGCGTGCTGGACGTGGCATGCAGAGTCACTTCTGCCGGCATGCGAGAGGTCACCCGGAAGAGCCCCACTGCGCATGCGCATGTGCGTGCGCCGCCAACCCAACAGCTGATTGTCAGGTATCTGAAACGCATGTGTGTGGGGTGTGGGGGTGCTGGAAGTACGCGCGTAGAGACGCTCGGAGCGTGCGGGGGTTCTTGCGTGCATGAGCAGAGATGCATGGGGGCACAGGGGGATCACCCGTGCATGCATAGAGACACGCGGTGCGTGTGGGGGGTGTGCACATTGGCTTCTGGGTACTGGCATGTGCGGGCACACAAACACATGCACAATTTTCGGCACAGGAGCCCCAAAAGGTTAGCCACCATTGCCCTACCCCAGGGGTGGGATTTAAATTTTTTAACAACCGGTTCTGTGGGTGTGGCTTAGTTGGTGGGTGTGGCTTGGTGGTCATGTTATTGGCTGGGCGTGGCCAACTCAACATCACTCACATCGAGGCACGCATCTCCTCGCCTGGCCTCTCATGACTGTGGGGATGCTGCAACAGTTGCAAGTGTGAAAAAGGGTCATAAGTCACTTTTTTCAGTGCCATTGTAACTTTGAATGGTCACTCCACACAAGCAAAGTACCAGCAAAGGAGGGGGGAAAAACTCCAGAGAAGTTCCAGAGACAGGAAGTCTAGTCCTGCCAAGAATGTAATAAGAGTTAATGGAGAGGCAGTTTCTGTCAGCAACACCAGAATGTTTCCTTCCTGCCTTTCTTACAGGATTAGGCCAGTAATTTCTTCTAACAACCGGTTCTCCGAACTGCTTAGAATGTTAACAACCGGTTCTAGCGAATAGGTGAGAACTGGTAGAATCCCACTCCTGCCCTACACCATTTCTGACCGATGGCAGTCCAGTCTGTTCTTGAAAGCTTCCAGTGATGAGGCTCCCACAACTTCTGAGGGCAACTTCTGTTCCATTGGTGGATTGTTCTCACTGTCAGAAAATGCTTCCTTATATCCAGGTTGAATCTCTCCTTGATCAGGACACTGTAACAGTCATAAATACGATTCAGTTGTCAATTATCTGAATGTAACCCACATGATTGTGGGGATGCTGCAACGGTCCCAAGTGTGAAAGAATGGTTATAAGCTGCATTTTTCAAGGCCATTGTAACTTTGAATGGTCACTAAATGAAGTCGAGGACTGCCTGTATAAGGTCTATTTCCATCCTTGGAAAATGGGACTAGGTTAGTCACATTCCTTTCAAAACGGGGAGGAGAAACCTTGGTGCGCAGGGAAGAATTGTTGAATTTCACAAGTGCTGCGTTGTTTATAGAGTTCACATTAGCTTAGGAGCGTTTAGTTAAAAGAAACAGAATGTTGGCTGTGTAAGTTCCTTCTTGAACATTTCATTTTTTAGTGCCTAAACTTTTAGAGCAGTGTTTCCCAACCTTGGCAACTTTAAAATGTGTGGATCTCAACCCCCAGAATTGGGGTGGATAAAAATAGATGATTAAAAAAAAAAAGAATTGGATTTTTTTTTCATTTAAATCCAACTTTTTAAATTTAAATCAGATTTTTTAAATCAAATTTATTTTATTTAATAGAATGCTTTAGGAGTAAAAATCTATCTAAAATAGTTTTCTATTTAAGATACATTAATAATTTAGTTTATTCACAAAATAGAGAAATGAAACATATATATATCTTTATACATATATAATTATATATAACTATAACATAATTGTAAAGATAATATAATAAAATCATATATTATAACTATGGAAAGAATTATAATTTGCTCAAATAAGTTGAAGTAAATTTGTAATTAAAGTCTAATGGTGATTTAATAATAAGATAACATGATATTGATAGTTTTTTTTACAATATGAATTTTAATCTAAATCTTCGAGGGAGAGACAGTTGATATTATGCACAAGAGATATGTACCAACTGTCACACTGTATAAGTGAAAACAGGTTTTATTTACTGTTTGATGTTTGTGTTTGTCTATGTCTGTGGTCAAAATAATTTTTTTTTTAAATGAAATGGTCAATGTCTGGAATGCACAGTTGGTACATATCTCTTGTGCATAATATCAAGAGTCTTTCCCTCTAAGATTTATATTCAAAGTCACATTGTAAAAAACCTATCCATATCACGTTATCTTATTATTAAATCATCATTAGACTCATACCTGACTCCGTTGTTACATCCTCTAACCCCCCACCCCTTTAACCTCAAACTATCCACTATTGACCTTGCCCCATTCCTAAGAGGTCTGTAAGGGACGTGCACAAGTGCACAATCGTATCTACTATCCCTGTGCCTTTATTTGTACCTCTTCGCTGTATTCTTACTCATGTTTATACTTATACCTATTATCTTGTAAGCGATTGTCAAATCAAATAAATAAATGGATGGATGGTTGAATGAATGAATGAATGAATGAAGCTTAGTTGCGTAGCATGAGGCTGTCTATTCTGCAATATTTCCATTTTTGGTATACTCATTCCGTGAATCCAAGCTCTGCAAGCTTAAATAGGAAACCTTCATATTGATTGCAAATAATAATATTAAAGATTCTAACTACCAGCAAGAATGAGTCCTTATCACTGGGGAATTCAAGGAGTTGAAGTCACACATTTTAAAGCTGCCAAGGCTGAGAAATGCTATTTTAGAGACTGCAACCAGGTCACCCGTAATGCCTTAATAGTGAAACTCCTTTTGAGCTGTTTCAAAGTCCATTGAATAAGCTGATCAAAACTTAGTTTGAGCTGCCTTCTTCAACCATGGCCACTCCAGGCAATTCCCATCATTCCCTGTGAGAATAAAACTATTCTGTGATTTTTTTTTTTCCACCTTTGGGCACCAGAATTTAGAACTTATATACTTTGAAATCAAGGAGCTTAAAATCTAAAACAGAGAAGGGAGAAAGGGAGAATGCGTAATTCTAAGTTTCCTATCCTTTCACTTTCCTTCATCTTTTCACTTGCTTGGAGCTGCCAGACTTGGCAGTTGATGGGACTCTACACTTTAGCCTGTCAGCTGAACTGACACCTCTTCCTCCCTGACAGTGAGAGAAGTGGGCTACCATTTGAAGTTTCCAGAAACTTCCAGAATGTTACCTTTTGGGGAGTTATGGATGACAAAAATAGCCATTTGCTACTTACTGCTTTGTAAGTTCAGATACTGTATATAAGTAAAGAAGTCTGTCTGTCGGTCTGTCTGTCTGTCTGCCTGCCTACCTACCTACCTACCTACCTATCATGTTTTTCCAAAAATAAAACCCTGTCTTATATTTTTTTTGCCACCAAAAAAGGCACCAGGTCTTATTTTCAGGGGAAATCATCCACTGATTAACCTCACTAGTGCACATCGACCCTGCCCTCCTTTTCACTGTCAGAGGCCTTCAGGAATTTCTTCTGTGGCCGGCAAGGCCTTCCTGAAGGCCTCTGCAGCTGATAACAGAGTTCTGGATCGATCCGGAGCTTTGTTCTCAGCAACAGAGGCCTTCAGGAAAGTCTTGCCAGCCTTGCCAGCTACAGAGGTAGGTGCGAGGCAGGTGCCAGGGTGTGTGAGGCCTGGCTACAACTGTCCAAAGGTAAATAGTAGGGCAGCTCCACCACCCCCATCCCCACCCTAGCTTAATTTTTACCTGTAAACTCTGGAGTGGGCGGGATCTTAATTAGGGCTTATTTTTGGGGTAGGGCTTACATTGGGCGCACGTGTACAAATCAAGCTAGGACTTATTTTCAGGGTAGGTAATATTTTTGGGGAAACAGGGTATCTCTCTATCTTCTCTCCAGCTAGTTAGCTATTGTATCTATCTACCTAAGATACAGTAGATAGATTACAGTATCTGTCTGTCTGACCTACCTACCTTCTATCTATCCATGCATCCATCCATCCATGCATCCATCCATCCATCTCATTTTGGATCCACCCATCTCCATCACAGAGGACTCTGCAATTTTGCTGAGAGACCCAATCTTTATCTCTCCAGCCTCCCAATTACTTCTGCCTTTTTACCACCATTATTCTACCTTCTTTCTTCAGCATTCCTGGTTCATTTCCAAACGCACACAATGTTCAAATTCCATGACCATTTGCAATCTGTTCTTCTTGCCTTCCTTCCATTCCCTCCCAGCTGTGGCCTTGAATTCCATAGCTAGTGGTTCCCTGCCCGCGAAATCGAAATGTTTATGAATATCCCATGACAATGCTCCTTCTCAACCCCAGCTGTTAAATCCTGCACATTCTTGTAGCACCTTTTCATGACGAAATGTTTCAAGTCAAGCCACAGATACGAAATGCTTCCCGTTCCTTCATACTACGCAAACCTGCAAATCCTTCCAAGTGGATGCCCATTTTTTTTGAAGCAAATAACTAACCAGCCTCTTGAAAATAAAAGGCTTTGAAAAATTAGAATTAAAATTTGAACATTAATTCTTTGAAAAGCAAAGCCTTGGTAAAACCACACTTGGAATACTGCATCCAATTTTGGTCACCACAATATAAAAAGAGATGTTGACGCTCTGGAAAGAATGCAGAGAAGAGCAACAGAAAAGATTAAATACGAAGAACGGTTGAAGGAATTGGGTATGTCTAGTCTAGCGAAAAGCGCTCTTCCAATATCTAATGGGCTAAAAGTCTGTAGAGATTCTCAATGCTCTGGGTCATGGTTGTCCCAAAGGTGATTTTTCAGCAGGCAACTGGATTTTCTTGGCTTTTTTTTTTCCTTTTGAAGACATTTCGCTTCTCATCCAAGAAGCTTATTCAACTCTGACAGGGTAGTGGAAAGCTTCTTGGATGAGAAGCGAAATATCTTCAAAAGGAAAAATAACAAGAAAATCCAGTTGCCTCCTGATAAAGCACCTTTGGGACATCCAAGGGGCTACTGTAAAGATGAAGGAGTCAACCTGTTTTCCAAGGCACCAGAAGGCAAGACAAGAAACCAGGGGTGGAAACTAATCAAGGAGAGAAGCAACCTGGAATTGATGAGAAACCTCCTAACAATCAACCGGTGGAATGTCGTCTTGCCTTTAGAACTTGTGGGTGCTCCACAGGGGTGGGATTCTATCGGTTCGGGCGATCTGGATATTAAAGTTACAACTGGTTCGCCGAACCGGTATTTCAACCGACTGCCTGGCCTCGCTTCTCCCTCCCCTCCCCTCCCCTCCCCTCCCCTCCCAGGAGTCCTAATGTGGCACATTGTCATTGGAGATAAGTGCAGGGTCTGCGCGGGGGCTCTGGGAGGGGAAGAACAGGCCTTCTGGAAGTCCAGAAACAGACCTCTTTCCGGCTTCCAGAAGGCCTCCAGAGCCCGGGAGAGGCTGTTTTCTCTCTCCCAGAGGACCGGGGGAGGCTCTGGACCCTTGGGAGGGTGAAAATAACCTCCCCTGGGCTCTGGAGGCCCACCGGAAGCCGGAAACAGGAAGTTCCGGTAGGCCCCAGCTCCATCACTAGAGATTGGACAGCCACTTGTCTGAAATGATGTAGAGTCTCCTGCTGGAGCACGGGGTTGGACGAGAAGACCTCCAAGGTCCCTTCCAACTCTGTTATTCTTTGTTCTACTTTTTTGCAATGAGAACGGGTCATGGGCAGGGGTAGGATTCTACAGGTTCTCACCTATTCGCTAGAACCGGTTGTTAACATTCTAAGCAGTTCAGAGAACCGGTTGTTAGAAGAAATTACTGGCCTAATCCTGTAAGGAAGGCAGGAAGGAAACATTCTGGGGTTGCTTACGGAAACTTCCTCTCCGTTGACCCTTATTACATTCTTGGCAGGACTAGACTTCCTGTCTCAGGAACTTCTCTGGAGTTTTTTTCCCCTCCTTTGCTGGTACTTTGCTTGTGTGGAGTGACCATTCAAAGTTACAATGGCACTGAAAAAAGTGACTTATGACCATTTTTCACACTTAGGACTGTTGCAGCATCCCCACAGTCATGAGAGGCCAAGCGAGGAGTTGTGTGCCTTGATGTGAGTGATATTGTGTTGGCCATGCCCAGCCAATAATATGACCATCAAGCCACACCCACCAGCTAAGCCACGCCCACAGAACCGGTTGTTAAAAAATTTGAATCCCACCCCGGTCATAGGAGCTCATTTACCCCTGGCTACAAAGCAGTTAGAAAGATTGTCTCCATGAGAGGAGTGCGTTTTACTTAGGAACAAAATTCTCTTCACTCAACATGTTTTGTTTTCAGCCACGAGACTCGGTTGGATCATCGCGAATGCAAAATTGAGGGGGCTTTTCAGAGATGACCTCAACTGTTTTTGCAGGTGTTACTTTGGGAATGACTAAATTGTGTGCCGTTCTGACAATGAATCTTACACCGTGAAGTGATAAATTCAGACTTGTTATGGCTTTGGGAATTAGATTTTTTTCGTTCAGTTATCTGGCAGAAAAAACACAGAGACATCTGCCTTCTGAAGTCATTTCCATAAAAGAGGTGATGGTGTGTTCTTCTGAATAATGATGGTTGGAGTTGCTTATCTCTCCACGGAGGTGTGTGGCCGAGAACGACGGGGTCATCCATTTGTAATTAAAGACATCTAGATTCGGTTTCTTCTTTCTCTTTGTGCCTGGAGTTGATCCCACTTTCTTCCCAGAACGCATTCAAAGTGCCTAACTGGATTTTTTTTTTTAAAAAAAGAACGTAAATGGTTAAAATCACAATCTCAAAACGGTTGAATTTAGAGGGAAATCTGAGTGGCTTTTCTAGAACCTGTTTGGTTTATTGGTTAAGGTTCTGGCCTAGAAATGAGGAGAGTGTGAGTTCTAGTCCTGCCTTAGGCATGAAGGATAGCTGGGTGACTATGGGCCAGTCACTGGAAGATTGTGAATTCTAGTTCCTCCTTAGGCGTGAAAGCTGGCTGGGTGACTTTGGGGCAGTCACCAGAAGACTATGA
>NW_020769399.1:3207469-3235668 GCF_900518735.1 Pseudonaja textilis
GGGTGACTTTGGGCCAGTCACCAGAAGATTGTGAATTCTAGTTCCTCTTTAGGTGTGAAAGCTGGCTGGGTGACTTTGGACCAGTGACCAGGAGATTATGAATTCTAGTTCCTCCTTAGGTATGAATGCTGGCTGGGTATCTGTGGGCCAGTCACCAGGAAACTGTCAGAGCTGAAGAAGCTTCTTGGATGAGAAGTGAAACATCTTCAAAAGACAAAACAAGAAAGTGCAGTTTCCTCCTGAAAAAGCACTTTCGGGATCGGTGGTGAAAGTAACTTTCTTCCACATTTGAAACCAGGCCCGGACAATGTGCATCCATGACATATTTCTCAGCAAGTATGCTTTATTCCTCAGTGGGTGGAAGATATAAAAAACTGGTACCGAAACAGCCTTGCTGTTGATACCTAACTCTCTTTTCGGCAGATACAGCCATCTCTAAGCAGTTTACAGGGTCAGCCTCTTGCCCCCAACAATTTGGGGTCCTCGTTTTACCCACCTTGGAAGGCTGAGTGAACCTTCAACCTGGTGACATTCGAACTGCCAAATTGCAGGCAGCCGGCAGGCAGCAGAAGCAGCCTGCAGTACTGCACTCTAACCACTGCACCACCATGGCTCATCTTAACATGTTAAAAACTTAACAGTTTTTCTAGTGACTGTTGAAAGTTAACGACGGCACTGAAAATAAGCGACTTACGGCGGCTGTTTCACACTTGCAACCGTCACAGCATCCCCATGGTCACATGATCAAAATTTCAGATGCTTGGCAACTGACTCGTATTTATGACGGTTGCAGTGTCCCAGGGTTATGTGATCACCTGTGATAAGCAATATCAATGGGGAAGCCAGGTTCACTTAACCACGTTACTAGTTTAACTGTCCAGAGTTCCATTTGGCACATCCAACAAAAGAAACTCCTACACTCTGACCAAGAGTGTAGCTTAATTGAGAAATCCAGTGAGTCGCTTAACAACTATGGCAAAAAAGGTTGTAAAAATGGGGCAAAATGTCCCCCAAATGTCTCACTTAGCATCAGAAATTTCGGGCTCAATTGTGGTCGTAAGTCAAGGACTACGTGTACATCACTTGCAGGATCGGAGGAAACATACCGCTGAACGCAAAATGCTGGGGAATAACAATATTATTTTCATGAAAAAAATGCCAAGAAATCTGCCTCTTCTCCAAGCAGATGCATAAGCTGTAAATCAAACAAGACAGTACGAAAGAGATTTGTTGACCTTGTGGGTGTTTTGTGGGTTTGACAGATCTCTCATCGCAAGTGTTGGCATCTTGGTGACGTCAATATAATGATGTCACCCTTTAGCGCCTATCTGGTTTCTTGTCCCGTTTAATGTTAGAATTATTTTTAGATTTGATTTCATTCAAAAAAAACAAAACACAGTGAAAAGAAATGGCAAAGCGAAACGCCACGCTCGGGTGTCAACTTTATTGATAAAGCATGTCCTGCCTCCACCACAAAGCTCAGAAAGGATCTTGGAACATAAAACATTGCGTAGATGCAACGTGGTTTGAAGAATATTTTTGGTGGTTGGAAAAAAAAAGGAAAGTATGCTGGGAATTAGACAGCATCCACGCAAGGGTGGTATGGAGGAACCTCAGCAGCTGTCCTTGTAGAAAATGCAGTTCTCGTTGGCAGAATGCTAGCACTGATGATGTTGCATAGTTGGATGATGAAATACAGGTAGTCCTCGACTTACGACCCCAACTCAGCCCCAAAATTTATGTTGCTAAGTGAAATATTTGTGAGGTTTGCCCCATTTTACGAATTTTCTTGGCACAGTTTGTTAAGCGAATCGTTGCATTCGTTAAGTTAGTAACACGCTTGTTGAGTGAATCTGGCTTCCCCATTGGCTGTGCTGGACACGGGGTCGCAAAAGGGGATCCCGTGATCTCAGGACACCGCAACCGTCATAAATATGAGTCGGTGGCCAAGCATCTGAATTTTAATCGCATGACCGTGGGAGGCTGCAACGGTCCTAAGTGTGAAAAAAAAAACAGTCATAAGTCACTTTCCTTCAGTGCTGTTGTAACTTTGAACGGTCACTAAGTGAACTGTTGTAAGTTGAGGTCTACCTGCTTCTGCAAGAAAGCAAGCAACCTCCGAGAGCACCCAAGATGTGCTACTCTACTTTCTGGTTGGCTGTGCCCATAAAGGTAGCTCTTTTGTGATGATGCACATGGCATTGTCACGCCCCTGTCAGAGCCTGAATCCGAGGAGGAAGCCAAATGGCTGACAGGGAGTGGGAGTGGGGCTCTGTTGGCTATGGAGGAAACTGGGGAAGGGCAAAGTCCAGCTGGGCAGAGCAGGGAAGACGTAGAACAAGGGAGAGGGAGTTTAGAGGATGACCGAGGCCCACCCCGTCTTCATCCTAGGGCACGCAGGGAAGAACGGAGAAGAGAGCAACGTGGGTTGGGTGGCTTACGGGGGATGAAACGGCCTTGATTCCCTTCATTAGCCACACCTGGGAATGAAAGTTTAAAAGAAATGCATGTTGAGTGCGGTAGCTGCTGGGAGCAAACGTGACTTTATCCTGTGGTGTCATTGCTTATCTGTGTTCCTGGCATCTTCCCAACAAAGTGAGTTTTGCCGTTCCTTCACATCTGGAATTCTTGCCAAATGAATTGCCTCAGTTTGGCTTGATTGGACTTAAAGTTACAGTTTGTGTTGACCATGTTTTGGACTTAATTCTCTGCAGTCAAAGGCTGTTCCTGGGAGAGTTTTTCTCCAGCCAGAAAGTAACATTGGGGCAAAGTTGGACACTGGGGGCAAAGTTGGAGCAAATAAAGGGACTCTTGTTGATTATCTGACTGTGTTGCCTTTGTGCCCCTGGTCATCACAGGCATTTTCTCAATATTCTACCAGTTTATTGCTTCTAGGTCCAAAAGAATTGACCCATTCTGGGTGGCGTGGTGGCTTAGCGGTTAAGATGCTGAGCTTGTCAGCTGGAAAGGCAGCAGCTCAGGTTCGAGACCTGAGCATCATGTGATGGGGTTAGTTCCCATTTGCACTCTAGCTCCTGCCAACCTAGCAGTGAATGTGAGTAGATAAATAGGTACCACTTCGGTGGCAAGGTAACAGCACTCCATATGATATGCTGGCCACATAACTCCAGAGATGTCTTCGGACAGCGCTCAGTGGCCTTGAAACAGAGATGAGCACTGCCTTCCTATAATCGGCAACAACTAGCAGAGCAAAATCCGCAGGGATTCCCTGGCTGTAAAGCACTTTTGACAGGTATCCTGGCAGACTTGACACTGGGAAAGAAAACCTTTTAGAAATGCCTCCTAGGGCTACATGGGACCTGGGATCTCAAGACAAGAAACTCTGCTGAAAAAAAACGCCTTAGGCTGCGTTCAATCACGTCCCTTTAGGAAACCAAATTGAAACGGTTCCTTTGGCAATTTCACAAAAATATATTTTCCGTTCCCTGCAGGTTTTGCTTTCAAAGTTTTCCTTCTTCCGCTCAAACCACTGGGAGAGCAGCCATAAAACAGCGCATGGATGCTCTTTTCCCACAGGCTCCAAACCCTTTAAAAATTTGACAGATAGGTTACCTAGAACGACAGAATAAAATGAGCTGAAATAAATACACTTCCCATTTAAAGGACTCAAAGAGCACGCAGCCTCCGAGAACATTTGATCTGTTCCTGGAAGTTAGTTAAACTTTTTATTTTTCCTCTCTCTCTCTTCTTTTTTACCCCCGGCTCCGATCCTTATTACGCATTTGGCATTGAAACGGCTTCGTTGCATTTTGGTGACTGATGAATTTTGTCAGTGGAAAGCCCTGGGGTGTGTGTTTGTGAGTTGAATGGGGAATGCAATCATTTGGCAATTTATGCTGATAGGAAATGGTATTCTTTCCTCATTTCTATTTGCATTTCGTTTTACAAGCGTAAATTCAGTAGAACTGGGCTTTTCAAATTGAAATAAACTATTCTGTCAAAGAGATGATTCAAGGGGGAGATGGAGTTAAAAAATAAAGAAAGGGAAAGCTTCCAACTTATACGTTTTCCGGCACTGTAAAATTTCAACAGGAGAGCAGAAACCGGCCTCTGCTCATATTTCTTAGGAATCAGGGGAGAAATTTAGAAGAACTCCTGCAGCATTTCTGCGGCCAGTCGTAAGGGCAAATGACCACTGGAATGGTGCAGTGGCCGTAACTTTGAAATGGGCCCATAACTAAGTTAGAAGGGATCTTGGAGGTTTTCATGCCCTCATCAGAGCCTGAATCTGTGGAGGAGGACAGGCCGGAGCTGGAGCCGACAGAGATCATGGGGGCGGCTTCATTGGAGATATGTGGGGAGGAGCAGGCCGAGGCAGCCCAGGGCCCCTCAGGATTGGGGTGGCTTGTTAGCAGGGAGGAACGGGGGCAGGATGACTGAGAGAGGACGAGCAGTGGAAATGAGGAGTGGCGGAGCTCAGGCGACGAGCAGGGACTGTCCTCTCCTGATCCCTGAGCTGGGAGAGTGGAGAGAAGGCAGGAACAGGCTGACGCGACAGCTCAGGTGGAGAGCGCCCCGCCCCTCTTCAGAAGACACACTTGGGGATTGAGATTTAAGGAGACACTGTGGGGAGGGGGCGTTTGTCAGGAACAAACGCTGAATTTGTAGAGTTTTGTATGTGCCGTTGAAGACATTTGGAGCTTGCAGGAATTCTTGCTTCTTCCTTGCTTCGTGGACTCATTGCTTCTTCCTTACTCTGTGGACTCATTGCTTCTTCCTTGCTTCGTGGACTCATTTCCCTGTTCCTTTGTTTTGCTGGACTGCGTGCAGCCAGAGGCTGCTCTCTCTCTCTCTCTTTCTCTCTCTCCCTCCCTCTCTCTGTGTTCTGCACTTGCCAAGAATGTGGGAGCATTTAGGGAAATTTGGAGCATTCAGAGGGAGTTTGAACTCTCAGCTGGCAGTGTGTCCTTCATGCCTTGTCCCGGAGCATCGCCAATCCCTTGGTCAAGCAGGAGAACCTACATCATTTCAGACAAGAGGTTATCCAATCTCTTATTAAAAGCCTCTAGTGGCGGAGCACCGACAATATGAGTCAATTGCCAAACGTCCAATTTTTCATCACGTGACCATGGAGATACTGCAATGGCCTTAAGCGTGGGGGGAAAAGGTCATAAGCCACTTTATCCATGTTGTTGTAACTTTGAAGGATCACTGAAGGAACGGTTGTAAGTTGAGGACTACATCAGATCTGGAAACTTGTTCCTGTGGATTCTTATTTTAAACCCATCTCGTTTTTTTGTACTAACCCTGAGGTTTTTTTTAATTATTATTATAATACTATGATTTCTGGAGAGAAGTCAAGACGCAGAACTGAGTAACTTTCGGCGTTCGCGGTACATTCGTTGGCAAGCATTACCTCCTTGCTTTTTGAAATAAAATTATACAGTACGATGGGCGTTCATTTCTCGTCTCTCCTCTCCTTCACCCCAATTTCCAAAACAGGCAGAGAAATGGAGCGTTGGGCAGCGCAATCCAGGGATAAGTGTTTGTGTGAGTATGTGAAAAGAGAGAAGGGACACCAGGAAAATGACCAGAGTGATTTCCTTTAAACATAACCGGCGGACAACGTAATCCTTCTATCAAACATTAAATCGGGGCATTTGTGGAAAGTTCTCCTTGGTTTTTGTAAAGCAGGTGCACAGAGATATTTTCATTTAACCAGGCTGGCTTTCTTTATTTCCCTATTGGTTTGGATTACGTTTTTGGCCACTGTTTTTAAGAGTCGGGCTGCAGCTGACTTGAGGGCTGCAGCCCTGATGAAAAATTTCCCAATTTATCATTTGTCTCTGGATGCTATTCCTTTCTCCCTTTGAAGACTCGGCTACTCCGAGGAACTCATAGACCAGGATGAGGGTGAGAAGGTAGTTTTACCATACCATCCTCAGCTGGCAACTTGCTATGGCCAACTTACCATGGCCAACTCACCATGGCCAACTTGACAAGAAGCAATGGGTGGAAACTAATCAAGGAGAGAAGCAACCTAGAACTAAGGAGAAACTTCCAGATAGTTAGAACAATTTTCCAGTGGAATAACTTGCCTCTAGAAGTTGTGAATTCTCTGACACTGGAAGCTTTTAAGAAGAGATTGGATAACCGTTTGCCTAAAATGGTGTATGCCTGAACAGGGGGGGGTTGGACTAGAAGACCTCCAAGGTCCCTTCCGACCTATTCTACTCTACTCTACTCTACTCTACTCTACTCTACTCTACTCTACTCTACTCTACTCTATTCACTTGCTATGGCCAACTTACCACAGGACAGTTCGCTCTGGGACAAGTGTTACACTAATTAATCAAAGAAATGGTGGATTAGAATCATTAAAGGATGCAAAAGGAGGGTCAAAATGAAATGTGAATGACAAAAATTCAAATAATTTTTGTTTATTTTAAATAATTAAATAGAATTGTTAAACTGTCTTGAAACTAAATGTCTTGTGATGAGTTGGCCGTGGTGTGTTGGCTATGGCAACTTGTCCCATTCCCTCCTCAGCATCTGCTGGTTTATGTTGGCCAAGATGAGCAACAAGAAGGGAGGCATTTTTCTACCTTTATTTCTAGATTTGGGTTCCTAGAGGTAGGTCCTCGACTGACGTCCAGTTGCTTAGCAACCCTTCAAAGTTACGTCTGGCTCCCCAAAAATGGACTTACGACCTTGATTTAAAGTTCCAATGTCCATCTCTTTCCCAATGGTTATAATGTTTGTGTTTTGGACACCCAATGACCCTACATTTACCACAGTTTGCAGACTCCTGCAGTCATGTGACCACGATTTACGATGTTTTTGCAGGAAACCGTCCTTTTTAGTTAAAAAACCCCCAGCTCATAGCAAGCGATGGGTTTGCTTTGTGACTGCCGTGTTCTCTTTACAACTGCCACAGAAAAAGGCCACAGGAAAATTGGGCACAGTCATGTGGTGACCTGCTTTAAGATTATCATGACCAACAGCTGGAATTGTGGGCATAATTATGTTGTAAGTCGAGGACTATCCGTATTGGGGAATGGAATCCTTCAAAACCAGCCCCGACTAGCCAATTGGTATATATTGGTGGCCATTTTCTGAAGGAGAAACTCTGGAGATGTTATGAATGTAACTTTTGTTGTTAACTTTTTCTAATGTGTATTATTCACTCCTATAATGTTTTCATAAGGCAAGAGTCTTTAAACTTGGCAAGTTTAAGACTTGTGGACTTCAATTCCCAGAATTCCTGACATGACTGGAGGAGGAATTCTGGGAGTTGAAGTCCACAAGTCTTAAAGCTGTCAAGTTTGAAGGCCCCTGTCATAAGGTGTTCTTTTTAAAATTTCACTAAATACCCAACAACACTTAATTTATGTAATAAAAAAAAAAAAGTGTCATGCCCCTATTGGAGTCTGACTCTGAGGGAGAGGAGGAACAGCCGGACAGGGAGTAGAAATGTGGCTCCGGAGGTTGTGGAGGAGGCTGGGGAAGGACAGAGGCTGGCTGGGCAGTCAGAGGAAGACCCAGGCCCATCCCCTCTCCATCCTAGGGCATGCAGGGAGGAGAGGATAAGGGAGAGATGTGAATGGTGTGGTCTATGGGGGGAGAAAAGGGCCTTGATCCTCTTCATGGGTTGCAGCTGTGAGAACCGTTTAAAAGGACGGACATGCGTATGGGCCAGTGCTGGAAACAATGCGTGAAAATATCTCTAGTCTGTCCCAGTGTTTATTCCGATATCTGTGGGTCTTCAAGCCCTTATCTTGCCTGGTTCCCTTAATTGCTTCAGTGTGGTTTGTGTTGTTTTTGCTATTTATAATTTATAGGCATTTTTAGTTTAAACGGCATTTCCTCCTTTTCGTAACTGTTTGGGGGGGAGTTTTTTGTCTCCAGTCAAGGATATTTGGAGCTTTGAAGCCAAGTTGAAGGAATAAAAGGGGCTTCGCCTGTTTTTTGTGACTTTGTTTATTTTTATATCCTACCCTGGGTCATCACAAAAAGTTTCTATTTGATAGTCCTTATAAGTTTCTCTTTGATAGTGCCTTCAGAGTTGAAGGGATTTCCCCCCATAGTTTCTCCTGCTGAATCTTACAAAACTTTCCTTTCTACTTTTTGAGACTTGACATCCAAACAAACCCCTCCCCAGCACTCTTTCATCAAAGACAATTGTGGATACGTGGAAATGTGATTTTCATACCAATCGGTCAGGTTTGTTCATTTCAAGACAGTAACTATTTATTCTCACCACTGCGCGCTGTCTCAATTGCTTTTGGCTACTTTGTGAAAATGGGAAGAAATGCAGATTGAAATAAGACATTAGGCGTTGCTTGTCCTCACCTTTCTCTCTTTTCTCATTGTGGTTCAGAGATTGGCTTCTCGCCTTTTTCTCCTTCCTGTCCTGGTTCCTCCCGCTCTCCCAAATTTGGGCTGCTTCCTGTAAAGAGCATAGTCATTATGTCATCCTCATTTGTTTTACAACATAGCAAAGTGCAGAAATAATAAGCCAGTCAAAAATGTTTACATGTCAATGTATGTATGTCAAACATATTGAAGGGTTTAAAAACAAATTCTTATGTAAATAAAGAACAAATGGTTATTCCACATGTTGACTATAAACTATGTTGGAATCATCGTCATCTCCTTTTAACAACCCCATAATCCTTTGCAGGGTGGAGTCTGGGCAACTGAATGGAGCTAGCAGAGTACTTAATGGCCCGATGCCCTTCCTGTCACCAATGCGGAGTTTTGTTCAGCAGATACAGTTTAACTGTGCCCAGAGAGAGAAATATCTGCCTCTACCTAGGATCGAACTCCCAGCCTCCTGATCGTGAGGCAAGAGCTCCACTCTATAAGCTATGCTGGAATGCCTCCCTTATATTCACAAAGAATATTATAGAGCCATAAAAATCATAGAGCTGGAAGGGATTTTGGAGGTCTTCTAGTCCAACCCTTCAGAAGGCAGGAGTTTTTATACCATTCCTAGACAAATTGTTGTCCAAACTTTTCTTAAAAACTTCCAGTGATGGAGCATCTACAACTCCAGAAGACAAGCTATTTCATTGATCAATTGTTTGGCATGATCTGTTTTTACAGAATAAAAGAGTTGGAAGGGAGGAAACCCTGTACAGGTAGTCCTCAACTTACGACCACAGTTCAGCCCCCAAAGATATTTGTTAAGTGAATTTTTACCCCTTTGATGACCTTTCTCACCATGGTGGTTAAGCGAATCACCGCCATTGATAAATTGGTAAGATGGTTGTTAAGTGAATCTGGCCTCCCCGCTTGATTTTCCTTGTCAAAAGGTTGCAAGAGGGGATCACGTGACCTTGGTAAACAGCAATGGTCGTAAGTATGCACCAGTAGCCAAGCGTCTGAATTCTGATCCCATGATCATGGGGATGCTAAAACAGTCGTAAGCAGAGGTGGGTATTCAGCGGGTTCTGACCAGATCTGGAGAACCGGTAGTGGAAATTTTGAAAGTTTGGAGAATTGGCAAATCCCACCTCTGACTGGCCCTGCCCCCATCTCTTCTCTGTTTCCCAAGTCCCAGCTGATTGGCTGGGTCTTCTCTGGTTGCCCTGCCCGGGAGAACGGAGCTGGAAAGCAGGTTAGTCGGGTGGGGAGGGAGTGGGGATTTTGCAGTATCCTCCCCCTGCCACACCCACCAAGCCACACCTAGTAAAAAAAATTTAATCCCACCACTGGTCATAAGAGTGAAAAATGATCCTAAGTCAATTTTTCAATGCTGCTGTAACTTTGAATGGTCACTAAATGAACTGTTGTAAGTCGAGAACTGCCTGTTACCCTATCAGACAAATGGTTGTCCAATCTCTTCTTAAAAACATCCGCCGTTGGAGCATTTCACAATTTCTGGAGGCAAGTGGTTCTCCTTCTCACTGTCAGGAAATTCCTCCTTATTTGCAAGTCGGATCTCCTGCCGATCATCTTCATCATGTACTGCTCTCTGGCTCTATGGAGAATAAATCTACCCGCTCTTCTCTTTGACAGCCCTTCAAGTATTGGAAGATGCTATCCTGTCTCCCCTGAGCCTTCTCTTTCCTAGCTAAACATACTTAGTTCCCTTAGCCATTAATCATACGGTTTAGCCTCCAGACCCCTTATCATCCTTCTCTGCACTCTTTCTAAACTAGGGGTGTCATGCTCAAGGCTCGGGGGCCAGATCCGGCCCATGGGGTGCTTAGATCTGGCCCATGGGGCCACCCTGGGAACAGTGAAGGACTGGCCCATAGTGCCTCTGCCAATAAAAATGGAGTTCGTTTTCTGCCAGTCAGAGGGTTGCAGGAGTCCATCGCAGCCACAAACGGAGCATGCGAGGGCCCGCTGGTGGCCCTCCCGAGCTCTGTTTTCATTGGCAGAGAGTTGCAGGAGGCGGTCACAGCCCAAAACGGAGCTTGGGAGCCCCTTTTCACCGTCAGAGTCCTCAGGTCATCACAGGCACCCTGAGTGATACTGAGCTGGCCACGCGTCCCCCGGCCCCGACCCTGCCCCCCCCCGAGGTCAAACACAACCCTAATACGGTCCTCAATGCAATCAAGTCTGACACCTCTGTTCTAAGCCTTCAGCATTTTTTTTTCTTCTGCAGAACCGTAGAGGTGATATTCCAAATGCGGTCTCACTAGTTACAACACTTAACTTTGATTTTATTATAGCAATAGCACTTAGACTTATATACCACTTTATAGTGCCCCTTACAGCCCTCTCTAGGCGGCCTATTGCCCCCCAACAATTTGGGTTCTCATTTTACCTACCTCGGAAGGATGGAAAGCTGAGTCAACCTTGAGCCTGGTGGGATTTGAACTGCCAAATTGTAGACTGCTGGCTGCAGCGGAAGTAGCTTTCAGTACTGCACTCTAACCGCTGCGCCACAGAGGCCCCTTTATGTTGAACTAATTAGCAGAAGAAAGAATATAGATGTGTGCAAAGATAGCAACCGAGGATGTTAAGAAAATACCTGCCGTCTTCTTACCTTGAGAAAGGGCCAAGAAGGACACGCTTCCTTGGTTATGAATTATTCAAGTTTTAAAGTCTCTAATCCAGGGCAGCCTGGATGACAGGTTCATTTGGCCTTCTGCCAGGGTCACGTTCCATGAAGTCGATGGGGCCAAGTCAAAAGCCTCCCACGTTGAAATATAATTACGTTTAAATTTAACCAATTAATCATAATGTGATTAACCTGCTCCCTCCAAGCCTTGCCTTTAATAAATTTCTCAGCCCTAGCGTATTTATAATTTAAATCTGATGAAAAAAGTTGGGAAGGTTTCTGAGAACTTGGTGCAAAGGTGTTGATTGGAGAAGAGTCTTTTGAGCGGGGGATGATCGATGGCCTCTTTGCTGATTAAAATATAAAATACTAGCTCTATACCCGCGCTTCGCTACGAAACTATGTGATCGGGGTTAGTTTTTGGGGAGCAAAATGGAGGTGGGGGGGGGAATTGTCCATTTGCCTATCAGCATCCATTGGTATTCATCTGGCTAGCATCTTGACAGTGTGTGAGAGTTGAGGGCTGTTTGGAAACTGAAAGATGTGAGCAAGAAGGAGACAGCAAGGAGCCTGGGCGTGGTTTAGCTCAACTGTTCTGTACTAGAGCTGTACTAGGCCTTTGGATACAGCTGCCTTTCAACTCTCTCTTACCTGCTCGATTCAGGAACATTTGGGGATGAAAACGGAGGGAAATGATTACCTTTGCGTCATGATGCCATCTTCGTGCCATCCTGTTAACTACCTGTTTGTATTTGTTGTTCAGTTTATTGGTTGTTCTGAAGGAAGTACAAAGTTGCCTTATAGAATTCTTTACTGGCCAAGTGTGATTGAAGGAATTTGTCTTGGGTGCATAAGTTCTCAGATACAAGTGATAAATCATGATCATAGCCATCATAAATACATTCATCATGAATCATACGATACAACACTTAGCGATGGTCATAGGATACTAAATAAGCAATCAACATAAATCATACTAGGATACAAAACAAAACAATATAAATCGTAAAGATACAAGCAACAAAGTTATAGTAGAAAAGGAGACAGGTAATAGGAAGGATGAGAAGAATAAATAGTACTACAGTCTTAGTAAATAGTTTGACGTTGTTGTGGGAATTAGTTGTTCAGCAGGGGGGGAAAACTGTTCTTGTGTCTAGTTGTTCAGGTGTGCGATGCTCTACAACATCATTTTGAGGGTAGAAGTTGAAACGTATTTATTTATTTATGTACATGATAATACTGTGATGCATGTGACATCATTCTGAGACAATTGTGAATTGGTATGGATATTTATGATTGGATGAAGTGAAGATCTACTACGTAGCAGCTAGTCCTTCCAAGTGTTAGAAAGAATGTGCCATGGGTTCAAACTCCAGGGTTTCATACTTTAGTAGTTTGAGGAAGGATCAGGAAATAACAAGCTATAAGCTTCGCAGTCCGAGAGAACTCCCAATTCTCCTTCTCAAGCTTTCCCAGCCAGGTGTCACCCCATTTTCCGCAACTGGCTCAGGAGATGGATTTAAAATGCACCTTCATCTTTACTCTTGGAGCATCCAGGAGATGCACAATTCAGGAAGGAACCAACCAACCTCCTTTGGATCCTCTGGTGGGGTGAGGTGAATGAGTTTTTAAGGCTTAGAGGTAGAGTAGAGTAGAACCGAACAGGAGAGTTGGAAGGGACCTTGGAGGTCTTCTAGTCCAACCCCCTGCTTAGGCTTCTTGTCTGCCCTCAGGTGCTTTTGGAGAATAGCTTGACCCCCCTCTTCTTTGTGGCAGCCCCTCAAATATTGCACATTGCTATCATGTCACCCCAGTTCTTCTTTTCACAATGACTTCAGATCTCTGCTGTGTTGGCCTATAGTGGAAATAGGAGAGTCTGTCAGTCAGTGGGAGCTGTCCATTGTCCTGATCACGATGACTTCAGCTTCAGCAACCTGATTTAACCGGACTACGCCTAACATCAGTTTCTCAGAAGGTTCAAACTTCTGCCAGTTTAAATCACCATGCGATATTACGGGATAGATCAGATGGGTGGGTCTTATACAACACAGCCCAAAACTGAACGCTGTTCAGTGAGACATTTGTTAAGTGTGTTTTGCCTCGTTTTACAAACCTTTCTTACCCGAGTGCGGTTGAGTGAAACACTGCAGTCGATAATTGTAAGTGACCTTGCTCGTTCAGGGAATCCGGTTCCCCCGTTGACTTTGCTTGTCAGGAGGTTGCAAAAAGGGGGATCATGTGACCTTTGGGCGCAGCAGTGGGTTGCAGTGTCCCAGGGTCACGTGATTCCCTTCTGCGACCTCCTGACAAATAAAAGCCAATAGGAAAGCCTGATTCAGTTGACAACCATGTTGTTAAATGTAACAGCTGCAATGATTCACTTCACAGCTGTGGCAAGAAAAGTTGTAAAATGGGGCAAAACATGCGAACTCTTGCTTAGCAACAAAAAATTTTTAGGCTCAATTGAAGCCATAAGTCAAGTACTACCTGTACCCATAACTATAATGGTAGAAGAAGAGCCGGTGTTACGCTTGCAGGAGGAATAATAATGCTTTGTTAAGCATCTTGTTTCTGCCTTACTTCCTTCTTGGTTCTTCCTCCCTCCTTCTTCTGAACTGGAGCAGCCTTGAGAGTCTGTGGCTCAAATTAAACTTATCGATCAGCGTTTAATCTCTTTTTAATTACGGCCCACGGAGATTGCAGAGGAGATCCAGAGTATTTGCTAGCCATGGCCATCCCCTTAAAAGTTTTATCAAGCAATACTGCCTGAACTTCTAACCCCTGAAATGAAACAGGAGGTGCTGTTTATTATCTCAACCGCACTCGTGCCAAAATAAGCAGTGGCATCCAAGAAACGAAGACAAGGTGGCCGTCTTCCTACAGATTGCAGATTAACAGAGTTGGAAGGGACCTTGTAGGTCATCTAGTCCAACCCCCCACCAAAGCAGGAGACCCTACACCATTTCTGACAAATGGCAGTCCAATCTCTTCTTGAAAGCCTCCAGTGATGGAGCTCCCACAACATCCGAAGGCCTTGAGGGACTCCTCTAAAGCAGTTGTCTTTGGAATTTTAGGAGTTGATATCTAAACATTTTTGGCTGAGGTTGAGAAAGACTCCTCTAAGGGATTGTCTTCTATTGTTAAGGTAGCATCCTCATTGATAAGGTCTTTCTTCTGTCTGACACCTTTTTCGATTAACATGGAGATAGCAACCGTTGTGGCTTGCCGGTGGCTGACGGAGCTGGCAGCAGAGTTGGACAGTAGTGAGGAGGTTGGGGAGGAACCTGGGCCAGTCTTGAAGGCTGAGGAGGGCTCGGATGAGGGCTCTGCATCAGAGGCAGGGATGGGCCAGGGCAGGCCTGCAGTCATCCGCTGCCTTCAGACTCAGACAGCAATGAGGCGGGGGAGCTTCTGGAACCGATTCCCAGCCTGCGCATGCACAGGACTACCAGAAGACAAGAACAATTGAGAAAGCAGTGTTGACTCAGGAGTAAGGCCACACCTCAGAAACGATTGGTCCCTCCCATAGGACATAAAAGAGGAGCAATGTCTTAGATGACTATTGGCTAGTCTTCTTTCTCCCTCAGTGTTTATTTACTGGTTTTGGCCAAAATACCCCATAGCAAACAATGGGTTTGCTTAATGTCTGCAGCATTCACGTAACAACCGCCACAAAAGTGGTCATAAAATCAGATCTGGTCACATGACAACCTACTTACTGTCACAAGTTAGGGCTCCATTGTGGTCGAAATTCAAGGACTACCCGTAATTTCTGGTAATGGTAAACCCCGATGCCCTGCGTACAGTGGGTAAATAGTGAGTCATACTCGCACTCCTTTTCTTACCATTTACTCAGTTTGATTGACTTAAAAGTAGAAGCTAGTTAAGATCTTGTCAGCCACAGATGAATTGATGGCTCTAGTTATGAAGGAATAGAGAGAACGGAGTAGCTTTTGAAACAGTACCAAGAAAAAAAGGCCACAACCCCACAAGCAAGTTGCAGAATTCTGTTTGCTGCTGACCTTGCTAATCATTTTCATTCAGTAATGAAGACTTGGTTGTTTAAGATTAATGACTCCATTGGATTCTGGCAATGGACTTTTTGCCTGGTGTAGAACAAGAAAACGATTTTATTAATCTTGCACGTAAGAGTGCCGAGTTGAAAGTGAAGTCATAAAACTTTGTTTTAGAGTAAAAATGGCTGGTGAGAAAACTAGAGAAACAAAACAGAAAGTGGGTGGGGTTTTTTTTTGTTTTATTTTTCTGTCTATGGAGAATTCATCATCGTCCAGGTCGTGGTGGTCCCAAAGGTGTTTTTTTTTATCCAAATGGCAACGGGACTTTCTTGGTTTTTGGTCTTTGAAAATGTCTTGCTTTCCATCCAAGAAGCTTCTTCAGATGATAAGAACTCAAGGAGCTTCTTGGATGAGAAGCGAAACATTGTCAAAGGAAAACACACAAAAAAGTCCAGTTGCCTTTTTTTGGGGGGAAAAAGCACCTTTGGAACAGGTTTTGTTTTTTTCTGGTCCAAAGGACAGAGATCTTTGCCGTTATTAAGTGAATCCGGCTTCCGTCACTGACTTTGCTTGGGGAAAGGCCACTGGGAAGGTTGCAAATGGAGATCACACAATCCCAGAACCCTGCAACCTCCATGAATACATGCCGGTTGCCAAGTCACGTGACCATGGGGAATGCTGCAATGGTCGTAAGTGTGAAAGCCAGTCACGAGTCAGCTTCTTCAGTGTCGTTGTGACTTTGAACAATCATTAAACGAACGGTTGTAAGTCAAAGACTACCTGTACAGGAAACACTTTCCTAAGATCCATGACATGCTGCCTTAGAAAACTCATGTGGCCATGATGGATGTGAAAGGGGAGAGAGGAAGGAAGGAAAGAAGGAAGGAAGACAGGGAAAGGGGAAAGAAGAGGAAGGAAGGAGAGGGAGGGCGGGAAGGAAGGAAGATAAGGAAGGAGAGGGAAGGAAGGAAGAAAAAGGGAAAAGCAAGAGGGATAGAAGAAGGAAGGAGGGAGGGAAGAAAAAAAGAAGGGAGCAAGCAAAAAAGAAAAGGAGGAAGGAAAGAAGGTGGGAGAGGGAGGAAGGAAGGGAAGAGAGGAAAGGCGGGAGAAGGGTAGAGACAGGAAGGAAGGGAAAGAGGGAAAGAAAAGATGGGAGAGGGATAGAGAGAGGAAGGGAGAGGGAGAAGGGGAGAGAGGGGAAAGGAGAGAAGAGAAGGAGGGAGGAAGGGAAGGAAGGAGAGAAAGGAAAGCGGGAGAAAGAGAGGAAGGAAGGGAAGGAGAAGAAGATGGGAGAGGTGGAGGAAGAGAGTGGGAGAGACAGAGACAGAGAGAGACACGCAAATGAGAGCTACAGAAGACCAAGCATCCAGAATGAAAAGAGAGAAGTGTCCCTGTCTTGTCCTTGCCCCACCCTGGGCTTGTCATTGCCCAAGCAAGCCGTCCAGATGTCTACAGATGTCTTCAAGCAGTCCAGATGTCTTCTCCATAAATTCTCCTTCCGAAAGGCTGGATTCCTGGGAAGCTTTCCCTTTCCCTGATTGGAGAACCTGCTCCTCTCAAGGACCGTCTTGCTCTGGAGGCCATCAGGATGGTTACCGTACCCCAATTCCTTTTCCGGGTCTCCTGTCCCCCTGCGACCTGCTCCTTGGTTCCTCGCAACGCTGGGGAATTAAAACGACCTGTCCTCTCGCAGGTTTATTTAACGACAATCTTTTGTGTGGATTATTCGTCCCCTTCCACCAGGGTTCACTTGCCCCAGGGTTCCTTAGGTGGTGCCGCTCCTGCATTCCTCAGGAAGCGAAGAGCCTTCTCCGTGCTAGGCAGGCATCCAAGAAAAAAAAAGTCCATTCATTTCGGAGAAAAAGAATCCAGTAATGATGACAAGACATTTGCAACGACAGGCGAGGAGAGCCGTGGGGATCGTACGTTTCCCTAGAATGTGGCAGGGAGCTGAAATTCAGAGGCTCAGAAAGACCCAAAAAACCCAAACCAACCCAAATGTCTTAAAAGCTCTTTCTCTTACTCCCTTTCCTGCAGGGAGTCCTCATCTTGTAGCCCTTCATTTAGTGACGGTTGCAACATGACTGGAACGGATGACCCTTGCAGTAGTGGTGGAATTCAAATTATTTTACTGCCGGTTCTGTGAGCGTGGCTTGGTGGGCATGGTGTGGCTGAGTGGACGTGACATGGCTTGGTGGGTGTGGCTTAGTGGGCATGGCAGGGGAAGGATAAAGTAAAATCCCCATTCCCACCCCATTTCTGGGGGAAGGATACTGCAAAATCCCCATTCCCTCCCCACCTCTCTAACCTGCTTTCCAGCTCTGTTCTCCTGTGCAGGGCAACCAAAGAAGACCCAGCCAATCAGCTGGGACTCAATGGGAGGCAGAGAATAGATGGGGTTGGTGGGGCCAGTCAGAGGTGGGATTTGCCGGTTCTCCAAACTACTCAAAATTTTGGCTACTGGTTCTCCAGAACTGGTCAGAACCTGCTGAATACCCACCTCTGCCTTGCAGCATCCCCAACAAGATCAAAATTTGGACCTTTGGCAAACTGGCCTGTGATTGCCCCTTTCTGAGAAGCAAAGCCATTGCAGGAAGCCAGATTCGCTTCATTGAACTGTTTGTTTCCCTTAACAACTTGCAGTGACCCACTTAACAACCGTGTAAAGGAGGCTGTAAAATCAGGCCCAATTAAATAAGTTCCTACCTTGCTTAACAACAGAAGTTCTTGGGGTTGTATGTTCAAAGCAAACTGAGGAAAGCAGCCTGTCAGGTCCCTTTACCCCATAGAAAATTCCCTGTCGCATTAATTACTTCGTCAGGGCAGGTAAAGGGTCTAAGACAGGGATATCAAACTCAAGGCCTGCAGGCCAGATGTAGCCCACAATGTGGGTTGGATCCTGGCCTGTGGGGCCGTCCTGGAAAATGCAAGGGGCCAGCCCACGTTGCTTCCATCCAATCTGCCCAATGCGAAGAGGAAACAGGGCGGCAGTTTGGGGAGTGGCCTCAATCTGCCCACACCCACCCAGCTGGCCACCCCCCTACCCAAGCCAGCAATGCCCAGTGAGTGCCGTCAAACTGGCCACGCCCACCCAGTCGGCCACTCCCACCCAGTTGGCCATGCCCACCCAGTCAGCCACTCTCACCCACCCAGCCATGCCCAGTGAGTGGTGTCAACCACTGCCCTGATGAATGACCTTTGGGAGGGCCAGGCGGGTATGACCCCCTAGGTGGGTGTGGCTGACTGGGTGGGTGTGGTCAACTGGGAGGGCATGGTCAGCTTGACACCACCCAATGGGCATGGCTGGGTGGGTGAGAGAGCCCTCAGTGAAATTGAGTTTGATATCCCCTGGTCCAAGACATCCCAAAATTGCCACTAACCACCAACCACTTAATTTCCCAAGAATTACAGGATTCAGGACACATTTCTGGAAATAGTGACACTGGGAGCTGTGTCCAGGTTCCCATTACTTTTAAATTATTATTATTATTATTATTATTATTATTATTATTATTATTATTATTTTAAAGACAGGAATCCTGTCAGAAACAAAGCGAGGCATTTGTGGGCCCTTAACTTAGTTTGTATAGATTTTTTTTCCTAGTGCCTATGACATTATTCCTTTTCTTTTGGGGGATGATAATGATTTTAATTTTGTATACTTTTTCCTAAACGTTTTCTTCTGATCTTGTGTTCCACTCCAAGTCTACTAGGAATTGAGTAAGCTATAAATATTTTGAAAATAAATAAAACCCTGCCCACTTAGATATATCCCCCCTTCCTTTTTAGCTTTTCCGTCTGGTCTGAATCAAAATGTGATGTTTTCTGATTGATCTAAGTAACAACTGATGAAGGATGAGACATTAAACCACCTTTCCTTGCCTTTGATACTTTCTTCTTCCTGGTTGGGAAGTAAGTGAAGCTCTTGGATTTAATGTGTGATAATGAAGAAACATAAAAATCCTTATTACTCATTGGAGGAGAGTTCTGTTATGCACCGAGAAAAGAAAATAATATGCTTAAATAATTTTCTAAATGGGATTAGGCTTATGCATTTGTAGAAAAACAGCCCATTCCTTGTTTCAAAATTTATTATATTTGCCATTGTGGCCTTATTTTGTATTGGTACTAAACACTTGGTGCCCTGTGCTTTCTGGCTGAAATAATTGACTATTCTCTGCTCCTTTTATAGTTTAAAGAAACACTTTGGTGTTGGTCTGCTTGGAGAAGGAAACTTTTAGGAATGTTTTTCTGTGTTTTCCTAACAGTGTCATTATCTTCAACAATTAACCTCCCCTTATTTTAAAAAGTCTTAATAAAGGCTTTCTTTTCTAGGCATGCTTTATGCCAACTCTGTGTTAAAAGGAAAATAATAATAATAGGGAACATAATTTGCGCTTGGCCCATTTAGGCTAATCCAGGAAATTTGATTTAAAAAAAACGTCGCCAGTGTTGCTTTTACAGGTAGTCCTCATTTAGTGACTGCCTCGTTCAGCAACCTTCAGTTATGACAAGGATGAAAAAGAAACCTTGCAACCAATCCTCATATCGGTTACTTTTGCAGGTCTGTAAAGCAATGGAAAGTCAAAGGATATGCACAATTGCAGTTTCTCTTAGTGACCGCTTTAATTAACTACCAAGTTGCTACGGTAGTCCCAATTGTGGTCACTCAGTGGGTGTTCTAACCAAGGCTTCCTGAGATACCAACAAACGCATATAAAATCCAAAACTCTTTTATTTTAATTCAATGGCTGTGAATTATTGTCATTCACAGCCCGGAACAAGTCTTAACTGGTTATAATTAGTCCTAGGGACATTTGCCAAAGTTCTTCGGGACATATGTCTGATAAGAACGCATCTTATGTGACTTGAAGTGCTGTCAACTAAAGTCCCAATTAATCCTTTAAAACCAAACAGAGAACAAATTCACCACGGAGCAGTCAGATTCCAAATCGATCAGAGCAAAAAACGTTGCTTCCTGCAAAGGTTTTCCTACCTTTGCACTTCCTTTATACCTTATGGGAGGGACAATTACCTCCAAGCCTTACTCCCGAGTTGCCCCTTTTGTCTTAGCTGCTTTCGCCTTCTGGCAGCTCTGCACATGCGTACACTGGGAACAGGCTCCCCTTGTTCCTCTGCCTCGCTGCTGTCAGATTCTGGAGGCTCTGCATAACTCCCAGATGGCCCTTGCCCCATCTTTGTATCGGACACAGGACCCTCATCCAAGTCCTCCCCAGACTCCCGTTGTGGTCCCTGTTTTTCCCCACTGTCCGATTCTGCTGCTGTTTGCACAGGCTGCTGGCGAACCACAACAGTCGGGATGACCTGTAGTTTGGTTATTGTATTGGCACCAGTTCTTGGCACGTAGTATACAGGTAACTCTCAAACTACAACAATTTGTTTAGCAAACATTCAAAATTACAATGGCGCTAAAAATAAGTGACTTACATCTAGTCCTCACACATAGGGGCCATTATCGTATTCCCCACGGTCCAGGGATCAAAATTTGGGTGCTTGGCAAAGTTCGCTTAGTGACTGTTTGAAGTTACAACAGCACTGAAAAAAGGGACTTATGACCATTTTGACCGTTGCAGCATCCCCATAGTCAACATGATTTATATTCGGATGCTTGACAACTGACTCACATTTATGACCGTTGCAGCGTCCCAGGGTCACGTGATCCCCCTTTGCAACCTAACAAAGTAGGTGAGGAATCCAGATTCCCCTTAAGAAAAAGTGTTACTAACTTAGCAACTTCAGTGATTCACTCCGCAAAACGGTGGCAAGGAAGGTTGCAAAGCAGGACAAAATTCACTTAACAACTCTGTCGCTTAGCAACGAAAATTGGGGGCTCAGTTGTGATCATAAGGCAAGGATATATGGAGCTTCTGTGGCGCAGTGGTTAGAGTGCAGTACTGCAAGGTACTTCTGCAGCCAGCCGCCTACAATTTGGCAGTTCGAATCCCACCAGGCTCAAGGCTGACTCAGCCTTCTGTCCTTCCGAAGTGGGTAAAATGAGGACTCAAATTGTTGGGGGCAATTTACTGACTCTGTAAACCGCTTAGAGAGGGCTGTAAAGCACTATAAAGTGGTATATAAATCTATTTCTATTGGTATATCTGCATTCATGCAACGTTGCTGATCTTAGCTCGTACTTATTTAAAGCAAAAAAAAGAATTAAAGTCTTCTCCCTCTGAAAGGCCTTTGATCTGAATTCTCCATAATTTCTCCAGCTTGTGCTTTTGCCCTCTTCTGTGATTTTCTGTGTCTCTTTTGGCCTTGGATAATCCTGCTGTCTGCCCAATAAATACTGTCAGTTAATTGGAATGAAACTGCAAAAAAAAAAAAACCTGCAATGCCATATTGTTAGTTTGTGAAAAGCCTCTTTCCCTGGGCAGACGGGAGGGGCGAGGCTCCTGGTAAAATCTCTGCTTTTTAATATAAATTTTTATTGAGATTGATCATAGTGTAAAACACAAATGAAAATAAAGATAGTATAGGGCCGTGATGGCAAACCAATGGCATGCGTGCCAGAGGTGGCAGGCAGAGCCCTCTCTACGGGTATGCAAGCCGTCGCCCACGCTTGGCTTTGCTGCGCACGCGCACCTCCCGCCAGCCAGATGGTCTTTGGGTCTCTGCTGTACGTGTGTGGTGGGCGGGGCGCACATGCGCAGGGGCAGGGCGTACATGTGGAGGCTGTGCATGCATGCGTGGGGCGGGGTGCAGGCAGGGGGTCATTGTGCATGTGCAGGAGTGTGGGGGTTGTGCGCAGTTGTGAGGGGGCAGGGCGCATTCGCGGGGCACACACTTTGCATTTTGGGGATGCATGCTGTGTGCGTTTGCGCTTTGGGCCTCTGGTGCCGAAAAGGTTCGCCATCACCGGTATAGGGGAAGGAAGGGAGAAGAAAGGTGTAGGATGATGGCAAACGTGTGTGTGTGTGTGTTAATGCATTGACTTCCAACTTTTTGGAGGACAGTAAGATATAAAACACAGTTACAGCCACAATATTTTTTTTTTTTTCATGGTTTGTAAATACTAGCCAATTTGATAACAGCGAACAAATCTTAATTAGCAAAACCCAAAGTCAGAATTCCATTTTTTTTTTCTGATTCAAGAACAAAGTCTAGAAGTGGTTTCCAAGTTTTGTTTAATGACCAACTGAAGCTACCACGGCACTGGAAAAAGTGACTTATGGCCGTTTTTCACACCTACGACTGTTGCAGCATCCCCGTGGTCCCATGATCCAAATGGAGACGCTTGACAACTGACTCATATTTATGACGGTTGCAGTCCCACTGGGTCACATGATCCCCTTTTGTGACCTTCTCAACAAGCAAAGTCAGTAGGGAAGCCAGATTCACTTAACAACCATGTTACTCACTTAACAACTGTGGTGATTCACTTAACCACTGTGGCAAGAAAGATCATAAAGTGGGATAAGATTTACTTAAAAACTGTCTCACTTAACAGCAGACATTTTGGACTCAGTTCTAGTCGTATTCCGAGAACTACCCCTAGAAATAAAATTAGTTGTATTTTCTCTTATTAAATCAGTTAATTTTGCCATCTTGGCTCCTGGTACAATCTTATAGGGCGACATGGTTGTGTGTTTTGCCTTTTCCTTCTGACAAAGCCAGTCCTGTCTGTGATACCATCTTTTCTTCAATGATTTCTGACCCCAAAAAGTTGGAGGAGAATTTGGTTGCCAATTCTTGCAGCGTGAAAGATCAGGCAGACACAATAGCTTGGAATAGCTGTGTGTCGCCGAATCCTGAAGGGAGTAATGTGGATTAAGTTCTTCATCAATATCTCATTCCCAACCTTGCTGGCAGTTAACTCACCATCATTGCACTGTGGCACAGGTTGACATTCATCTAGTACAGTGTCTCTCAACCTTGGGAAGTTTAAGATGGGTAGACTTCAACACCCAGAATTCCCTCAGCCAGCTTGGCTGGCTGGGGGAATTCTGGGAGTTGAAGTCCATCCATTTTAACGTATCCAAGCTTGAGAAACATTAGTCTAGTCTAAAGTTACCACCATCAACATGTCATTCATGGCCTGGGGCCAGATCAGGCTCCACAATGTGGAAAAGGCCACATGTAGTCCTCAGGTTATGACTGTAATGGAATCTCCCCATTACAGTCCTAAGTCACAACGGTTTTAAAGCAAGTGGCCTCTAGGAGATGGCCAGGCTGAGCCTGAGGGAGAGGTCAAATATGTCATCAGTCTTGAGTCCCTTCGTGCCCTCAAGAAATTTAAGTCCAGCCAGCCTTGAATTCTTTTGACTCTTATCTACCGCTGCTTTTGCTTTACGGGTTAGTAGTTCAGATTCTTGTAAAGAGCTTTAGCATACAATAAACCTTCATTTATTTGAACCGCCTCACTTCCTGATTTATTGCACCTGATTTTACGACCATGCTTTTTTCTTTTTCTTTTGCAGCGGTTGTTAAACAAGTGCCATGATCGTAAAGCGAACCCATTGTTCGCTAGGGGCCGCTTTGGCCAAAATCTGGAAGCAAAATAAGTTCTAAAATGTTGTCATGTGACTGCAGGATGCTGCAAATGTGGTCCGTGTTCAGAGTTTTGCAGCGTTAATTCAGCGCCAGAAAAATAAACCCTGATGCTTTATGTAACATCTTTATAAACATAATAAATAGATTTTATAGACTAGTTGTAGATTTCTCCAACATGGAGCTAACTCAAACAGAAACATGTTGCAAGTAACTTCAGCAGACACACAGCAGCTCAGAAAGAGACATCAGTTTCACTTTAGTTCAGCAGGCAAGCAAGCATTATACACAGCAGACGAGAGAAGCAGTTTCATTTTCAATAGACAGACTCAGAGCTTAACATAGCTTCAGAGCTTCATATAGTTTAATATAGAGCCACACCTAGGCTAGTTTTAGTTTCAGTTTTCAAACTGTCCTCATTGGCTGGTTTAGTTGCTCTGCCTGTTCATTGGCTGAACTTGTTGCCAAGCTCTATTCCAGTTCATGAATATACTCTTGAGAGTCTGGTTGCCGAGTAACCAAGCGGTCTGGTTGCCGAGCAACCAATGTGGAATCACATGATAAAGGAGGGGGACTCAGAACCAGATTTTAAGTATGTTGTGGGAGTCCATTGTAAGTTTGAACAGTTGCTAAGTGTGATCGGTCATAAGTTGAGAACTCCCTGTAGCGCCAGTAGAATAATTTACCTCAGGACAAACAGAAATGAGGCGCCTGCAGATTTGCAGGGAGGCAGATGCAAAGGCTAAATGACAGAATCCCTTAATTGACCAAAACTTTAGAAAGCATATAACTAATAAGATTCATTGATGTAAGATTTTCTGAGTAGTATTGGTAGAATAATGATACCTATGAGAAAACATTAGATCAGTGTTATCCACCTTGGCAGCTTGAAGATGTCTAGACTTCAACTCCCAGAATTCCCCAGCCAGCCATGCTGGCTGGGGAATTCTGGGAGTTGAAGTCCAGATACCTTTTACATTAGATTTTGAAATGCTTCTCCTCTCCTTGTCTTTTTCTAAATTATTACCTTTTATTTCTCCCTTCTTGAATTACGTTCTGTGCCTTTTTGCACTCCAACATCTCTGCCTTTTCAGCAAGGCTATTCTCCCAAGGCCTTTCCTTCCCCCCAATAAGCATTTTGTGTACTTAGGCCAATGTTTGTGTTTCCGTGTTAAATATGGATGAGGCTCTTCTGTTGACAGAAACTTTAGCAGTCAGCGAACAAAGATGGAGGATTCTATATAGAGGAGACCGTTAGGGCTGTGCTGCACTTGGGCTGCACTTTCTCATGAATGGAGAAAGGAAGGACCAGGGGAGAGAGGATAGCAGTCTCCCAATATTCGAGGGGCTGCCACAGAGAGGAGGAAGGGGCCAAGCTATTCTCCAAGGGACCCAAAGGCCAGACAAGGAATAATGGATGGAAATGGAACAAGGAGAGATTGAACTGGAAATAAGGAGAAACTTTCTGACAGTGAGAACAATCAACCCATGGAAGAGAAGTTGCCCTCAGAAGTTGTGGGAGTGCCATCACTTGAGACTTTCAAGGAGAGATTGGGCTGCCATTTGTCAGAAATGGTGTAGGGTCTCCGGCTTGGGCAGGGGATTGGACTAGATGACCTACAAGGTCCCTTCCAACTCTGATTATCTATTATCTGTTATCTGTTAAGGACATCTGCTTGAGGCTCTTTAAAGCAGCTGCAGCTTTTCTGCAGCTTTTCTCTGCAGAACAGCCCAGCAGTTGCTGGAAATGTGCAGACAGTTATAACGTTTATATCCCTATATATTCCAAGACATCTTTTGGGAATGGTGTCTGAAGCCCTGTTTAATCCTAACGATTGCAGGTAGTCCTTTATTTACAACCACAATTGAGTCCAAAATTTCTGTTGCTAAGGGAGGCAGTTAAGTGAATTGTGCCCCAGTTTATGTCATTTCTTGTCCCAGTTGTTAAATGAATCACTCTAGTTGTTAACGTTAATAACAGTCATTAGATACATGATGGGCGGCAAGTAAATGTCATAGTAAATAAAATAAAATCAATTAAACTAAATTAAATTAAAATATAATAAACTAAAACAAAAAGCAAAATATAAAGTAAAGTAAAATAAAATAAAATCATGATTGCTAAGTGAATCTGGCTTCCCCATTGACTTTGTTTGTCAGAAGGTCGCAAAAGGGAATCAAATGAACTTGGGACATGCCACTGTCATAAGTATGAGTCAGTTACCAAGCATCCAGATGTTGATTCTGTGACGGTGAGGATGCTGCAGTTGTCATAAAGTGTAAAAAGAGCCATAAGTCACCTTTTTTTGGTGCCGTTGTCACTAAACAAATATATGTAAGTCGAGGACAATATACAAATTCTGACAAGACGGCTGATTAGAATCAGAATCAGAATAGAGATGGAAGGGACCTTGGAGGTCTTCTAGTCCAGCCCCCCGCTCAAGGAGGAGACCCTATAGCGGTGATGGCTAGCCTTTTCGTCGCTGTGTGCCGAAAGTGTACAGTGCACGCACGTCCCCCACGCATGCTCCCTGTGCTTCTGCACATGTGCATGCTTCTCCCACGCGCGCCCTGCACCCCGCGCATGCCTCCCACCAGCAACAATCAGCTGGCTGGTGGGAGGCATGCGCGCATGCGCAGTGGACCTGATCCAAGGCGACGGCTCATGTGCAGGCAGAGATGGCTCTGTGTGCCACTTCCGGCACGCATGCCATAGGTTCGCCATCACGGCCCTATAGCATTTTAGGCAGGTGGATGTCCAGTGTCTTCTTAAAAACTTGCAGTGATGAAGCACCCACAGTTTCTAGTGTCAAGCTGTTCCACTGGTTAATTGTTCTCACTGTTAGATTGTTTCTCCTGAATTCCAGGATGGGTTAAGGCCTCTCCAGTGGCTGCAGAGCAGAAAGTCTTGGAAACAATATACTAGTCAGGGTTAATGATAAATTGCCAGCTTTGGTGTGTTTTCCTCCAAGCCACAGGGCTGTTTAAATGCCATTTGTGTGAGTAAACAAGTTAGGAGCTGCTCATTCAGCCATCTACTCAAAGTCATCTTGCTGTTTTCCAACCCCATCTTGCAGTGTGTTTAAAATATAAATGTGTGGCAATATTTAATTTATGATACCATTAGATCAGCCTTTCACAAACCTGGTTACCCCTCCAGATAGATTGAAACGCAATTAATTTCTGCTTACACAAACTTTGGTGACTCAAGCGCAGTTGTCACTTTGAGCTGCTAAGTAAGAGAGATGAAAGCATTGTGGGTGCAAGCCTATGACATTTATGGAACCACTGTTGTACGGGTGGTCCTTGACTTAACGACCATTCATTTAGTGACTGTTTGAGGTGGTGAAAAAAGTGACTTTCGGCCCTTTTCATGCTTACGACCAGTGCAGCATATGACCCCATAATCGCTTGTGCGGTGAAGTCTGGGCAGCTGAATGGAGCTGAGTGTTTACTAGCCAGATGCCCTTCCTGTCACCAGGGCGGAGTTTTGTTCAGCATGTATATATTCTCATTGTGCCCAGAGAGAGAAATATCTACCTCTACCTAGGATCGAACTCACAGCCTCCTGACTGGGAGGCGAGAGAGCGCCACCTCTAGGCCATCGCACCACTCAATTGACTTACGATGGTTGCAATGTCCTGGGGTCATGTGATTTCCCCCTTTGCGACCTTCTGACAAGCAAAGTCAATGAGGAAGCCAGATTCATTTTACAACGGTGTTACTAATTTAACAACTGCAGGGATTCACTTAACCACTGTGGCAAGAAAGGTCGTAAAGTGGGCCAAAATTCACTGAACAACTGTCTCGCTCAGCAACAGAAATTTCAGGCTCACTTGTGGCCGTAAGTCAAGGACTACCTCTGTTCACTTTGATTTGACGGATCATCTTTGAGTGGCACCGGAGGGTTTTAGATTTAAGCTTCCTGTTTTCAAATTGATAACAAGTGCTGCCCCAGAGGCCAGTTGAGGAACACGATCGCTGATCTATTTCACGCTGCAATCACCAGGATTTAGTCTTTCCCAGAGTAATTCTTGCTGCAACATTAACTGTTTTCCGCTACGACAAACAAACACTCGAGTTCCTTTCAGCAGCTGAAAAGCATCTGTTGCGTACGGATCTGTCGTCTGCGAGCTACATAACCCCATATTCATAAACACGGTCTCATGCTCCAGAAGAGAAAGTCTTCATTTGCATTAATTATTGCCTTCTCTTTTCTTTCCCCCAATGCCTTTTGGATTAGATCATGAAAGTTGTTGTGGTTGTTTTAGACTACAGCATGAAATTTGTTGTTGTTGTTGTTCAGTCGAAAAATTATGCCCAACCTCTCACAACCTCCTGGACCACAGCACGCCAAGTCCTCCGGCCCTCCATGGTCACCCAGAGTCTGCCCAAATCAATGTTCACTGTGCCAACGTATAAAGAAAGAGACACCACGAAACAGATGTCCTACATTCACTTCCGTGCATTTCCCAAGATTTTGTCTCTTGTTACACGTTAAGCATTGGGTGAATGCGCTCCTAAAGCCCAATAAACTGGAGATAAGTTGGAGACTGAAACAGCTGTTGCGTGCCTTGCGTGTCTGAAGGGATGAGTCATGCTCTCTTTGTATAAAGAAGCCATCTTTATCATTTTAGTCTCTGCCCCTCTCAAAAGACACAGGATTGCTAGGACCCCTGGCTTTTCGGAATGCT
>NW_020769400.1:0-11569 GCF_900518735.1 Pseudonaja textilis
CTTTTGCAGGAGGGTCGAATGTCAGCCTTCAAGAATCTTTACTTTAGCTTGTCTTTCCAGCAGCCATAGTAATGGCGGGGGGAGAATCAATTGGGTTTTGGGGGGAAGTATGCTGGAGGCTTTAGAGAATGAACTGTAAAACTTGGGGAAATCTTTATTGTTTATGCTTACTTGCTTACTGTGCAGCTGCAGCATCTTATCTAACCAGGCCAAGGTCAATGACCAGATGTCTGCATCATCACCTGAAGATGCCCCACATGACATTATACACATCTCAGATTGGGTGGACTGTTTGAACTATTCTGGGTGGGAATGCTGCCATGACTTTGTATATGTGATTTTCCGTGCCTAAATTCTCAGATCTCAAATTCTTTTGATGCTACCACTTGATTTCCAGTAAAAGTTATTTTCTCTATAACAATAATGTCTAACACTGTCTTTCTTGGATTTTGAATGGAGCACTATCTGACAGAAGGATACAATGACAAATTCAGGTGTCCCATTTTCCAACATTGGGCATCCACATGGTGGTCCAATCCAACTTTCAGCTGATCCTGTAGCAGATGAAACTTCTCATTTATTAGCTTGTTTTTCAGAATCTCCATTCTTGATAATGGCAATGATATCACAAAAAGAATAGCTTTTGTTGCTGTACAATAACCCAACTGGAGGCAACCTTTAGTCTCAAGTAGCTTCATTTGCTAAATGGGATTGTCTCATTGTTAAACCTGAGTGGATATGTCATCAATGTTTTTATAGTCAAAGATCAGAGCAAGTCAAAAACTCTCAAGGAATATCCAGTTAAAAAATTCTAGAATAAAATACTGAACAACAAATAAAATCTAAATTAAAACCACAATTTGGCATCCAATCTGTGAGTTGCACATGAACAAAACACAGCATATCCTAAATATATAATATAATGTCAATCCTTAAACCATGAGGCCCATAGTTATTAAATACTAAAATACAAAAATGCAAGAGAGTGATAATACAAAAGGGTTTGCTACATTAATTGTGTAAAATAACTGTGATGGATAGTGCTTTTCTAGCCACCTGCACTGTGATCACAGTGTGTTCTTCAGCTTGTTTTTCAGAATTCCCCTTCTTAATAGTGGCATCGACTTCATGAAAGGAATAGCTTGTGTTGCTATATGATCGCACAACTGGAGGGGGTCAAGGTGGCTCACGTGGTAAGACTCTGGGCCTGTGCACCACTGAGGATGGCAGCTCAGCAGTTCAATTCCTGTGAACGAATAAACTACATAGGGACAAGAAAGGAGCCTCGGGTAAAGATAACGCTGCTCAAAAAAATTCCTTTCACAGAGGCAGGCAGCCACCTCGGTGATCCCTGGCTAACACGTGCCATATGCTAAATAAATAAATAAGCCCAACTGGACTCAACCTTCACTCTGAACTAGCTTTATTTGTTGAGTGGGATTGTCTCATTGTTAAATCTGACTGGATATGTCATACTGCACAGTTACTGGTGGTGGAATGAAGTAGTCTGTCTGCATCAAAACAATCAATTCAACCAAAATGGCAGGGAATTAGGACAACAAATAACACAGCACTGGTGTAGGAAAGCTAAGCTCTAGGCTGTACTGAAAGCCAATGTGTCAAAAACTCATTTTTGTTCCAGAATTGTTTCATGAAGAATATTATTATATGTAATTCTTTCTTTCCTTCCAAACGGTAGAATTAAGCAGCATCATTTTTCAGTCATTGAAAAACCCATTATATTAAACATCAGTGGTGATATCATATTCTCTGGGACAAATGTTCTCTACACTAGCAGAATCCCAACAGGAAAATTCAGGTCATGAAGAACTATTGTGTGATGGAAGAGTGCCTGACTGTTACTGGCTTTCTTCTGATTGTGGTTGCTTAATTAAAATATAAAGTATCAAAGAACAAAGTTGATGAAAAATATGGTGTCCCTGTGGCACCCAGCAAATTAAGTATATCAGACACTAAAGACGAATGAGGTATTTCCATATTTAGAATAAATGAATGAAATTTTTCAATTGAAAAGCAGCTTTTAGTTAGGGAATAGCTACATTTGCAAAGAAAGCATTATGCCTAAGGAAATACCAAAGATTGTGCTTTTTTTTCATGGAAATTGAAGGAAACTCAACACAAACTCAGTGCAAAGATGATGCATAAAAGCAATCTTTGCACAGCCACAGCTGCTTCAAAGTAAACGTTCCCATGGATTTATTCTGAAGCAACATTCATCTCTGATTTGCAACATGAAATTAATAATTATTTATTTCAAAAAAGAAGCCATATTCTTTTAAAAAATCTTTGAAGAAGTCTCCCCCCCTGTATTTCAACATTATATACACAAATAATCAATTCAATCTATTCTCACAAATGAACACAAACATTTGTGTCCTAGGATAATGCTGCAGGATCCAATTTGGGTCAGTCACTGGGACCAGAGGTTTAGTCTTCTGAGCTTTCGGACTTGTGCTGGAGCCCATCTTCAGCGAACTTCCCTCTACAGTAGCAGAGTATGTGCTGTTCTGTGTGTGGTATTTATATGGTGCTTGTGGTATGTGTATTTTTAAGTGCTGACTGAGTTGATGGCGGGCTTTTAAGTCATTGACTGTCCTTCCCTTCTGCTGTCCAGCCCTCACCTTCTAAGTACTTGATATGCTGGTGGTAAATCAGCATTCCTGTTGACTGATAAGGGGCCTGTTTCCCAGGTTACAATTACTTCCTGGGCTGTTTTTGTGTCTGCTCATCCAACAAAATTAGTAGCCAAAAAGTTGAATGTATTCTTTTTTTTCTTTCAGAAAAAAGTCCATATAAGGTTTCCAGTCTTTCAAAAATAATTTTTTTTGTTTTCTTTCTCTGGCCAAATTGGTCAGCTTCACAATTTTTGCAAGTTCTAAATTTTACAATCCAGTCTTCCACTGATGATATTTCAATATTTTTCTAACATTTTGCATACAATTATCTTGCTGCAATTACCCTATACAATATTAATTTTCTATATTTCTTTTCTAATTCCTTGTTCATCAAACCCAGGAGGAATGATTTTGGTTTCATTATGATGTTACTCTGCTTTTTTTTTTTTTTGCTTTGTTGTATACATTTGCACCCAACAGGGTTTTCTTTTTTTTTCCCACAGGACCATGATCTATGATAAAATGTCACCCCCCTTTTTTTAAAAAAAAAAAATTATTTCCAATCCTGAAACCATTTCCAGATCTGCTAGAATCTCACTTGTGGCTGCATCTGCCCATTCTAATTTTCTCCCAGAGACAATGTTCTGGAGGTTGCAGTGCAAAAAAGACTGCTACCCAAAACAAAGGTCAGAAAACATCTGCTGTGTTTTGATGTAGCAAGCAACTTACATTCCCATTAGCCAATGATATTTTCCATGCATTTTTTTAACCTGTCTTGTTATTGTGCTTGTAGAAACAGTGAACAACCTGCAACCCCAGCTTTATTTATCCAGCTAAGGTAATACAATATCATCTTGACTTTCTCATCTACAAACGTTCCATCTGGATGAAGAATCTAAATACTTTATCAGAATCAGTCTGAAACAACCGATCAAATTTACTCATAGGAATTTAGAGAGGCACATTTCAAGGAAACTGTTCTGCTTCACTCTATACAATTGTTAGGAGGTTTAGCATAGGATTTTTCTTCCTTCTAGATCAACACTAAACTATTGTACATTATCAGAGTTGTGCATACATTCTTTTCTAGTTTAACTAAGAGATACAGTATATTCTCTCAAGTTTGAGTACAGAATAACAGAGTTGGAAAGGTCTTTTAATCCAACACCCTGCTCAGGCAGGAAACTCTATACCATTTCAGACAAATGGTTGTCCAATCTCTTGTTAAAAGCCACTATTGATGGAACACCCACAACTTCTGGAGGTAAGTTATTCCACTGATTAATTGTTCTCACTGATAGGAAATTTCTCCTTAATTCTATGTTGCATCTCTGTTTTATAAGCTTCTATTATTTCTTTTTTTCTTTTTAATAAAGTTTTATTTTGGTTTTCACACATACAAAATACAAGTAAAACATCTTTTTTGAAAATAGCATGGTCCCGGGTTGAACTTCTTTATACAGACACAAAACTCAGTTTCATGCTCCTTTTTGTATTCTATTCCATATCTTATACTATTTTGCATTTTCTATATAGTTTTTCCCCTTTTGATTTTCTCGATTTTAATTTGATTATCTCATCTCAATTCAAATCATTATATTTATACTTTTGTCTGTTCTGTTTCAATTTCATATTATCTTTTCTCATTAAACAAGTTTTCTCCTGTAGTTACTAATTGGAGTATGACACCTTTATATCTTTTAATTTTATCCATTCAACTCTTATTTAAACTTCAATATATGCCTTAAGGTTGTAACATTCAATATAATACATAATACATAACTTCCAATCGAATTCTGCTTGGTACATTCTTATAATACACACTATATTCTTTAAAAAAAAAAGATTGTAAATATATGTAATTATAAACCCTCATTCCGTTCCAGTTCAGTTCTATCATTAATATTAATTAAAATCTTAACATCTTTAACACTTCTTTTCAATTAAATATCATACTTCCTTAAAAACACATATAATCTCTATAATTAATTTTTCCCTTGCTTCTCTTCACATATGTTTTATAAATCATTAAATATACCTTTTATTACATTTATTTATTGACAAGCATTCCACTGAATTACGATAACTATTTTATCAGACATTTTAATCATACATTGTTTCACATTTTCTAAAATTATTTCTGTTTCTAATATAACCATACTATCTTATGTACCTTTGCAGAATCCCTTTTTCAATTAGATTTTCACCCATTATCTCTAAATAGGCCCTGTTTCTCTATATCTTGTTTCTGTCCTTTATAACTTCTTTTCCTTTCTTTCTTCCCTCTCTTCTTCTCCCTCCCCTTTTTACCCCCTTATCTCTCTACTTCTAATTCTCTCTTCTGCATTTCCCTCTTCTGTTGCTTTCTGATTTTATACTTATTTTTCAATCTATTCTTTTTGGGGATTGTTTTTCCCAATCTTAAACTTTCCATTCTCTTTCCCCCCTTTCCTTTTTTTCCCCCTTCTAAGATTATTTGTTCATTAAAGATGGCTTCTTCTTTGTCCCAATCTTCTTGTTCTGCAGGCTTTTCTTGTTGTTTCTCATAATTCCAAATCTCCATTTCTAAAAACTGAAATACGAAGCCAAAAGAACCTCTCCCTTCTTGTGCATCTTCTTTGTACTTTTTAAGTTCCATTTTCAGTTCTTCTAAGAGTGGAGCCATTTTAAACACTTTTAAACAACCACCCGATTGATTTTTGTCATTCAAAACAATAACCAAGAATCCAGAAATCATCAAGTAATCCAGATAGTCCAACTTCTTATTTCTTTTTCGACTTTCTCTTCCTAGGGTTTTTGTTGCAATATTTCAGTTAGAATGTAACTTTTGGAAGTCTTGTTGAGATTTTGCTGTAAGTTCTTTTTTAATTCCAGGCAGTCTCCTCCCTTCCAGATCCTGCCCTTTTATTCTTTTTCTCTCCTTTCCTGTTTTCAAAAGCTTTTAAGTATACAGAAATCTTTATTATCCCTTTGACTTTTTATTTTCAGCATTAAATACCTATTAATATCAAAGTGGATTTTTTTTCCAATTTCTTGCTTAAGTCTCTTAGCTGTCAGTATAGGAAAAGGAAAAAAAAACCAAATCCTTTCCCTTTTCTCTCTCCTTTGCTGCTTAAAGATCTTCTTTGGGAACAGTATTATTTTTTTATAGTTTAAATTCCAGGGTACCTTATTTGTTGCTTTTGCTGTTTGACCCGGTCAACCAAAACTTTATCCTCTTATCTTCCTCCTGCACATTCTTTTCTGGTCGAGTTCTTCTTTGTGGTGGCCATTTCTGACCACCGCTGCAACCGCCTTCGGGAAAGGGAGTAATGGCCAGCTGGGGAAGAGAGATGCAGCTCTCCTCAACCCTGCAGGCAGTCTCCCCCCTCTTCACCACCTCTACGGAGTGGCTTAGCCTCAAAGCCAGCCGGCTCGGGGCGCTCCAGCAGTGAGCACAGATCGAAGCCTCGCAGAAACAAGGTTTCAGTCTGTCACTGAAGCCTAGCTTCCATTATTTCTTCTCTGCCCTCAGGTGCTTTGGAGAATAGTAAACCCCCACTTCTTGGTGATAGCCCCACAAATATTGGAAGAGTGCTGTCATGTCACCCTTAGTCCTTCTCTTTGACTAAACATACCCAGTTCCCACAACTGTTCATTGTATGTTTTAGTCTCCTTATCATCTTTTCTCTCTTCTCTGCACATTTCTCTTCACTGCAAGTTTTCATGGACAACTTGGTGTAGTTTTCTTGGTAAAAAATATTGCATTTTTCTTCTTTTCTTCTTGGATAATTTTTCCTTTTCAAACTTCCAATCCAGCCTGAAGACCGGAATTTCCTGATGGACTTCCCAATCCAACCCACTTTTTCAATTTCAGCTTGAGTTGTATGGTTGCCATCAGCCACTGTAATTCTCTTAATTAATGTAGACATATATTCATATTATATAAATTTCCACACTGTAAATCCTTCTTTTCAAATCAGATAAAGTAAAGAAGATAAAGTATGTTATTTCCATGATGATAGTTATGGGAATGTGGGCTGGAATTTAACTGAGAAAAAAACAACAGGATTTCTTGGTGCGAAAGGAAATATTTGCTATAACTGAGCATTGATTTCAAGAAGAATTTAAGCTCAGCTAACCTGGTTTGAACCCAATATATTATGAATAGTCATTTGAAGATTAAAAAAAAGCTTTGGTCACCAATACAGTTTGATGGCTATGTTGCATTATTACTGATTATCCAATAAATTTTAAGAACCAAAAGTTTTCTAAATTGCCTTGATAGGTGCATTTACAAAATCACTATCCACCAATGAATCAGTTTGAATTTATTATTATTATTAGGGTCTGCATGTGTTAGACTGAGCTTTTGGGATTTGTTCTACTAAAATTATTATTTGTAGACTCAGGGAAAGTTGACGAAATGCATGAAGATGCTTGCCTTAAAATATTGCTTGTCAAGTTTTTCTTTCAACTGGCTTCTTGCCCAGGTTCTTCTTTTCAAAATCCCCCTTGCTCTTCTGGATCCATTAATTATGAGCAAATGACAGGTGATAATATTTATTTAGATAAATCTCTCATAGCATATCAAAAACTCAAAGAATCTTACAGCTTTGCCCAAGAGAATATATTATCCTAGTATTACAATAGAGAAACTCTCACTCATCATGTTTGTATTCCTCTTTCATTTATTCATTTACTAGAGCTTCTACATTGCTTATTCCCATAGGCTCAAAACAGCTTACAGAATGTTAAATAGAGGGTTGCAAATGTTGCATTCTTTTAATCTTTATCTAATTGAGTTTAATAATCCAGACTTTTGCATCCCCCAAAAGGGTCCCAAAGAACCAGATCTTCTTGGAGCTTTGGAAGCCTGACAAGGTCCATGGGTAAGCGGTTCTATGTTGTATAGCTACACTAGTCCTTAGGATTAGTTGAAGGCCGTTTCATATTTGAGATCAAAGCCAAGATAAAGTTCTTTTCCTCCTCTCAAATAGATGCCAAATAGACTAGAAGCTGTATTGCATTTCAAATTAGAGATAAGAAATCATCTTCAAACATACTTAAGTGCTTTAACTTTCTTTTGACAATGAGGGTGTCTAAACCAGGTTAAGCAATTTGGAAAAGCTTATGTGCTCAACTTTAGCATATATCCTATTGCTTCCAGATCATCAGATGTCCACTACAAATATTTTCAGAGTGGTATAATGAGATCACTAGCTAATCATAAGGCTAGAAATATTAACCAAATTAAACTCAAGGACTAATGTTTGAAAAACATATTAAAACCAGACACATCACCAAAAGCTAAAATCATAAGACTACATCTGATTTACTTTGGCCATGTCATGCGTGCAAATTCATTGGAGAAGTCAACGATGCTAGGATGATTAGTGGAACAAGAAGAAAGGACAAGCAAAGACCTCACTGGCTTGATAACTTCAAATCTGATATAAAATTGAATATCCACCAATTGAAAGAAGCTGTATTTGACGGGGTAGCATGGAGAGCACTTGCTTTCAAAGTTGCTGAGAGACGGACATGACTAAATGGTTAAAACAACAATGTATTAAAATTATTTGAAATCAATGTGCCATGCTATGATATCTGTTTAGACACCACCACCCCATATTCAATGGTAGTTAATTCTAACTAGAATTACAAAATACTACTTAATGTCATTTAAATGTATCTATTAAATGAGCTATGGTGGTGCAGTGGTTAGAGTGCAGTACTCAAAGCTACTTCTGCTGCCTGCCGGCTGCCTGTAATTTGGCAGTTCAAATCTCACCAGGCTCACCAGGTTGACTCAGCCTTCCATCGTTCCAAATGGGTGAAATGAGGACCCAAAATTGTTGGGGGAAACATGCTGACTCTATAAATTGCTTAGAGAGGGCTGTAAACATTGTGAAGTGGTATATAAGTCTAAGTGCTATTGCTATCTGAATCTAGTTTACAAACTTCTCTGTCAACAGGACCAAGTGATAAGACACATTTTTCCTGATATGATACATTAACAATATAAACTATGCAAAAGAGACAATCGCCTAACCAAAAAGGGAACAAAAGGACCCAAGCACCTCTCCACCAGCAAACTGAACCCAGATCAGCATAAATTTACTCCAAGATTAACATCAGATCAACAATCAAATAAACAATACCCCAATCAAGTAACTGCCAATGAAACCAACAGCAAACAGCCCAACCAAAGAATCTCTAAGACCACCCCCAGCAACACAGATGGGGCAAGACACTAGATTATAAACTGAACGCAAACAGCACTCCTTATCAGCACTGATGATGTTACCTAGTTTGGATAATGAAATGTCTGCAAGAAAACAAGCAAGCTCAGAGGGCACAAAAGCCCTTCATAATACTACCAATTGTTTCTTTTTAAACAATTTGGGTTTATCATTGTCTTCTTCCTAAGGAGGACAAAGAGACTGGGAAAGTCACCTTAGTCATGTCTACCCAGGTTTATTTCTGCACATATCACCAAATCTATAAAATAATAAAATAAAAATAAAGGTTAGAAGACCAGACATTAAGCTGAAGAAAATAATAAAATTCTTCTTTGAATTTTCCATTCAAATGCTAAAATGTTGGTTTGATGCTCTGTCTAATATATAAAGGAGATGTAGGGCAAGGAATAAATGTTCAAATGATAAAAAGTAGTAGTTGCTGGCTGTCAATATTTAATCCACAAAGCAATCACCAGAATCTTTAGAGATGTTCCTTTATATTGCATATTACACACTTTACAATGTTATTATTCTCCAAGCTTGTCCCAAACTTTCATTGCTAATCATAATGTCAATATTAATAAAGTTACCTTATAGAATGTATAGAAAATGCATCAGTTCTCCAATGGACTCCTGTTAAAACTATTGTGAACAATTACAGTTGTTATAATCCCTGATCTGGGGAGAAAAAAATGGATCATTCAATCATATTTTCCAGAAAAAAATAATAAAAACTTGCTGCATTAAAGAGGAAACAATAAAGTGATGTATGGTCATGCCAACTCCTGTAGTTTCTAAGAAGCAACGAATATTGTGTGAATGAAACAGAAACAATTTCTGCTTCCTTCCAGTTGACAGGTGTTCTTAAAAAATTGAAATCTTGTTGAATAGATTACAGCTGAAAGGTCTTCTAGTCCAGGCCCCTGCTCACGCAGGAGAACCTAAACAATCTCAGACAAGTGACAGTCACTTCTTAAAAACCTCCAGTGATGGACCACCCAAGATTTCTGGAGGCAAAGCTGTTCCACTGGTTAATTGTCCCTAGTGTTAGGAAGTTTCTCCTTAATTCCAGGTTGCTTCTCTCTTTGATCAGTTTCCAAACATTATTTCTTGTCCTGCCCTCATTTGCTTTGGAGAATAATTTGACTCCCTCTTCTTTGTGGCAGACCCTCAAATACTGGAACACTGCTTTTCTTAAGACTAGCCAGATCCAAAATCTGCAGCCGTTCTTCATATGGGTTAGTCTCCAGGCTTTTGATCTTCTCTGGGCTTTTTCCAAAGTCTCACCATCTTTTTTGTAGTATGGTGATCAAAATTGGTTGCAGTATTCCAGGTGTGGTCTTACTAGGGTTTTGAAAAGCAGCCCTAATACTTCACTGATTTTATGCCTCTGTTTATACAACCCAGGATTGTATTAGCCTTTTTGGCTGCTGCTTATATTCAAATGATCATCCACTAGGACTCCAAGGTCTCTCCCACAGTTACAGTTTTTCAGCCAGGTCTCACCTAATCTGTACTTATACATCTATATATCTTTACTTCCCATTTCAGAAATTCAACTCTTTCATTAGAATGATAGCAGCAGCCTTGTGCCATGAATTCCACCCCTTTCAGACATGGACACAATGACATGATGTTTGAAGAAAAGGGTGAGGTCTGCATCACAACTTCACGATGCTATTCACATCACTCTCATCCCCTGTTGATTCTGGTGGAAAGCCTGTTATCCATTAGCAAGCATCTTATGAGACACTCCTCTCCAATTTTAGCACTTTCAATTCCCAATAAGGACCATGATGGGTATGAAATGTTAGGAGCTGAAGACCAAACATTGGAAGAGCATCAAAGTTTGGGAAGAAAATCTTTAGCTTCACAGTAACTTCACAGAATTATCCTTGTAAAAGGGTACAACACATCCCTATTGAATGTTATAATAACATTCTCTGCTCCCTTATCTTCATATTTGTGTAACTGCTCAATATAATTAAGTTTGCTCATAAAAATATATTCACTATGGAAATATGTTCACTTCATGTGTAGTTTTTTCTCCAAAGTGACTTATGGACACTATCTTTCCCAGTGGTAACATTAGCCTGTAGCATTAATAAAGATGTCATGCTAAGTGTATGATTGACCTCTTCTTTATATTGTTGCAACTGCCTTTCTCTGTTATAGCTGATTGTATGTTTATGTTATCTTCATAAAAATGATCAATGGGAATAATAACATTCTAAGACAACTGTGGCAGATTGTTCAGCCCCCTCTCCCTCCCCGCATTTAACCCCAATAGTTAGCTCAGAGGAGGCACTAACTTCTTCACTAACTCCCTCTCAGTCTACAGATAGATTATCCTAGCCTGCTTTACCATAGAGTTTTGTGGAGCTCATCCAATCCATGTATCTGTTTGTCATTTCTATCCTCATATAAGATGGACAAAGACTCAAAAAAGTGAGAATTATATAAAAAAGACTGAAGTTATGACACTAAATATCTGTACACTGGATTAAGTTAGGATTGAATTACATACACCACGCACACACACACACACACACACACAAAGAGAGAGAGACATTATATTATGGTATGGTATGTTATATTATCATGCTATACTATACTATATTATTATACTATACTATACTGGACTATATTATACTATACTATACTATACTATACTATACTATACTATACTATACTATACTATACTATACT
>NW_020769400.1:11579-41270 GCF_900518735.1 Pseudonaja textilis
CTATACTATACTATACTATACTATACTATACTATACTATACTATACTGCCATTTCTACTGACAAACATCTTCACTGTTTATTGCTAGCAAAATCCCAATAAATGATTTCAGAATTTTGCAGAGTCCAGCTACATATGAATTGAGACAACCTTACAAAGAAAGGCAAATATACATGTCCTAGGAAAACGTTGCAGGATCCAATCTGGGTTGGTCATTGCCATTTCTACTGACAAACATCTTCACTGTTTATTGCTAGCAAAATCCCAATAAATGATTTCAGAATTTTGCAGAGTCCAGCTACGTATGAATTGAGACAACCTTACAAAGAAAGGCAAATATACGTGTCCTAGGAAAACGTTGCAGGATCCAATCTGGGTTGGTCATTGGGACCACAGGTTTTGTCTTCTGGGCTTCGGGACTTGTACTGAACCTCATCCTCAGGGAACTACTTTCTCACCAGAATAGGTCACATGTTGGTGAGAGAGAAGTTCCTTGAGGATGGGCTCCAGCATGAGTCCAAAAGTTCAGAAGACTAAGCAGCTCTGGTCCCCATGACTGACCCAGATTGAATCCTGAGACAACCTTTTCCAGTTTTAGCACTTTCAGTTCCCCACTAATGGCCATGATGGGATGAAATTTGGGGAGTTGAAGAGCATGTATCTGGAGGATATCAAAGCTGAGAAAGGCAGATGGATTTGTTCTACAGAAAGGGAAATACACAGTTGGGTTTCTATTGCATGGTCAAGGAAAATAAGGCTTGGCAATTCAGAAGACATCTAACTTCTGCACCATATCCCTTATCTAAAAAAAAAGATGAAGCAAAGAGTCACCAGATTTGTGTATGAGTGGCCTTAAAAATATTGAAGTGCGCAGGATGGTGGATAGTGTGTTTTATAAGGGGAATAAATGACCATTTTTATAAATGTGCTGATGCTATGAGCTTTCCAGCATCGTTTAGAAAAACAAGCCCCAAATAATTACATTCCAACACATTTAACCTCTATCTGCTTTGCAGTCTGCAAATGTCTTCCAAGCCTTCAGAGAAAATAAATTGAGTTTCTTTAAGCTGTCAACACTGTTAAATAAGGGTGACCAAGTACGCTGAGCTATAGGCGGGATGGTAAAATGTCAACAATGAATATGCTTCTCTTAAATAATTAAACTTCTGTTCTTTCCCCTTTCTAGTTCAACAATATTTAGATTATTGTAGAATACAGTGTGTTTAATAGGGAGAGACAATAATTTGTCATAATATAGGGGTTTTTTCTACATCTTCCCTTATTAATCAGTCTCTCCCTTATGTTTAATACAGAATATTACTACTCCCCTCCCCCTTCCTTTCCTGTGATGACTGTATAACTTTGTTTCATATATTTGTCTTAAAAGAATCCTGGCCTGTGAACAAGAATGGAATTCTTTTTGAAATCCCATTACAGGAACAGGGAAAACTTTCATAAAATAGTCACAAGAAAGCATAAAAAATAATAGTTCTAATCTTATGCTTAAGATCTTCTACTTTTTTTACCATTTGTTCAGCACTTAGACCATTAGTGAACATTAAAAGGCAATGTAAAGGTTTCCCCTGTCCAGTCTCTGACTCTAGGCAGCAGTGCTCATCTCCATTTCTTAGCCGAGAGAGAGCAAGGATTATCCAAAGATTCTTCCATGGTCATGTGGCTGGCATGACTATACACTGAGGACCATGCTGTTACCTTCCCACCAAAGTGGTACCTATTTATCTACTCACATTTGCATGCTTTCAAACTGTTAGGTGGTCAGGAACTGGAGAAGGAATGGGAGCTCACCCCATTGTGCGGTTCTTGGTCTTGAACCCAGGCTGTCAGCTTCTTTAACCACTGAGCCTTCCCTCCCCCTTCAAGTGAACATTAAAGTAGTGCAATATTGAAATCCAAAGCTTTGGATCACCCTTGGCATGCTCGTTATACTTCTCCATGCCTTCTCCTGACAGCTATACCAAGGATATACATCTGGATCTAAGACATTTCTCTGCTTTGGAACCAAATAATGCACATAAGAACAATGTTTAATATTGCATCAAGAATGTTCAGGGCTTCATATATATGCCTCCCTCTTTCAATTTTATCCCACAACAAAGGATCCACTCCAAAATTATGTGACTTTGAAAGGTTTAGAGGCATTTTAACAGGCCTTCCTGCTTCCCCATCTGCAGATTATCACCCTCATATTTTTCCCATTACAACGTAAATCAATGTTTTTCCGCCATTGTTTTTTCCACTTATATCATGCAGCTTAATAAGAAGGATTTAGTTGGAAAATTTAAAATGCTAAAAAAAAAACTTCTGGTTTACCTTCAGAAACATATCTTGAATGGTTAGGGGTCTTAAACAGGAGTGGGATTCTACCAGTATGGACTGGTTCTATAGAACTGGTTGTTATGATTCTGCGTAGTTCGGAGAACTGGCAAATTGCACCACTGGATGGCCCCGCCCCTCCCACTCCACCCTGCCAGTCACTCTTTATCTTGCATGCATGCCATCCAACTTGTCTGCTTTGTGCCTTCATCTAATTTTTGGTAAGCTGCTATTTTTCCTTTTTTTTCCCAATGATCAGCTGTTCCTACTATCAGCTGTACCGCATGATTTAGATTAGCAGGAAATTATCAGACATTTGTACTGCTTTGCCTTCACCCAGGAGGCTTCCCTGAGGCCTGGTCATGGGTGCTATTCAGGAGGTTGGAGGGGGAGAAGTGGCCTAAAAATAAAGCTACGTGGCCTAAAAGCAAAGCTTCCTTAGGACTGAAGCTTCTATTTTTCAGTGCAGACTCAGGCAGCAGATTGCACAAAGGTAGATCTGTGAGTGAATCTATGATTCTGCAAGCAACTCAATCTGCCTGCCTACTTTGCCTGATTTTGGGTAAAACTTGCTCTTTATTATAAAAAAAATTCAATATTTACATAAATATTTACAATATTTACATACAAGCCATGCACAGCCAGTCACGTGACCACCAAGTCACATGACCACCAAGCCACACCACAAATTAGGCCATGGTCATAGAACCAGTTGTTAAGAAATTTGAATCCCACCCCTGATCTGAACAGTTGTCTCCTCCCAATGATCCCCATTGAAACAGAAATTCCAAGTAAAAACTATATAGCACTATTGGAAGTATATGTTAATTTCGCTTCCCCTCCTCCTTCCATTTAAGAGCTCATTAAACGAACTGCTTCTTTTGAATTATGAACACGCTTTCTAGTTGGTTGCAGTTCTCAAAAGAGATTAAATTAAAATACATCTTTGCATTCAACAGGCATCTGATTCAAAATGTAAATATAATCAGCTGAGTGTGATAATAATGTTCACTGCTGAAGCTAACACAGGATGGAGAGTTCACCCCTTACTTTCCTATGACACCCTAGGGAAAAATCTGGCTCCTAAAATGACTGCTTGTGACCCAAGTTTTCTATCCTTCCTTCCTTCCTTTTTCAGAATAGATCCACTCTTCTCATAATTTTCAAATTGAAAAAAAAAAGTTTCATTTTATAAATAAATAACTACTACCACTCCCTACAAATCTGCCTCTAAGATAGTCAATAAAATCTTCCACAAGCCTCTTTGCATTGTTGTCCCACCCCTAGCAGCTATCAATACCCTCCAAAACATTAAATTTACATGTTTTGACCTTAGCATTCTGTAAATCTATCGAATTGGGATTGAGTCACAATGTTTTCATAAGCCACAGCTTTATCCAATGTACAAATTGAATCTCTCTGACACTGCAGTACAGCTTGAAAAACCAAATGCAACTGCCGGAATCTCTCAGCAATATATTCTGTCTAAGTATCCTAGGAACCTGAGAGAGGCTTTGCCTTAACTAGCTAGAAAAAGAACATTCAATTCCCTAGAACCTTTTCTATTATTATTATTTCCTAGGTTCTGTTCTAGCAAGCAAACAACCAAGCAACAAGCTTTTCATTAAGCGAATGATTTTTAGTATGCTCTTGGCAGGCAGCTACCCTGTAGAACCCTCACTGTGACTGTTATAGATCACATCTTGTTAATGGATTACCCTCTCATTCAGATTCCCCATTATCAAGGTCACCAAATATAGTGGATCCTTGGGGCTTTCCAATTGCTTTGGCCAACACATGCCCATCTATCACCAGGTAAGGCTTCTCCTTTACTGTAACAGATGGAGGGAATGGTTGAGTACATTGTTCATTAATATATCAGCCTGTAGCAACGGTTGTTCCAACTCTTAAACTATCATTCATCTCAAGCAAATTGCAGGCACTTGTTACCAAGTCTTTGCCAAAATGGTGAGTGAAGGTCTTTTCTATCTCATTGTCCTTAAAATGTTGCACTTAGAACCTATCTAAAGGTATATTGACTTTGGCCTATTTATTTTCCTTGTTCTTTCCGGTCTTAGGCTGAAACTACTGAGCAAAAAAAATAAATGCTGGGATGCTTTAGCCAAAACCAAACACTTTTTTTCAGAAGCGTTAAAACAGAGGAGTCCTTTCTTGGGTTCTCATAGTTGCCTCAAAGCTACCCTTATTTGTCTCCCCATGCATGCACTGTTTTGCTACATAGCAATTCCAGCAGAAGCATTATCTGTCTATGCACAGATGCTGTGGGACCGCAACCTCTGCACAGAACACAACTGCTTTAATGCTTCAAAGAAAGTGCTTCATTCCCACTAATGTACTCTGGAAAAACATTTACAGTGATGACCATAACTGAACCCGAAATTTCTGTTGCTAAGGAAGACATTAGTTAAGAGTGTTTTGCTCCATTTTACAACTTTTCTTGCCACAGTTATTAAGTGAATCACTTGCAGTTGTTAAGTTACTAACACGGTGGTTAAGTGAATCTGAATTCCCCATTGAATCTGACTTTGCTTGTCAGAAGATTGCAAAAGGGGATCACGTGACCCCAGGACACTGCAGCTGTCATAAATATGAACCAATTTCCAAGCATCTGAATTTTGGTCACATGACCATGGGGATGCCACAATGGCCATAAGTGTGAAAAATGGTCCTAAGTCACTTTTTTCAGTGCTATTGTAATTTTCACTTACAAAATGAACTTTTGTAAGTTGAGGTCTATCTGTATCTGTCCATGCACAGATGCCTTGGGACAACAGCCTGTCAAGCATCTAGCAAAGAAAGACTCCTGGACATTTGTTTTGCCAAGAGTATACTTTACTGAAGCTTAAATGGTTACAGAAGTAGCTTAAGTGGAATCTAAGGCTTTCCTATGCAAACAACGCAAATAAAAGTTCCCTCCCCACCACCCTGCTCCCCACTGGCTATCCCCCTGGTTATCTAAAAATGTCCAACCAGGTGCTTGTACGTTGTTTAGGAGTGTGCTCGGTTCCCAGCTCTGCATATCATTAGTTGATCTTGGCTGGCTATAGCTTGTCACAATGTTCAGCTGGGCTATCATCACGGGTGGGATTCTACCAGTTCACACCTATTCACTAGAATTGGTTGTTAACATTCTAAGCAGTTCAGAGAACCGGTTGTTAGAAGAAATTACTGGCCTAATCCTGTAAGGAAGGCAGGAAGGAAACATTCTGGTGTTGCTTACAGAAACTGCCTCTCCATTAACCCTTATTACATTCTTGGCAGGACTAGACTTCCTGTCTCAGGAACCTCTCTGGAGTGTTTTTCTGTTCCTTTGCTGGTACTTTGCTTGTGTGGGGTGACCATTCAAAGTTACAATGGCACTGAAAAAAGTGACTTATGACCATTTTTCAAACTTACGACAGTTGCAGCATCCCCACAGACATGAGAGGCCAGGAGAGGAGATACGTGCCTCGATGTGAGTGATATTGAGTTGGCCACACCCCGCCAATAACATGACCACCAAGCCATGTCCACCCAGTCATATGACCACCAAGCCATGCCCACCAACTAAGCCATGCACTGGTTGTTAACAAATTTGAATCCCACCCCTGGCTATCATCCAATCCCTCTTCCTTAGATTCTGCCCCCCGCCCCCCCGCTAATGTCAGACTGTCAGCTCATGAAGCTTGAATAGGTGAGATGCAGCCATGATACAACCTCTTCACAGAACACAACTGCTTTAATGCTCCAAAGAAAGGTGTTTCATTCCTACTAATCTGCTCCTGAAAAACATCTATTTGGAATGTTTTCCTCTGTCTCCTGCATAGTTTTCATTTTCTTTCTGTTCCTCTCTCTTTCCAAACACCCATTAATATTATGAGGCTGCTGAGCACACTCACTTATCACCAGGATTTATGGCTGTTGTACTTATACAAATCTTGGGGTTCCTGGAACCTATTGAAAATCTCCTTTTCTTTGCTTGGGAAATGCCACATTTATTGATATAAATAGCAAAGCTCACACCAGAGAGGGAATAATGGAATGCAAGGTAGAGCAAATTTAAGTTGCAATAAATCAGCATTCCTGGATATATGTCAGCTCAAGACCGGTAAATTCCAAACATTGTGGGGTAGATCTGCTTGCCACATCAATATTTTAACCTCCAATATTTTAACCTTAGTGCATTTTCAGACAGCCATAAAAGCAAGGCTCTCTAGATAGGCACCGAAAAACTGCTGAAATGAACTCAGTTAGAAAAATCTAATTTAATAGAAGAGAATGCTTCTATTCTCTTCTATGGCACTGATGATGTTACCTACTTGAATAATGAAATGTCTGCAAGCAAACTACCAAGCTTAGAGAGCACCAAGGACTTGAGACAATTTAAATCCATGACAGGAAGAAAGTATTAGAAAGTAACTGAGAAGAGGCCTGCCTTAGCACTATTGATTATAAGATTATAAAAAAGGTTAAATGTATAAGTTAAAACATTAGACATGTTCTTATAATCTTACACACATTGAGTGAACTGTCTACTCTAAACCAGCCTTTATCAACAGCACCTAAAAAAAAAACAAATGATGTCACATTTTCTTTTTCTTTCTTTCTCAGCTTTTACAGGGGTAAAGGATAGCTCATACGTACAGCAGTGACATGATTTAATTGCATAGTTACTGAGAAAAGATGTAGGAGCCCATGGGAGTGAGGTCTTTGAAAGGCTGCTGGGTTGCTAATTATCTCCTTCCCTTCTCTTGTTTCTGCTTTGCTCTGTTTCATCCTGAGACACATGCTATGGAATACAAATGACCCTAGAAGTTAGCAGAGTTTAGACCAGTCCACCAGTGTAATTAATAAGGGAAATAAGAAAACTTAGCTTCTTGTAGGTAATTTGACAAAAGAAGTCTTTCCTTTTTGATTGACAGTTCTACATATTGATGGACAGATTAACATTTTCTCTTCAGCTCCCCTTTCTCATGATTAATGGCATTTCTAGTTGTTAAAATTGATGAGTTATGAAAGGCAGAGAAACAGGGGGGAATGGCCTAGTCAATGCACTGTGGATAAAGCAAAATTAAAATTTGTGCACCAACAGTTTTTGTTATATAAAAGTTATATAAAAATATTTTAAAGTATGCATTTTGCAGATATTACTTTCTAAATTATATTTGTCTGCATTTTCATCACTAGCTCCTGAACTTTTAGTGCTCTAAAAATCAGAAGTTTAGTGAATTAATTAGGCAGCAAATAATCTCGGTTCAGCATCTAGTTTCTGAGACTAGTTGTTTCTAGAAAAATCATAAAGAAATATGAAGCTAACAGGCTTTCTGTACTGTGTCTTGGGGTAAGTAAGTTCACCTTGCTCTAATAAATTAGAACTGTTTAGGTTTTCTACAGGCTGCTCCAATGTAATGGGATGTGGGGGAAACCTTGCAAGAATGGGCAAAGACTGACTGCCAAGGGACCTGTCAGATAACAAGGACATAGACTGCAGATTGATAGTGAGGAGGACAAGAACTCAGAAGAGACCCTGCTGAGGTTCTCAGGCTATTAAAAAAACTGGGGGGGGGGATTTACTTGGAGGATTCTGTCAATGTAGCTTTACAATAAAGTAAAATTCACTCATTTGGTCACAATTTTTGTCTGGTTTTCCCAGAAAAGCCAAAATCCAACTATTTCTAAGTGAACATGCTTTCTTAGGGTATCTCAGTTATCCAGGTCATGGTTATCCCAAAGGTGCTTTTTCAAAAGTCAATCAGCCTTTTGTTTTTCCCTGTCCAAGTAGCTTCTTCAGTTTTGAGCACCTTTGAAATGGCTTTCTCAGGGTGATATTCTGCCAGCTTTTACCAGGAGTTTAATTATAGAATCTAACTAACTATTAAGGATTTGATCAATAAAAATGGAGAAGCATGTTCCTCCAAATGTTGAAAAGAGAGATGCTTCCAAGTCTGCTAAAGCACATCAATCACTCAAGATATAAAGAATGGCCAGGCGGGAAGTGGGGGGAAGTGTTTTTTTAAGTTTTTATTGGTTTTTAAAAACAAACTTAAACAAACAAAACTTAAAAACATCAAGCCATCTTCCATATGTTTAAGTATGATATAATTATTCTCTTTTAGCGTACTACATCTTGCTGTCAAATATATCCCCAAGTACTTGATCTTATTCGTGACCTGAATTTTCAGTGGGTCTGCCAGTTCTTCCTTTTGTCTTAATAGCATATTCTTTGTCAAGATCTTTGTCTTATCTTTATTTATTTTCAAACCAGCCACTTTTCCATATGTCTCTATCTTTTCTATCAATTTTGGTGCTGTTTCTAGAGGGTCTTCTAAAATGAAAACCAGATTATCTGCAAATGCTTGCAGCTTAAATTCTTCCTTTTTGATTTTCATTCCTTTTATATTCTTTTCATCTCTAATATTTCTGTTTAGCACTTCCAAAGTTAACACTAACAACAAAGGTGATAGTGGGCACCCTTGTCTTGTTCCTTTTCTTATATTGATAGAGTCTGTCAGTTCTCCCTCTATCATTACCTTTGCCATTTGCTTATAGTATATAGCTTCTATTACTTGAATAAATTTTCTAGCAAAGCCCATCTGTTCCAGCAGTAATAATATGAATCGCCAATTCACATTATCAAATGCCTTCCGTGCATCTAGAAATATCAGCACCAAACAATGTGTAGTAGCTCCTTTTTAAAAATAAAATTATAACTAATAAAAAGAAGCCATCAGCATCCCCAAACCACAAAGAAATTATGCTTCCTCTCCTCCAATCTTTGGAAGTATTTTACTTTTGCTCTTTCTTCTCTTGTCACCACAAATGGTCATCAAAATGTGTGATCACAACAATCAGCTCAGAGGGCTTCATTGGCATAGGTCTTGCAGTGACTATTATGGGGGGAGGGAACATCTCCAGATGACAAGCAAGAATGATCACACTCTACAAGTCATGCCTTTTAGCAAATTAAGGTATTTTTCTACTCAGTGAATTCTTGAGATAGACACCCCTGTTAAAAATGTGCTTGTGGGTGTCACATGGTCTCAGGAGACAAGATATTTTTAAAAACATAAATCAAACATATCATCTGAACACTATCAAAGAATATATAATAAACTGAGCCCAGCTGTATTTAAAAACTGGGATAAATTAAAAAGAAAATAATTTATTATTTAAAAATGATGCTGTTGCATTTATGTGATATTCTTCAGCCAAGAAGTTTATCATGCCTTATTCAGGCATGGCTGGGGATAAAAAAAACCCAGCTTACCCTTTCTCTGTTTTATTTCCTAAAAGTTGTCAGGGATGGAGCAAGTTGAGATCAGTGGAGAGGTTTGGTAAGAGGTATTCTTTTGTTATTATTTATCCCAGTGATTCTCAACTTGTGATCTACAGAAGGTTGTGGTGTGGACAGGGTGTCCACAAAGGCTTCCAGAAATGTTATATTTAAATCTTGAGTTAAACCCTGAAGATCCATGACCATGGTCTGTGGCTACAAAAGGTGTTTAAATGGGATTTGTGGTAAAGAAAAGTTTGAGAGCCACCTATTTATGCTATAAGGATGTTGAAAGAAATATCAATCTGGTTCTGTTCCAAGCTGGGAGAAAGACACTGGAATCATGGAAACTGCTTGGAAAGAAAGTTTAATGATGAACAAAACCAGCAGCAGTCCTGGGTCTGCTGACAAAATGGAGTTGAGAGTGGTGGGTTTTTACATCTTCCCTTGGGCTTTGTACTTGAGTTTCCTGTTCCTGTGCAAGAACTTGTATTCTATTGGCTGTTGTCAGACTCCCATGGGGCCCTGTAGGGGTTATGTAGGGATCATAGCTTGCTCTATAGTCAAAATAGGAGATGAAAATCCTAGATGTTTGTCTGAGCTTCCAGGTTTGGTTGAAGTTTGAACTTATCTGAGATGATGCAATCACTGAAATACCCTTAGGAGATTGTGCAATATGTCTTCTATGTCTTCTGCTAAATGGTAGTGGGTTAATCCTATTATGTCCTGAAGGATCATATTCTGTTCTGAAACATCAGGAGCATTTCTTTGAAGTGGGAACAATTTGGAAGGGGAAATCAACTTTTTTTTAAAGCACAATATTGTAAAGATGTTTTTTAAAGATATTCATTTAAGAAAAAGGATATTTGTGAAGACTTTGGTTTGTTTGCTTTCTTTCCCTCCTCCCTGAGTTTAATCTTTCAAGGTGGGTCCCAAGTTGCTTGGAAACCACCCCACACAGTGAAGCAGCATTATAATTTTGCCTTATAATACTCATATATTGATTTCTTTATGTTCCTTGGCACATAGGCACCTGATTCAGTTGACCAAGTGGAAGGGGCTTTCATATCCTATTATTTTAAATGACAATATCATCAAAATATTACCTACATCAGCAGTTTGAGAAGAAAAATTGTATGACCTGACCTTTCCCTTTCTATACTTCAAAGCTAAAGAGAGTGAAAAATAAATAAGCTCTTTGAGAGTTCACAGTGGTAGGAAATTAAAGCTATTCTACTGTTACATCAACTAAATAGAGAGAGTAATACTTCAACATATTTGGGTTGAAACCAGCCCACAGATACTTTGAGTAATAGAATGGGACAATAATGCAACAATATAGTATTTCAATACAGATAGAAAACAAATGCTGTTACATCTTGAATGAAATTGTGGATGGAAGGATGGATGGATTGATCAATCAATGGATATATTGATTGATAGATGGATCAACAAATGCCTGTACTAACTCAGTAAATTGGACAGAATTTTTCCTTGCCACTGGACATTCTACAAGTAGAAATCTCCTCATGTGAGAGCTTTGAAATGAAACAAATTTATTGGTAGTGGACAGTGAATTTTGACAATTCACACAGCATATATGTGAATGCCAATGAAATACCAGCAGAAGAAAGGGAAAGGATCCCTTTAACTTTTGCACAAAACGAATATACCTTCTGAAGCTTTCTACCATGTATATTAATACGTGCAAAGAGCAACCAGATTTTGATTAGAATTGCTAAATCAGTTCAAAGAGATGATTCAATTCATTAAAGCAGTTTGACAATTCAACTAAAAAACAAAAGTCGGTATTCCTGTATTCAAAAGCCCATCAGCTCTCTTTGAATTGTTCCAGAGATATCTAATTCAATTCAATAAATTGAATTCAGAGATTCAGTTCAAGAGCAGGGTTTGATGAATCATCTTTGAATCAAAGCTTAAAATATTGCACAACTCAAATAAAATTCTTTATTGGCTAAGTGTGATTGGACACACAAGGAATTTGTCTTGGTGCATATGCTCTCAGTGTACATACAAGAAAAGATACATTCATCAAGAGTCAAGATACAACACTTAATAATAGTCATAGGGTACAATAAGCAATCAAATCATACTAGGAAACAGTCAGTATAAATCATAAGGATACAAGCAACAAGGTTACAGTCATATGTCATAAGTGGGAGGAGATGGGTTAGGGTTTATTTTCTTAAAGTAGACACATGGGGCTACCAAACACTAGAGATGCAATCCATGCTCAAACACTAGAGATGCAATCCATGCTCTCTGGGTGGATCAAGATGATCTAGGCAACCAATACTGACAGAATATAAGCAGGCAACTTTTCACATCTGTTAATTGACTATTCCATATTATTTCCCAACACAGTATATAGCTCTTTCTTTGGACTGCTCCAATGTTTTGCCCTCCACAACATTGAAGAGAAAGTATAACACTTCCCTCACATGCTAGTCCCATTTGCAAATCAGACTTGAACTTGTGACATGGGATAACCTCACATTTTAACCCAGATTGTTTCCCTTCTTTGTGCATTGAGTAACAATTTGTGCCCTATTTTCCTTTGTTTCCTCAAAGAAGTTTCAGCTGCTCTAGGAATTATTGCATTCGGTTTTAGTGTCAAACTAGAGTCTTCGTATTAGAATTGCAAAATCTGTTTCAACTATCATTGCTTTAGTGTCATTCTTTTAATGATAGTATTTTTTTACTATTTTAATGCCATTTTAATTTTTCTGTTAATTGTTACCACCACTGATTCACAATACACACCTCTTCTGCATACACCTGCACATATACATATTCTTTTAGAAGTTTGATATTTTGGTATTTGATTCACAAAGTAGTTTTATAATTTAATGAATTAGTTTGATGTATTTAATTTTTTAGTATTTTACCTTTTGTACTTACAGTATTACATTTTAGATTCACCCATGTTATTTATTTCTATCAATCATCTAGAAAATAAATATTGTTGCAAAATGTTATTTATATCATTTCCCAAATTTGAATTCAATTTAGGAACCAACTGTTACATATTCTGATCAATTAAACAACAGCCTAATTGTTTACTAGCAGTCCGGTTGTATATTACTTAATTGTGTGCCTGGTATTAAAGGTTAAATTAATGAACTTTATGGTTACCAATGCTAAACCAATTCCCTAGAAACAGCATAACATATTAATGAGGACAATGCTTTTCTGTGGCTTAAGAATTAGTTGCAAAATTGTACAACCATTTTCACTAGAGAATTCCATAAGGTGTTTCCATGCAGAAACTTTGAATCAACTCAATACGATTCAGTACTTTTTGTTAAAAAAAAATGATTCTCAATTTCTCACTTTTAAACAATAACAAAAAAGTTTTGTCAAGCGAATGGATCAAGTTGATGAATGTGTTTTAGCAGCAGAATGGATTACTCTGTTTGCATTTTGTCCCCCACAATTTCAATTCATCCTGCCAATAAGACGTGTTTCATCACAGCTCAGGTCTGCCATGGTGACAGAACATATTCTGTCAACAGCCTAAATCCATCCTGTCAACAAAATCGCTTCAGTGGGGAAATAACTCAATCTCTTCTGTCAACAGAAAGCAGAAAATTGCATTGCTGGTATTTTTAAAAGATATATATATATGTATGGATCTTTGGTTATTCAGGTTTTCTCCTGCATAAAATTGGAAGTATTTCTGGTGATGTTTCGACCTCCACCCAGTCAAGCTGCACTGCCACTGGCAGTTAAAAGAAAAAACAGCTGCAAGCTCACATTACTCCAAGAAGCACAAAGCCGAAGACACAAGCCTGAAGATGATGAATGAGATTTCGTTGAAATGTCGCCAAAATACTTCCAATTTTATGCAGGAGAAAACCTGAATAACCAAAGATCCACATACAAATACCCGTGAAAACCTCAAAAAACAAATATATGTAATATATATATATATATTACCAACAGCTAAATAGTTCCAGTTTAAGAATGGGTCAGAAATCAGAAGTTTGTAAACTGATCCATCATGTTAACTAGGCATGACAGAGAGTTCAAGGGCTAAGTGGCTGACACAGCATTTGGGTTCTTAACAAATCTGGGATTTTATTTTTCTTCTGAATTTGTCAGTTTCATTTTTCAAACACTGGCATGGTGGACTTTGTCTTTTCTGGCACCTTTGAAAAGCTTTAGGCAAGACAGAAGACACTTTGAAACATGTGAACACGGCTAGGTAACTGATGAAGGATGCTGAAATTATGTGTGTTGGAAACTGAAATATTAAGACAAATCACTTCTTTAGTGTTAAAGATCTTCAGATAAAATGCCTACAAGGATCCATTTTTCATCATTGAAAATGGCTGCAAGACAACCCATATATATATATGGGAGCAGTTTACTTCACCCTAACTGAAATCATGTAAAAATGCCTTCTACCAGCCATAAAACTTTATGTGTATAATATTCAAAAGCAAGAACATACAGTCCACAGGTTAAAGACACTAACTGATTTGCTTAGCAATAGCAATAGCAATAGATGTATATGCCATCTTACAGTGCTTTACAGCCCCCTCTAAGCAGTTTACAGGTTCAGCCTATTGCCCCCAACAATCTGGGTTACCCACCTCGGAAGGATAGAAGGCTGAATCAACCTTGAGCTGGTGAGATTTGAACTGCAAGATTGTACTCTAACCATTGTGCCACCACTGCACTTAACCACTGCACTTAACCATTATTTGATGAATAAACCAGTTCCCTTGGTTCACACAACATGCTAGATTTTTAATCATGGCTTATGAACCATGGTGGCAATTTCTTCAGTTTGACTCAGAAGTACTAAAAAAAAAAATTGGTGTTCAGTCACTAAGTTGTGTCTGACTCTTTGCAACCCCATGGACCATAGCATGCCAGACTTCCCTGTCCCCCACTGTCTCCCAAATTCACATTCAATGAGTCTGTCCAACCATCTGATCTTTTGCCACCCCCTTCTCATTTTGCCTTCAGTCTTTCCCAATGAGTCTTAGGGCCTTTCCTGATGAGTTTTCTCTTCAGTATCTGAACTTCATGTCAGTATCTGTCCTTCCCAAGAACAGTCAAGGATGATTTCAGGGGTGGGGATGCTACCGATTCAGCTCGGTTTTATAGAACCGATAGCTCTGAAGAGCAGCAGACACTGAACCGGTTTGATGTCTGCTGCTCTGTTTGACTCACCCACCCACCCACCCAGTTAGCAAGCCACACCCAGCCAGTCACATGACCACCAAACCACACCCACAAATTAGGCCACACCCATAGAACTGGTTGTTAAGAAATTTGAATCCCACCCCTGGTTGAATTCCTTAAGGATTGACTGATAGATCTGTTCAAAACAAAGCACCTGAACTACTTAACCATATTTGAAGGAATGCAAGATTAATTATTTTAATTCAATGCCATTCAGTAATTTAATTATAAAGTATGTTGTTTATTTTTACTCCATCTACTTGGCAGGTCTGTTTTATGGATATATTATGCCAGTGGCTGATTTCTATAATTGTGAGTTTTTTATTAATCATTATTTGAAAAGGTGTGTAGGTACTTTCTGTAAAGATGTCTGGCAAGTTCATGGAATTTTACCCGGAAGCCTTGAATGTCAAATGCACAGTTATAAATGAATAAATACTGTCCTGCTTTCCAGCTCCATTTTCCTCTGCAGAACAACAAAAGAAGACCCAGCTGATCAGCTGGGACTCAGGAAGCAGAAAATGAATGGGGGTGGGGCCAGTCAGATGTGGCATTTGCCGGTTCTCTGAACTACTCAAAATTTTTGCTACCGGTTCTCCAGAACTGGTCAGAACCTGCTCAATACCACATATGGTAGGAGTGGTATCATGACATAGAGTGCACCTTTACATATTCTTAGATCTGAATATAAAAAACCAGAGCTATCAAAGCTTCTACAGAATCAAATAGATGAAATGTCTGCTATGCAATAAACCTGAGCCAAATAATTCAACAATTGAAAAATTTTGGTCAGAGATGTTGGTCAATATACAACCTCCTTTTACTGAAATTCACCCCTTCTGCTACATAACATTCCCTGAACAGAAACAAAGGAAACATTTTTATAAGGAAAACAGACAGTAGGGCAAATTATTTTTCATTAGCAACATTGTGCTTTCTTTATGCTTTCTTGAAAATATATATTCTCGAGACATATTCTGATGTGGGGTTTCTTCTTCCCTTTCCTCCTTTTAGTATATAGAATGCATGAAAACTCAGTACTGCAGAAACTAGAAATATCCAAGACTAGGCACGCACACACCTAACTACCTCAATTCCAACTACTGCTGGCCTTAAATGCAAGCTACTCAATGCAAGAAGCCTTGTGAATAAAATACCTGAATTTCTCCTCTTACTAAATATGGCTAAATTTGACATCATATTTGTCTGTGAAACATGGCTCAATGCATCTCTCCCTGACTCTATTACCACAGTAAGAGACTATCATGTTTACTGATCAGATCATGAAATTCGTAGAGGAGGTGGTGTTGCTATCTTCTATAAAAAGTCCTTACATCTAAAAAACATCCAAGTTACCCAAGAGCTTGCTCTTCCTGAGACCATCATCTGTGAACTATCCTTAAATATCACATTTCGATTCTTACTATGTTACAGAGCACCTGATTATGACATTGAATATGTAAACAAGCTAAATTCACTACTAACATGGGCAACATCCTGCCCACATGCTTTTATCTTTCTTGGTGACTTCAATCTACCTCATATTGACTGGACCCTAAACGAATGTACAACTGAACCCATACACTCAACCCTCTACAATGCTGTTACAAATCTGGGACTGGAACAACTAATAACCAACAATACTAGACTAAACAACTGCCTTGATCTCATCTTCTGCAATAGTTTGAATTTAATTTATGGAATACAAACTAAAGAACCCTTTTCCAGCAGTGACCACAATATGATTGACTTTTGTCTCAACATACGTCCACACAAAAATCATCACAATAATGGAATCCTCAATTATAACTTCAAAAAAGGCAACTATGATATTATAAACAACAATCTCTCATCCCTTGATTGGCAATTTCTATTCTCTGGATGCAATACTGTAGAAGACTATTACAACATATTTTTACTTTTTACTAGTCAAAAGAGTCATCAAACTATATGTACCAACAACTCCCCCCAAAAACAAAAAAAAACAGATTACCCATAACAATAAGCAAACTTCACATTATTATAACCACATTATTATCTGATATTAACACAGTTGAGAAAGTCCAGAAATATTTCACAAGAAGACTTCTCCACTCCTCTACTCGTTGCAGAATACCTTATGCCACCAGACTCAAAATTCCAGACCTAGAAAACCTAGAACTACACTGCCTTCAGTCTGATCTAAGTATAGTATATAAAATCATACATTGCAATGTCCTACCTGTCAATGAATACTTCAGCTTCAACCATAACAATACAAGAGCACACAATAGATACAAACTCAAGGTTAACCGCACCAAACTTGATTGTAGGAAATACGGCTTCAGTAACAGAGTGGTCAATGTCTGGAATACTCTACCTGACTCTGTGGTTTCTTCCCCAACCCCAAAAACTTTAACCTTAAACTGTCTACTATTGATCTCACCCCTTTCCTAAGAGGTCTGTTGGGGGCGTGCATAAGCGCACCAATGTGCCTACCGTCCCTGTCCTATTGTTTCTTTTTCTTATATGTACCCATTTCATGTATTCATAACTATGCATATACTTATACCTATTATCTTGTAAGCGATTAACAAATCAAATAAATAAATAAATAAATAATAAATCCACAATCATTAGAAACTAACTGTTAAGTCATTGAAGGAAGGGGGTATCCTTACAACAAAGTTCAGTTCTGAATAATATTGGGTTAGTTGTTAAGATAAAAATAATATATTTATGGTGTACAGGAAAACAGCAGTCTGAAAAAATGACCACAAACTGAAGTTGCAACCATATTCTAATGACCCCAGAAAATCTTCACCTCCACAAAGGACAATAACTTCAAATGTTTTGTTGGCATTTCTTAGTCATCATCCCTATACATTAAAAATTGTTCAAATACATGAAGTGGTAATTAGACTTCAAGTACATTCTTGTTAGTTATTTTTCTAAGGAAATTTTGGATTTTAGAAGCTTGTGTGTTGAAGTTGAATTGTTCTAAATTTAACCAACCTTTGTTTTAATGAGAAATTAGTCATTCAAAATGCTCCAACCTTGCTGGAAGTGATGCAGCTTTGGAATAGATTATTCCAAGTACAAAATTTATTAATTTTATTTATTTATTTGATTTTTCAATCGCTTACAAGATAAGAGGTATAAGAATAAACATGAGTATGAATACAGAAAATAGGTACAAATAAATGAAATAAATGGGGACAATAGGACGGGGCAGTAGGCACAATTGTGTGCTTATGCACGCCCCTTACAGACCTCTTAGGAATGGGGTGAGGTCAATAGTGGATAGTTTAAGGTTAAAGGAGTGGGGATTTGAGGGTGTAACAACAGAGTCAGGTAGTCCATTCCAACTCTGTTGCTGAAGTCCTACTTTCTGTAATCAAATTTTAAGTGGTTTACATTGAGTTTGTATCTTTTGTGTGCTCTTGTGTTGTTTCAGTTGAAGCTGAAGTAGTCATTGACTGGTAGGACATTGTAGCAGATAATTTTGTGTACTATGCTTAAGTCCAACTGTAGGCAATGTAGTTCTGGATTGTCCAAGCCCAAAATAGAAGTCAAAATTGAATACTTGGAGTTTGAATTTTGAAATCTTTCTGTTGAAAGTGTTTTCTGATGCTGGTTAGAGACAAATGTTGAATAAACCATGTCCTTCCAAACACATACATTTTCACATTATGTGCTGTAAGATTTTTTCCCCCATTGTTTGGATTGCTCACATCAGCAGACCCACATATAGCAATATCTATGGAAAATTCAAGATAATGAAATTGGCTCTGGATAAATATTTTAATGGGCAAGTACACATAGTTATCCAACTAACATATCTAAAGCATTCCTGGCAAAGCAGAAGATCAATTCCTCCAGAGATATACTTAAAGTTTCTTCACTTTCAAGCACTTCCCACTTTTTATTCTTTCTGTTAATTACTGTTTCTTCATTGAAATTCACATATCACATTAAAAATATTCTATGGTTTCTGCTAGCTATCTAATTTTAAAACATAAAAAGAAAAATTATTAACTATTAGGAAGAACTGTCTTAATCACTCTCTTGTTCAATCATATAGCCCACTAATTTTCAATTTATCTAAGAAAAGAGAAATAAGAAAGAGACATAAGCAAGAATAAAATGTATAGTGACTTCAATCCTAAAAAGGAAGAAAAAGGAGAAAAGTTGTCTTTGAAAATAATTAGGCAGATACAGATTGCTTTGATAAAAGTATTGAATCACTGTTCTCTTTTATGTGCCCCCTTATAAGAATTGTATTTATTTCTGCAGTAACTAATTGATCCAAAAAGTGAACTCAGTCCCTGTGGGAAAACATTAGGGTGAAGGAGAACTAGCGAATCATAAAACATTCCAAGTATCTTTATCTCTCTGTTTTCATTTAACTGTCTTGCTAGCTTTACTGCACTTCTAAAGCTATTGTCCATCAGCAAAACAAAAGAAAAAAAATCTAAATGTGACACTCAAATGATTGCATGCTGTCACATCACCAAAGATTAGTTTTTTTGGCCAATAGCCAACTCTTCAGATACCAAAACAGACCAGGATCAATGACTAAAGAAAAAATTGCATGGCCAATACCATGGATCTTCATGCCAAGCAGTGGGCAATGGTTAGAGTGCAGTACTGCAGGCTACTTCTGCTGACTCTCGGCTGCCTGCAATTTGGTGGTTCGAATCTCACTGGCTCAAGGTTGATTCAACCTTTCATCCTTCTGAGGTGGGTAAAACAAGGACCCAGATTGTTGGGGGCAATATGCTAACTCTGTAAACCGCTTAGAGAAGGCTGTAAAGCACTGTAAAGTGCTAAGCTATCTCAATAATTATAGACATGGTAGAAGACTCCAGGAGAATAAATCTTCTTCTTCCAGCACAAGACTAGAATTATGAAGATATATACATACTTATATGCATATACATGTTTGCATATTCATGCATATTACAGAATAACAGAGTTGGAAGGGACCTTGGAGATCCCTCTAGTCCATACCCTATTCAAGCAGGAGACCCTATACCATTTCAGACAAATGATTGTCCAACATCTTCTTAAAAACTTCCAGTGCTGGAGAACCCACAACTTCTGCAGGCAGGTCATTCCACTGATTAATTGTTCTAACTGTCAGGAAATGTCTCCGTAGTTCTAGGTTGCTTCTCTTCTTTGATTAGTTTCCATCCATTGCTTCTTGTTCTGCCTTCAGGTACTTTGGAGAATAGGTTGATCCCCCTCTTCTTTGTGGCAGCCCCTGAGATATTGAAACACTGCTATCATGTCACCCCTAGTCTTTCTTTTTATTAAACTAGTACAGGGGTGTCCAACTTGCATCATCATGGTGGCATCACTTGACATATCGGGACTTTTTTCCCCTTCACTAAACCGGGCAGGGGCAGGAGCAGCACATGCCAGACCGTGAGTTTGACACCCCTGAACTAGTATATCCTCTTTCAATCATCTTGCATCTGTCAATAGTTTTCCCACACCCCACTTGTGTGATCATAATACAGGTGAAAGACAACCATTTCTCCATCTCACTTTCCAATTGTCTCATTGCTTTTGCTATGCTGCAATTTCAGTGATGGCTGCCATGACTATTATGTGACACCCACTAGACTTGTAGACTCAGCAGCCATATTTCTCTGAGTGAAGAAGCCAGAATATCAAGTGCTCTGGCCTTTGCACTTAGTGGATTCTAAAATCACTGGTCCTTGCAGGAATTTTGTCTTGCAGAAGATTAATAGTGACAGCAAAAGATTAATAGTGACAACGAAGAAAAATGAAAAGTCACAAGAAACTCTCTGAAGAACTATGTGAAGCTTGTGGGTCATCCCTATTCCCTAACTGCCTGGAGTCTAGGATGAAGGCAATCTAAATCCCTGCAGTAAATAAATAAATACATGCATATGCAAAGTACTTTAAGAGTACTATACATAAGACAGAATAATAGAGTTGAAAGGGAGGTCATCCAGTCCAACCCCTGCTCAAGCAGAAGACCCTGTACGATTTCAGACAAGTGGCTGTGCAGTCTCATCTTAAAAGCCTCCATTGATGGAGCTCCCACAACTTCTGAAGGCAAGTCGTTCCACTGGTAGGAAATTTCTCCTTAGTTCTAGGTTGCTTTTCTCCTTGATTAGCTTTCATCCATTGTTTCTTGTCTTGTTCATAAGGGAACAAAGTATAAAGTCAGGGCTTTTTCTCTTTGAAGAACGGAACTTTGGCTCCTTTTGTATATGGACAATTATTCCTATTGATCTTATGTCATCTTTAGTGAACCAAATTGTGGTTTGGTTGACTGCAATGAATCCAGTCTCTTTCCCATGCAATAATAAGGATGAGAGAAACAAACATACCCTGATAATGCCCTTGTAATGATAGGACAGTAATCATGATGACTTACCAATTACAGCTGATTAACAGCCAGGGTTTGGGGGTTTTTTTTGGAAGAACTTACAGCTGTATTCAGCAGGATACTTGAAAAGAAATTCGGAGCAGCTTGCCTTCCTTCTGTATCCATCCATCATGTCTTTCCTTGAAACTTGAAATGAAGTAAGTTTGGAAAGATTCTTTTACCTCACTCTGGCCAACCCTGACAAAATAATGGAAAGCTGTGCAATTAAAATTAGGCAACAGAGAAGGTATAATTACCTTGCATCACTCAGCGAGTTACCTTAGAGGTAAGCTATTATTAGTTTATGCACAGCTTGACCTGCTTAATGAATTTTTCCTGGCACTGTCTGCTTTTATAACGTGCTGTGTTAATGGTAACCCTTGGATGTGGTTAACTGAACAAGAGATATATATCATGCAGATATAGTTATAGATAGACAGAAGAAATTCAGGTGCCAGGTTCTGACAGCTATGGAATCAAAAGGAGATCATAAGGAAAGGATCAGCAAGAATTGGGGGGAGTTAGAAAAGAATATCTTCCCTCAGAAAAGCAGCTCATTAAGGAACAAGCAATGTGATATCTGTAAATATTCTAAAAATAGTTTAAATACTGTAAAATGATGTGGGTAGACTTCTCAAAAAAACAAGCAGCGTTGTCTAGAACACGGGTGTCAAATTCATGGCCCACAGGCCAGATGCATCACATGCTGGCCCCACCCCCACCTGGTTTACCAAGGAGGGAAAGTCCTGATACATCACTTGATGATGCCATGACAACAGGAGTTTGACATCCCTGGGCTAGAACATGGAACAAAAGGCATACTCTTGGTGATATCATAAAAAGTATGTGTCCCGAGGGAATAGCAAGTCTTTCCACAGGATCATCTAGGATTTCTGTGTCTGCCATTTGTGATTTTTGCATTTTGTAACTTTTTTTTTAATCTATCTCCAAAGTTAAAACTCAAAATAAAGAAAAAGAAAGAAGAAAAAAACAAAAACATCAACTACAAACAGAACAACCAACAATAGTATTTTAAAAAATGTTCTCAAAAAATAACATATGACAAACATATAATTAACATTAAACATAAAATGTCCATCCTGGTTGAATGCTGAAAAATATATCTAAAATATTTGGAATATCCCCTCCCTTTTTTTAACGTAATAGATTTACAAGCAATTATAAACTTTCATTTTTAAATTAAAACTTCAAATTAAAACCTGGCCAACATTTTGTAAACATTCAGGCAAGATGAAATGGTCAAATCCCTTGAGAGATTCATGCTCCTTTCATGTGGGTCCCTTGCATGTGTGAATGTATCTTAATAGTAAGTCACATTCCTACATGTCGTTTAATCCCTTAGTCACCACAGGATTTGCTAAAGCATTTCAGACAGATGACTATTCAGCCTATTTGGAGATCTCCAGTGAAAGGGACTCTTGACTCTTCGTGAGGCAATCCATTCCAACTGGTTGGCAGATCTTACCAACAGGAAAGTTCTTGTTTGTTTGTTTGTTTGTTTATTATGCCATTCATCTCATGCTGAAAAGTGACTCTATAAGCTTACAGTTAAAATCATAAATAAAAAGGATATTAAAAACATTAAATACAAGGACAAGAAGCAAAATGGCAAAATCAGTTAATCCACCTCCAATATTGAGTGCCCCCATCAATAATCTAGGCTAACTGGCAAAGCTAGGCTTAATGCCCTTCTGGAAAGCCAAAAGGATGAGGGCAGATATTCCATACTGCAGGAGCTATACCAGTTCCTCTCTTTCTAGACCCCTCCAGCCAAAACTCATCGACCAATGGGGTACACAGCATGTCATTTCTGCCAAACTGAATAGGCTGGGTTGATACCACTGAATTACATTTTTAGATCATCCTATTCCAAGTGGCATCTGAACAAGGTGGAGTAAATTAAATTTCAAGGTTGCTTTGCACCACATTCCTCTTAATTGGTTGTTGAGACTCTAGAAACAATGCCTAAAAGATTCTTAGGGAATTGGAGGATAAAACATGTGAAGAACAGTGGCAGGAATTGAATATGTCTAGTTTAATCGAAAGAAGGATGAGGAGTGATATGCTAACAGTGTTCCAATATCTAAGAGTCAGTATTTCATGGTAAAAAGAAATGACTAAACTGGGAAAAAATGTGTGATTTCTTTCCCCAACATTAACCTACTGGCTGGATTCACATAGCATACTAGGTTGTGATTTGTCCAGCAGCCACAAAGAGGGGGGTTTGGGCAGCCACAAAGAGAGGGGTTAACTTATTTTCTGAAGCACAACTTCCAGTTTGAGATTCTTCGGTGACAGACCAAAACCACGACTCTGTGCAGTTTTGATCTGTGCTCGTCGCTGGAGCGCCCCGAGCCGGCTGGTTTTGGGGCTAAGCCACCCTGTAGAGGTGGTGAAGAAGGGGGAGACTGCCTGCAGGGTTGAGGAGAGCCGCATCTCTCCTCCTCAGCTGGCCATTGCTCCCTTTCCTGAAGGCGGTTGTAGCGGTGGTCAGAAATGGCCACCACAAAGAACTCGACCAGAAAAGAATGTGCAGGAGGAAGATAAGAAGAGAAAGTTTTGGTTGACCGGGTCAAACAGCAAAAGCAACAAATAAGGTACCCTGGAATTTAAACTATAAAAAAAATAATACTGTTCCCAAAGAAGATCTTTAAGCAGCAAAGGAGAGAGAAAAGGGAAAGGATTTGATTTTTTTTCCTTTTCCTATACTGACAGCTAAGAGACTTAAGCAAGAAATTGGAAAAAAAATCCACTTTGATATTAATAGGTATTTAATGCTGAAAATAAAAAGTCAAAGGGATAATAAAGATTTCTGGATACTTAAAAGCTTTTGAAAACAGGAAAGGAGAGAGGAAGAATAAAAGAGCAGGATCTGGAAAGGTGGAGACTGCCTGGAATTAAAAAGAACTCACAGTAAAAGCTCAACAAGTCTTCTAAAAGATACATTTTAACTGAAACATGCCAACAAAATAGTAAAACCCGAGGAAGAGAAAGTGAAAAGAAGAAAAAGAAGAAATAGCTCGGGAATATTTGGATTACTTGGTGATCTCTGGATTCTTGGTTATTGCAGTTGAATGACTAAAATCAATCGGGTGGTTGTTTAAAAGTGTTTAAAATGGCTCCACTCTTAGAAGAACTGAAAATTAAACTGAATTAATTAAACTGAACTTAAACTGAATTAATTAATTAAACTGAACTTAAAAAGTACAAAGAAGATGCACAAGAAGGGAGAGGTTCTTTTGGCTTCATATTTCAGTTCTTAGAAATGGAGATTTGGAACGATGAGAAACAACAAGAAATACCTGCAGAACAAGAAGATTGGGACAAAGAAGAAGCCATCTTTAATGAACAAGTAATCTTAGGTGGGGGGAAAAAAGGAAAGGGGGGAAAGAGAATGGAAAGTTTAAGACTGGGAAAAACAACCCCAAAAAAGAATAGATTGAAAAATAAGTATAAAAACAGAAAGCAACAGAAGAGGGAAATGCAGAAGAGAGAATTAGAACTAGAGAGACAAGGGGATAAAAAGGGGAGGGAGAAGAAGAGAGGGAAGAAAGAAAGAAAGTTATTAAGGACAGAAACAAGATATAGAGAAACAGGGCCTATTTAGAGATAATGGGTGAAAATCTAATTGAAAAAGGGATTCTGCACAGGTACATAAGATAGTATTATTATATTAGAAATAGAAATAATTTCAGAAAATATGAAACAATGTATGATTAAAATCTTTGATAAAATAGTTATCGTAATTTAGTGGAATGTTTGTCAATAAATAAATGTAATAAAGTGAATATTTAATGATTTATAAAACATATGTGAAGAGAAATAAGGGGAAAATTTAATTGAAAAGAAATGTTAAAGATGTTAAGACTTTAATGAATATTAATGATAGAACTGAATTGGAATGGAATGAGGGTTTTAATTACACATATTTATAATCCTTTTTTAAAGAATATAGTGTGTATTATAAGAATGTACCAAGCAGAATTCGATTGGAAGTTATGTATTATGTATTATATTGAATGTTACAACCTTAAGGTATATATTGAAGTTTAAATAAGAGTTGAATGGATAAAATTAAAAGATATAAAGGTGTCATACTCCAATTAGTAACTACAGGAGAAAATTTGTTTAATGAGAAAAGATAATATGAAATTGAAACAGGTATAATGATTTGAATTGAGATGAGATAATCAAAATAAAATGGAGAAAATTAAAAGAGGGGAAAAATTATATAGAAAATGCAAAATAGTAATAAGATATGGAATAGAACACAAAAAGGAGCATGAAACTGAGTTTTGTGTCTGTATAAAGAAGTTCAACCCGGGACCATGCTATTTTCAAAAAAGATGTTTTACTTGTATTTTGTATGTGTGAAAACCCAAATAAAACTTTAATTTTAAAAAAACTTATTTTCCGAAGCACATGAAGGCAAGATAAAAAAAGCAACGGATGGAAACTTATCAAGGAGAAAACCAACCTAGAACTAAGGAGAAATTTCCTGACAAGAGAACAATTTAATCAGTGGAACTACTTGCCTCCAGAACTTGTGGGTGCACCAATGCAAGAAGTTTTTAAGAACAATTGGGCAACTATTGAGCAGGGTGTTGGACTAGAAGACCTCCAAAATCCCTTCTGACTCTGTTAATGTGATAATATATCTCAAATAGCATTTGTCTTTTAGCAGTTCTATTTAACAAGTCAGTGTAAGGTAATCATCAACTAAGCCACAAAAAAGAAGCACAGTTAGGACGACAGTACATACATTGAATCCAGAAAAAAATGATTCCATTCTTAAGGCCTGCATGGCAGAGTTCGAAGCAGAGTTTAGTTCTTGTACAAATAAATGGAATTGGAATTGAATTGGGATAGCTTTCCTGCTGATAAGCCAAACTTCTTCAGGATACTGAGCTTATTAATAATGGGAGCTTGATTGCTCCCCATTGACTCCTTCGAGCTAGAATGGCTAAACTCTCCAAGAAAACATGCAGTTGTTTCCCTGAACTGACAGTTTAGTTAACCCCAACGAAATCAACACACAATTGAGTTTGCATTAATGGGAGAGCAGGTGAAAAATCTTGGATGTAACAATATAATTTTGCTTGACTTCTTTGTTAGCTTGTGAATGGCAGGCATGGCTAAGAAGGGACAACTGGTCAATGTCACCAGAATGTGTAACAAATATCTTGTCTCTACAGAGAAGATTAACATAGAACACAAGGGGTTTGGACAACAAAGCATATAATGAGCAGTTCAACTACTGGTAAATATATCTAGTCTAACAAAGAGAAGGATTAGTGTTTGATATGATAGCAGTCTTCCAATATTTGAAAGAGTGTCCTCAAAAAGAGGGGGTCGACCTATTCTCCAAAGCACTTTAGGGCAGGACAAGAAGTTGGAAGGGGATTAAAAAGAGATCCAACCTACAACAACCAACAACATCCTACCTGTCAATGACTACTTCAGCTTCAACCACAATAACACATGGGCAAACAGTAGATATAAACTCAAAGTAAACCACTCCAAAAGGGATTGGGGATGACCATGGCTGCCAGAGGACTACAACTATTAAGGAGAAATTTTGTACAATGAGAACAATTAATCAGTTTGCCTTCAGAAGTTGTGAGTGAATATTGGACAGCCATTTGTTCAGAATGGAATAAGGAAATAATAGAATCTTTTCAAGATAATGGCTGCTGGAAAGTTTTTTTTTCACAGGGAAAAAACGCTGCTTAGAGGTGAAAAGGTAGAAGGAGATAACTTTTTAAAAGTCATTACAGCGATAGAAAAAAAATAATGTAAATATCAGCCAAGCTTTATCCCATGTTGCAAAAAAGATGGCACCCTCGATTTTACTAGGCTCTTAAAAAAAACCTAATACAATTATCAATTGCTCATATACCGCTACAATTAAATGACAGTCCAAATGATACATTCAGGCACAAATTAAATTCACCTTGGGAAAATGCAGGCAGAAAAAAATGCATTGTTTTATTTAAGCTTCATTTGGGACCTCTTGTGCCTTTATATTTCTAGCGCAGGCTTGCTAGATTTGCATTTTTATTACATCCTTATCAATTCTAATGCTTCCATTTGTCACAGTGCAATTATACAATGCTGGAGATTAAGCTGGTTCCCCACACATTTTGCCATCAAGTGACCTTTCCCTGTAACATTTGCTTGAAGAGGCTGTATTCCAATTTTCCTAAAAAGGAATCAGAACAGGAAGGGGTGCCAAATTTTCTGCAGATACTTGAGGCAAACAGATAAACACATCAGAGTGTTTAAAGCACACTCCATTTCAGGGGTGGGATTCTACCTGGTTGGACCGGTTCTATAGAATTGGTTGTTTTGATTCTGCACAGTTCGGAAAATCGGCAAACCGTGCCGCTGGCTGACCCCTCCCCGCCCACTCACTCCTTACCTGGCAAACTTGCCTGCTAAGTTGCTATTTTTCCTCTCTTTTTTCCTGGCCATCAGCTGTTCTGCTGTGCCGGGAGATTTAGATTAGCTAGAAAGCAGGAAATCATTGGATTTCTTGCTTTCTAGCTAATCTAAAAGCAGAGCTGAACCTTCCTTAGAACTGAAGCTTCTATTTTTCAGTGCAGACTCAGGTAGTAGATTGCAGAAAGGTAGATCTCTGAGTGAATCTGTGATTCTGTGAGCAACTCAATCTGCCTGCCTGCTTTGCCTGATTTTGGGTAAAAGTGGCTCTTTTTTATAAAAAAAAAATCAATATTTACGTAAATATTTATAATATTTACATACAATCCACGCCCAGCCAGTCACGTGACTACCAAGCCACACCCAGTCAACAAGCCATGCCCACCCAGTCACATGACCACCAAGCCACACCCACAAATTAGGCCACGCCCAAGAACCGGTTGTTAAGACATTTGAATCCCAACCCTGCTCCATTTGCCTGTTGTGATATGCACACATCTGTATTTGGAAATGTATGAGGTTTCTTCTGGAAAGGGTAAAGAATTTCACTCTTCTATCTAGATGTTGGATGAATCAGTAGGATGTTCAAGCTTCAGTAGGATAAGATCCATCATTACTGTGTGAATACCACAAAGCTCATGTTTTAGAAAACTTCCAAGGATGGTCACTGTGACCATAGCAATCAACTGCAATCCAGTTTGAACTCTGAGTCTTCAAAACAATTCCGTTCAAAGTAGCACTTTGGTTCAAAGGAGTAGCTTTGTTTGGACACACCAGTTCAAAACATCAAAGCAGGCCAATTCACTTTGAGCCAGGGAAAATTCAATGTATGTTCCACCCAACCTTAATGGTCATAAAGTGCCCCTTTTACTTCTATTCATTAGTATCCACCTCACTATGATATTCTCTGTGGAGTGTGCTTGGTTGCAGAGAGGATGCTGAAGCCTTCTATTTTACACAGCAAAACCTTTTCAGGCTCTTTGCCTGCATCTTTTCTTGTCCAGTGCTTGAATTACAGGGAAGGAGTCAAGAGCTCCTTAACTAATGTTTCTAGAAAGCTACCTGTGAACTACAAAGCTACCTCTGACTATAATTAGTTCCTAAAGGCTGGGAAAAAAAGACATGGGGCTGTGCTATTTCATACCATCTGCTGATAGCTTATTGCTTTTCTCCCCCTACAAATTGACACCAAGCTGGCCATCATTACATTGGGTTCTCTAAATTATTTTCATCCCCACCAATAGCAATAAATACTACAATTTTAAGAACTGATGCCCAAGCTTGTTTTTTTAGATGATGATGATAACAATTTCTATTATTTCCTCCCTCCAAATCTCTTTTTCTTATATATCATGTCTCTGAGCCTATAATATTGAATGAGATCTGTCGTACCACTCAGATACTGTACAATATTGGAGGTAAGCAATATAATGGTTTGACTATCAGAGGAAAACGGGGTTGAATGAGGCATGTTAATAGCCTCCTGACAGTGAGATGGACAGCATACATTTTTTAAAAAAATTAAATTAAATTAAATGCTTAGGTACTGATCTAGGTCTAAGAGACCTAGGCTCAAGTCTACAGACAGCAACTGAAATGTACTGGATGACATTTGAATTCTTTGAGTCCTATCCATCCAGCTGATTGTTACAATGAAGGTAAAATAAAGGAAGAGTTTTATATAATCCAGCTTTACTTCCTAAGGAAAACACCTTAAAAAAACAAAATATTTTTCACTATCATTCAAGCACTGGGAAATCAAGCAAGATTTGTAACAAGGTGACCAGTCTCTATACCCAGGATATCCCCTGAACATTTACCTGATATTAATGATTTAAAATAATTCTATTTATGAAAATAAAAAAGTAAATAAGTTTTTGTTTATGATTCTGAGAATATTTGCTCAAGCAGTAGAGCAAAAATGAAAAGAGTAATAACAAATAACAAAAAAGGAGGTCCAGAGACTAAACCATATTGCAATATCATGACACATCAGTAGGAAGTCACGTACACAGAAAACC